>JAOWBP010004015.1:19373690-19515977 GCA_028571105.1 Tragopan temminckii
CCGTCCCTGGAGGTGTTCAAGGCCAGACTGGATGGGGCCCTGGGCAGCCTGGTCTAGTATTAAATGGGGAGGTTGGTAGCCCTGCATGTGGCAGGGGGTTGGAGATTCATGACCCTTGAGGTCCCTTCCAACCCTGACCTTTCTGTCATTCTGTGATAAATTCTATCTGAAGAAACAGAATTTCCCTTAACAGTGCCATAGTCCAGTGACTGAACCAAATTTATCAGTCCACTCCTGTACTCACTAAACCAGTATCTCCTAGCACCCGGCTGCAGAAAAGTTGTTGCATCATCGGTGATTTAAGAGCAAAACATATTTCAGAGCATGTTAAATGCATTCTAAAAATTCTTCACAATTAGAGTGAAGAACACCATTCTGTGCCTTTTGGTTCTTACTGAGCTCTCATTTCAGTAGTAGTCCACCCTACGCTTCTTCAATCCAAGGTGGGGGGGAAAAAAATAAAAATAAAAATCACAGCACAATGTGCTAAGAGAAAAAACAACACAAAAACAACCCGATTTCAAACCCCCTCGCCCCAGCCTATCCCTAGGAAACTGCTCATCTACAAAGATATGAATATTCTTAATTTCTATGAATTTCAGTAAGACTGGAGAGCTTTAAGAACCTTGCATCTATGTATTACAGTTAATATTTTCTAGCTTTCTCCAGTCACATCACAAACATACTTCTTTGTATTCCACTTTCTTATCGAAGAAAAGATAAGGCAGAATAAGGTTTAATTTTTTTCTATTAAAATTCTAACCATTCTTAACATTCCATAAAAAATTAAAATCTCATTCTCAAACGTATCTTTAGTTTCAGAGAAAATAATTGGAAAATTGCTGCAATTTATAAGAGCCTATATCACATGCTGAAGTAAATTTACGTAAAGTAAGAGAAAGTTTCACTATTTGTTAACCAGCAGGCTTCCACCGCTATTCCAAGAATCTCTGTTCCAATAACAGTAAAATAAATAATTTTACTGAGCAAAGATGGAACTGAAGTTAGGGAGTGTTTCACAAAATATATTATCCTAAAATAAAATATGAAATGTCAAGCTGAACAGATGAAGAAGAGATGAAAATACAATGCGACTGACTAGTATTGTTCCTAGCAGTAATGGGAGTGAAATAGCACGTATATTGTTTTATCATTTACTGTAGTTTAAGGCCTTATTTTTATGGACAACATGACAAAACAACACTGGAAAATGTGAATGAATTAATTTGAATTATACTGCAGTAGATTCTTTCTGACCTAACCCACATATAATGAGGGGGGAGGGAAAAGGCAATTGCACTTCATAACTTGCCAGAGTCCCAAGGTGAAGCAAGAGTTATTCTCAGTTGCTCAAAAAGAGAAAACTGTTTGTAGACCCTAAAAAGAAAGAGCCACTAAATACTGAGTGCTGCACCAGATCCATTTGTTTAATTTCAGGGAAGCTGCTGCTATAATTTACGTAAATTGTATTTTATTGATCCGCAGAGATTCTTACTGCAGCTTGTCTTCATCCAGAGAATAAGAAATGTCTTGTAGGCATTGCTGCACTAGAAGAAATACTGTAAAGGTTTTTGCACAGGCTCAAAGTTTCGTCCTATCATTGAAGACCATTCTGGGCTAGAGCTACTTTGACTCTTTGACTGCTGCAATACTAACTAGAAACACTGAGGATTAGTTCTAGGTTTAATGTGAGGAAATATGTTAGAAGTAGAGACAGATGAAAAAGAGTACTGTCAAGCACAGAAAAACAGGAGAATAAGGATGGGAAAATAAGAACCTTTGTGCACAATCTGAGTTTTCTGTCTCAGGCTTTTTTACATAGAGGAAGTACTCTATTTGTGTGGGACTGTGGTAAATATAGGTCTCCAAGAGCAAGCAACAAAGCACAAGGGAAGGCCCCAAGGACCCAAGCTTCCATGCAAACTGCCACTTCAACTCTCTTAGCATGTGTATTGCAGTAGACAGATAGGGTAAATTAGACAACATTTGTACAATGCTGTGAAGACTGTAAATGTTGTAACAGTGTTACTATTATTATGTACTGAATAGATGCAAAGAGCTCCATAAGACCAAAACCAAATAAAATAAAATTAACAGCTAACATAGATATTATAATTAAACACACCCACTGCTATCAGGTACTCAAACTAGTTTGCATGCCTGCCAGCCTCTGCATTAGCCACAAGTAGACACTGAGAAACAGGAAGAAAATAGAACGCCTATTGAGCCAAAGGGTATGGGAAGAGAAGAGCCACTGAAGCATGATCCTCAGGCAGCTGAGGCTTTGCGCTCTGCCCACCCACCAACCGCAAATAGCTGTGGGTTAAAACCCAAACTCAGGCTGAACACAGGCAACAGAAAATGACATTTATGATATCTTAAGGTTAGTCTAGCATTAATTAAATGGTCGGAGCGCTTCACTATTATCCTCTTTCCTTATTACTTTTGTGGATGTTACTATTCTATTAAAAAGTCATTTCCAATTAGAATTTCATAATAAATCTGAATGTCAGAATTCCCCAAGTATGAATGTCATCTTTGTTTAGAGGCCACAGGGAAGAGCTAAAAGCTAAGATGTCCTTCAGCACTAAAACTAGCACAGGATCCTAAGTGTGGCATTAGACCTCAATCTGCCTAAATCACAGCGTTTCAGGACTGACTGCTTCATGAGAAGTTATGCTCTGCAAATGGCAATGCTGCACTGCTGCAATGTTGAGGAGAAATTAGTGTAAAGTAATTGCAAACACAGCACAGCCAAACTTTCAAATGCCACACATGACTCAAAATTTCCCACCCAGCATTTTGCCACTGAGAAGTCCTATTTTCTTCTTCCTTTCCTTTTTACCACATCTGCTCAATGCTTCAAGACAACTATGGTCTAGTTGTGGCCCACTGTTCTTTCTAAGGTCCTTGTGCAAATTGTGTGTTTTTCTGGAGAGGATATAAACATACCCTCCCAATCAAATCAAGGTCACAAGTAGTGCATTCTGTTTCAGTTGATGAATGCGTGTTATACAACCAAAAAATGGTGATGCCAACACACTCCCAGACTTCGTGCACATTGTTGCATATCACATAAGGAAGCCTATATTCACTTCTATGCTTCACTCTCACTTTTCTCTGAATGTCATTTCATCTTCAAAAATAAAAACCTGAATTCACTGATACGCAATAAAGTAGAAATCCTGCAGTCAACAAGAAAATCTGTCACTGCCACACAATACTCAGAAATTGTCAAGGGCAGAGGTGACAGAAAATTAAGAAATATACAAACACAACTAAAAGCACTAAGCATATGCAAAAATACACAAAATAATAAATCAGTTCTGTTTGCCGAGGTTAAATTGAGCCATATGTTTATTTACATTTGCAATTTTATAGAGTAAGAGAACTCATGATGAGAAGACGATGTTGCTGGCTTTGGGGTTGTTGTTTTTGTATGTTTCTTTTTAACCTTCTTTTTTTCTGCTTTATAGCTTTTGTGATATTTAAAGTTTATGTCTTTGAGGAGAGATTGGATCTTGTGCCCAAATGCAGTCTGTATTCCATCTCACAGGTTTTTATTTTATGATAATCTATAACATCCATAGCTTTATTAATTTCATGGTAAGTTTTAAGCAACTCTTAGTTTTGAGAAAGATATGGCAGGAAAAACTGTTTCCAGCAGTTTGGGGTCTGATACTTACCATACTAAGGAAGATGGACAAAGTAGAAGTTATTCCAGATACAGACTTACACATTAAGCAAAAGTTGTTTTTTTCCATTATAACAAAGACACTCATATGCAGAATTAAAGGTTTTCTGGAGTACGGAATCCATTTTTTATTAAATGCTGCTTACTATAACTGTCAAAGCTTGCAGCTTTAGAGAAGTTGCTTTTTGACATACAAAGTTCTACTTCCCCTTCTACTGACGAGAAAAGCCATAGCAACAAGCATAGAGTCATAGAATACCCAAATTGGCTCATCAAGACAAATCCTGGTCCCATCAAGGACCACCCAAAATTCAAACCCTATGTCTGAGAGCACTGTCCAAACACTTGAGCTCAAGCAGCTTGATGCCAAGACCACTGCCCTGGGGAGCCCAGGCACTATTGATAAATTTGGGATGTCTACCATTAAAATAAAGTAGGCATAAAGAAATATCATATTTAGAATAATAGCAAACTAAAAGACAATAAACTGCATAAAACCTAGCAAATTTGTTCCTTCACCCCACAAAAGCAATAGGTAGCAGATATCAGCTAGCCCATCTGATATACTTTCCTGTAAGAGAACACTTCTAATGAGATATTTATAAATGCAAATACAGTAGAATAATTAACTGTACAGACTAGTAACATGAATGTGTACCAAATTGCCCATTAGGATTCCGTACATGGGCCTGAATACTTATAGGGGACAGACTCTTCTAATTGGGAAAGTTCAACATAGGAGTTCATCAGTAATAGAAACCATATAAAATACAGAATAATAAAATATTTATGAAAGCCTGTCAGAATTCACCATGAAAGAAAGGCTTTTGAATTTTAAGTTTAATCTTTTTACTTTTTGATTAAAAACCCTCAGTAGGTTTTCTTTCAAAGCTATACAACTTTCAGTTAATTTTAAAATAAATCATTTATGGCAATGATGTTTTGTGGCTGTTATTCTATTTCACTTCTCAGGTATTTGGATACTTGGTTGTTTTTTTTTTTTTTAATGTACTTTCTAATAGTTAAACCCCCAAAAGAGAACAGGATATGAGCCAAAATTTTTTAAGTGAGATGAACTGAAGCCTAGAATACATCTGTGTTTACACATGGTCTGTTAGTCTGCAAATATATGTGGGCAACTGTGCACACCTAATTCCACAAATTTGAGTTTATAAACTCATTTACTTCACTCCCAATTGACACTGTCAATGTATCCTTTACTCTTTTTGCTGAAACAGGACCAAATGTGCCAACCATGATGATGACTTCTGATGCTGCAAACACTTCCTATGAGAAACAGACTGGTAGAAGCGGCTGACTTTGCATATGGTAGGAAAAAAATGGATTATATTAATGTTTATTTACTGCTGATATTTTCCACATTTAAAAGAACAGTCTAAAGTCCACTGCCTATACCTTGAACCATCTGGTATCTCTGTTATTAATTGTTCTAACCGACCTTCACAAGGGAAGAGAAATATTGTTGTATCTTCTTTTATCTTGTCTTATAATAGGAATCATGTTTCATAGTGTTGAAATAAATTACTTGCACGGTGATCAAACATCTTAGCTTCGTTTCAGCATTTAATCACCCGTGAAAACAGTTTATTGCTTCGTATACTCCAAAGCCATGAACATTAGTTCCTAACTATTCTATGGAAAGTGTCTTTCATTTTTATTTTTCAATTATGTCTTAAATTCTTTCATTCTTTTTAGCAGGCACTTTGGTGTAATCCTTCTGTATAAAAGTCCTTTATTTCTCTAATATTTATTTCCTTTTATAATGTTTTTTATCTATTATAAGGGAAAAGAAAATGCAGAATTGAAATGGCTAATTTCACTGAGACTACTTTATTCCCATTCAAAATACAAATTACAAAGTCTTAGAAACTAATAAGTAAAAAAAACCTTAAAATAAAAAATAAA
The DNA here is from genome assembly GCA_028571105.1 of Tragopan temminckii. NCBI lineage: Eukaryota > Metazoa > Chordata > Aves > Galliformes > Phasianidae > Tragopan > Tragopan temminckii. The sequence continues at coordinate 19,379,311 of JAOWBP010004015.1, forward strand.
TAAATCACAAGACTAGGGTTATTCTAAAACCCATTATATTTTCTAGGCCACACACCAAAGCATCTCTGCTATGTTGAAACAATAGTCCTACATCAGTTCTTCCTGAAATTCCTACCAGTTTTATGGACAAACAAACAATAATTCAGTTCCAGACACTTCAATATATTTTGTGTAAAATATTACATTTCTATTTTGTGGGCTGTTTCTAAGTCATACTGCCCTCTTAAATGCATGAAGTGACTCCAGTCTTCTCCTAATTAAAAAAAAGGCTGTTATGAATACTTAGCTAAGAAAGACATGAGGACTACACAGAACAGAGAAAAGTAAATGCTCACTAGTTGGCACTCTGTGGGAGTACTGTGTCTTATCTGAGGCTTTCATTACAAGAAGGAAACTGAAAACTGGAGACATGCTAGAAGATAGACAGGGAGATCATTTGCAGGACCTGGAGCTCTCAATGTAGAAGAGGCCAAAGGAGATGGTTTTCATGCTGGAGAAGGGAAAGCTAAATAGCAGTGTAATTGAAGTTTTGAATATCAGAAGAGGAAAGCATCAAAAAGGAAGAGGACAAGAGGCAGCCACAGGTTTAACAATTTCAAACATAGAAAGGCTTGGGTTGAAAGAGACCTGAAAGATCATCTTGTTCAATTCTCCTGCCATGGGCACAGTTACCACCCACTAGATCTAGTTGTCCAGGGCCTTAAACCACCAAGGGAATTTTCAACAAGCTCTTAAAAAAAAAAAAACCCTTCAAAATTATACTTAACCCCACAGAGGTTATATTTGTGTCGAAGTGTCCATTTTAAAACATTTTCAACTCTATGAGAAAGGCCCTGAACAGCTTGGTTCAGCTTTGAAGTAAGTCCTGCTTTAGGCAAGAAGCGGGTCTAGAGATACACAAAGCAAGCTGAACTTTCCCGTGATTCTTCTCACATTCGCACAACAGAAATCACCAGCCACTGCATAAGAATACACTAATTTGGTTAGCATAATAAATGACTTCATTTTAAAAATAGTGAAATGTGAAAATGAATACCATTCTGCAACTTTCTACTGCTCCCCTCAGTACTTCCGTGACTTGGCAAGTTTTGTCCTTCCTCCCAAACACCAAAGATGTTCTTAAACATGCAGTACTAAATTCCTGTACTAACTGAGCCAATAACCAGAAGAATGAGACTGTGATGATGATTTGCTTTTATGGTTTCTCCTTGCGCTTCTCATATAATTATGAGCTGCACTGTCTTATTTACCTTCAGCCAAGATCTGTAAAATGGGAAGGCTATAAAGGAGGAAAAAAAAAAAAAACAAACCTACAACACAGCTATTTTTCAGCCCCATAAGCTTTCCCTATAAGCTTTAGCTTCCATATCTGCATATAACAGTGTTTTCTTTTGTCTTAATTGACATTATACTTTCACCCTCAAGCTGCCTTTCTCCCAGAGCCGCTCACCCTGCCTCTATGCAGCCCAACCCCTCTGCGCCAGGCCCCGCAAGGCCAACACTCTCAGCCTTAAGCTCCCTTTTGTCCAGCTGCCTGCACAGCACAAAGGGAACTCTGCAATCAGGTCTGATTGCACCAAATGTCCACTGGTACAGGTTCCCCCACTAATCTCCACCCAGACAAAAAGAGGGGGTTTAATCCTTGAAATCCTCTTAATGACCTTTCAAAGATACTGCCATCAATAGTCTTCCTGTGGCCCCTCAGGCAGAGTCCCGTAGGTTTAAAAATCTTTCTGGATAACTTTTTATGATGTTCACTGACACCAAAAGTATATAAAGCACTCATTCTGTCCGTCGTAATATGGTGACTTGCAGTGGGGAATAAATAACAGCTTTTCAGACAAACGTTGAAGTCAGGGCAAGTTAACTTGCTTTGAGTAAATAAACTGTAGGAAACTCCAGTTTTTGTGAAACGTATCCCACTGAGCTCAATTCTTCCCATTAGTCACACAGTAATTACACAACTGCACACAGCAAACAAACCTCAGACTTTCCCTTTAGTCTTTCTCAGTTACTGAGGACTCCTGATGATACGGACATTATCAAGTAAAAGCATTAAATTCTTAAAAGGCGTGCTTTCCTTTCATGGGACAAAAAGGAGCATTACAAACAAAACCAGAAATTGCTAATAATTTCACTGCAGAAGCGCAGGAAATTGTTAGAAACATCACAAACGGTGCTCCAAATGATCATAGCACTTAAGTGACTAAGAAGCTTAAATTAGGGGGTATTTATCTTAACTAAACATGTAAAACATTTATACAAAGGAAAACACAAGGAAAGTTAACTGGTCAAAACAGCAGCAGAATAGGACACCAGTGGGGTTTTGCTCCTGTCACCCTATGCAAAGTTTTTAAAGCTTCTGCTATTTCAAAGTACATTGGTGTCTAAATACTTTTTTCCCAACATTTCTTCATACTCTTTCTCAACTACAGTGGTATGGATTTGAACCTCAGCAGAGCTTTAGTTTTGACATGTAACTACAGTGGTTCTGGTATGTCCCTCTTAAGAGAGTAGAACAGGAAACCTCTACACTCAGTTCAGCTAACACCACATGGTTGGTTTAAATTGTCAGTTTCAAGTGCCTAAACATTAAATCCCACTAAACAGTATCAATCTCAGCTCATAAGATGACATATTGCCACAGAAAAACAAGGCAGAATATATTTTTATTCAGTTCTGAAAAAAGGCTGACAGATTTCACTTCATAAGCTAAATAAAACAAGAAGAAATGTTAGAAATACAAAGTAAAATAAATGTAGGTAATCCTGTTACATAACAGTAACTAGTAATGTATTTTAATTAATACATTCTCATGATTTGAGATGGAATAATTCTAATTCTCCAAATAATGAAACAAGTTTATTCAAAGTAATTTAATAACAGTTTTGTTCCACCAAATAAATTAATATTGACTAAGTTCATCTCTTCCGAAATACGGCAGGTTTCTGCTTTATGAATGTCTTACACTAGATTGTTTCCTAACTTTAAAGGTAGCCCTTCCTGTAATGCAATTCCTCAAAACAGGATGATTGCTAGAAAAAACAATGTTTAGTGGAAAGTTTGTTGCCACTGAACCTGTCTTCATTCAAATAATAAAGAAACTTAGGCCAGGGTTGGTTTTTTTTTTTTTTTTAATCCTTTGGTGTAATAGAATTTAAGAAATTATATTCAAACCGAAAAGCTGATTTCTGTTATTACAAAGTGGATTTTTATTGTGCATTTCCTATACTATAATTTAGCTATTTTATGTATGAGGGATTACGACATACACCCCTTATTTGTGATTTGAGGAGTAAATCATGTGAAGAAGTCACATAGTTGAATATTCACGTGCAAAGAATTGTCATACAGCTAAAGTGACAAAATACTCTGTAGCAGACACTTCCATTTAACTGGGGCAAGCTTATAATACAAAGACAAATCTGAAATCTGGAAGATGCAAGAATCATTAAAACCTTTTGACTGATGTGTGAAAATAGTGAGATACCTTTAAAAAGTTTTCAAGAAAGCTATATTTAAACCATCTGATATCATTTTGTGTGTGTGTGTGTGTGTGTGTGTGTGTATGGGAACTTACCACATTTTAGGGCTCAAATAAAAATGATACTGACAAGCACATTTTTCTTTGCCAGAAGTAAAATACATCAGATAAAATACAGCTGTGCCTTAGGTCAGTGTAATTCCTGCTGTATGCAGTCAAATAAAGGTAAGACTTTGTTTCCACACTTTATGTGGTCTTTAGTAAGTGATTCCAATGAAGATAATACCACAAAAACAAGGATTTTTTTGCACTATTCAAGAATTGATCTCATTAAGATCAAGCTCCACTGTGGAAGTGGGAAAAACGCAAACAGCCAACTTACAAAACTGATCTTATTTCACAGCAACCAATAGTGGAATCTAAAAGTAGATAGTCACGCTTCAAACATTTGACATAACAGGGTTTGTAGTGAGATACCTTTGAGCAAATGAGTGAAAGTTTTGCCAACAAATTTTGGGAAAAAAATGCACTGTGCTTTCAAAGAATAGTTGCATTAGTCAGCTACATGCTTGTAAATTGCTCTGCATGAAATGTTTCGACTTTGGGATTACTCAGGCATTTATAAATGGATAAGTTTAATGACATAGAAATACGAGAAAACGTATGTAAAAAAATATTTATTAGAATCCTTTGAAAATCTGTTTCACATCTTACCCCGAGTAGTATCTGTTGATGACTGAATGGGTTTTCTCATTAGGGAAAGTATTTTCACATGAACTAGCTTCAAAGCATGCATATGCAGATTCTCAATCCTTCTACAACTGCTGAGAGTACAATACCTGTAGATAACATATGCATCTCTTCGCTGTCTAAATGTTTCAATAAAAGGGCATTGGAAGACCAAGCAGTGTTGCCATAATTTTCATACCATAAAGGAGAGTGGAGAATGGACTTCATTCAAAGTTCATCATCTCTTTTACTCCATGGGGCTACAAACCTCAATAAAGCTCTCCAATTCCTATTCCTGCTCAAGTTCTACTTTTTTGTTTCACAGTTAGAAATGAAGAAAGAGAAAGAGAGCTTCCTCTCAACACTCTCACTCCTCCCAGTCAATGGTTAGGAGGAAGGAAAAAGGCGAATTTCCTCAGATTATTTAGTTATAAAAGAGGTAATATAGCATAGGTTTTTTTTTTTTTTTTTTTTTTTTTTTTTTTTTTTTACACACAAAGCATTGCAAGTCCCAACTAAAAGTCTTCCAAACTTATTTCCATTTCTCTCTGGAAGTCACTTATAACATAACATTACAGGCTCATTTAGAGAAATCCCATAGTACTACATATCTTTAATCCTAGATTTGAAATGTGTCTGAAAAATAATGTAATACTTTGGATACATATAAAAAAAATAGGTTTTTTTTTAGATAAACCATGTTTGCTTGAATTCACCCAAGGTAGAACACACACACAAAAAAAATTGAGCCTCCGAAAATTCTGTAAGAGTATATTCAAATATCCAGTTAGTACTACGTGCTGAAAAACAAAATTACCTCTAGTGTGATTATTCACTAGCTAATGGATAACCCAAATGTCACTGAGGAGCAGGTAAAGATTCAGTTGCAGATGACTGCACAGTTATAAACACCAGACAACAACATTTCAAGGAAACAGGAAAGCTCAGCAACAACTGTCACACAACAGTGCCCAGCTGCCTTTCTAAAATTCAAATTAGGCCAAATGGCCTCAGAATTGCTCATAAAAATCAGGATATCAGACCAAATATTTAAATGCAGCAAAGTTAAGGGTATGAAAAAGCTTTGAATTTCTACACAGTTTAATTTTTTGTCCACTGAATAAAAATCATTTTAAAGAACAGCAACGATGAGATGTGTAATATGAATTATATATCTAATGACACAAGTTTACCTCGGGAACAGTTGCATAGCTTCCAGCAATAGTAATTTTTCAAGTCACTGTGATTTCTATTGGACATGTCATATGCATGTGCCTCATGGCAGAAGACTGCACTATTTTTAAGAGTGCACTCTGTGGTTCAGTTGTGGCCTTATGATCAGCATTGCCACAGGTGTCATGAATCCAAGTACAAGTTTACTTCCAGCCCAGTAATGATCTCAGGTGCTAAGGACAGCACCTGGGTCACCAAATTCACACACACAAGACATGTCAGAGAGTCAGAGAAGTTAACTGTGAAAAGATATTTATAACCCATTAAACAATTTACTCAGTAGCAATTACTGTTATACATGTGACTGCAATATTATCTAGGTTGTGTCCAGATGATCAGGATGAGAGGCCTGACTGTAACCACATTATGTAGCTACAGACACGCCGTGTTAGATTATACAGAAGGAAATGAATAGGACAGAGGTGTAGGGAATACCACTTCCTGAAACTGCCCTGGGTGACTCACGCCTGTGACAAACCATACAGAATTTATTTTGCAAATGACTCAAGTCAAATGAGGAAAAAGCAAAAGCAGCTTTCTACTATCACTTTTTACGTAAGTCTTGAGAAGGTTGCCAGTGAGGGGTATTTTGCTGTGTAAGAAAGGATTCCTTTCAGGTGTCAGAATCAGACTAGTCAACTCTGCATTGACCAACATTTGCTTCAGTTTGCCACAAGTTCAGAAAGATGGAGGCTAGAGACAAACCACCTCAGAAGTAGATATAATTAAGTGTTTTCTCCCCAAACAGACTGTGAGAGATGTCTGAAAAACTGCAAAGAATCATCAGCCTGAGGCAATACAGTGTGTCAATAAGGCTGCCAAATGTCATCAGTGCAGCTGCACTCCAAATCCTTAGCCTAATCATTCTGCAGCCTTATGTCAAACATGACTTGCCACCTATTATTCAAAATACAAAAACAAAGAAAACCCTCTAGAGTTTTTTTTTTTTATATAGCTTTTCTTATTCTTAGATAAGACTCATTGTGTCAGCTACATAGTAAGGAGCTGAAATGTTGTGGCAGTTGCACATTATTCCTCTCAGAAGGAAGAGTTCAAAGGAAGTTTCAGCTATATGATGACTTCTCTGGCCTATCTATGATAGAGATTGGGAGTTCTAATACAATTAATTTAATTTCTCCTCAAGCAAAAATAAAGTGTAAAGTTCCAGGGGAAAAAAAAAAAAGTGCAAAAAGGTAGAAATAAAAAAAGAACAAATTACTTGTCTACAGGAATTATTGCCTTAGATAACTCTGTGACTTGAGAACAGAGTTTTGTAGATACACGACTTCCACGTCAGTTTGATTTTAAAAAAAAAAATGTAGTTCTAGATTTAAAAAAAAAGTTTCCTGTCTTTAATGGAAATAATGCTTTTCACTCAAGGAAACAAAGCTATAAAAGTCAGGTAATCTTTTTGCTCAAAAACCTAAATCGTTAGGCAGAAATCAGTAAAAAAATGTGCCAAAATTAAATGGATTGAGAAGCTTTTGGGGAACGGAAGAAATCATGTAATTTAGACAAAAGATTCCTTTAAACTCCTTGTCTGAGGCTGGACTCCTGCTACTACAGTTAAATCAATTGAAACATGAGTAGGGCTTAAAAGAGGCATTGGCATTTTACATCGCACTAGAATACATCATGTTGCCATATAATGCAAAAGAAAAGTGCGAGCCCACTGTGTGACAAAAACTGTACCTTCATTTGTTACTTTTGACAAGGTAACAGGAAACACTTTCTGAAAAGTTGACAATCAGTGAAGCACAGGACAAAAAAAAAGTCAAATTTCACTCTCATTTGATGACAGTACAAAACATTTCTTTTGTCTTCAAAAAAGTCACTCCACTATGCCAGCAGCATCATTGAGAGCAGAGCTTGGCCTATATACATTTTTATATTCCTTGTGCAAGATATACATGTGTTTTACTAACAGATGATTCTTGTTGATAATTCATGAGAGGGAGACATCCGTCATCAGAAAAGATAAAATGGAGGAAGAGGTAGAAACACCTGAGAGCGTTATAGCCAAATGCATGGAGAGCCTTGCTGGCAAACTTCCAGGTGCCTTTAGTTTAGGTTGAGAATTGAAGAGAAAAAACAATACTAAAAGGGCCATGTGACTCTGACAAATACATGACTAGTTTCTTGCTGATTTAGAAGTTTGAACTAAATGATACTAAATAATTAATGCCTACTTATTAATAGGGGCTAATTATTCTAGCTAAAAACAACAACTTAGATAATACAAAAAGCTGTGATACATCATACTTGCCCTTATTTTAGGTTTGGATGAATTTAAGTAATCAGTTTGCCCCCCCCTACTGCTTCAGAAAAATCCCTTTCAGTTTGCCTCAAAGTTATATTCTTCGAGAAATAAGTTCGGGCACTATGGCAAAGCCTAGAAGGATTACAAATCTTCTCCATTTACGTATCAAGGGTGCTTGTAACATCCTTTCATATTGGGACACAATGAGCTTCATGCACTCGCACTGAGGTTTCTGGGGATGCAAAAATAAAGTTTTAAGAATGATGAATTCAGTAAGGACTGCTAGAGAAAGCATTTTTCTAGGCCAACCCCCCTTTAAAGTATGTTTGAACTTGCAAACCTCTTAGTTACATCCAACATCACTCAGGTCCAAACACTGGCAGTGACTAACCAAATCATCACCAGTTCAAGTGATGAAAACAACCAGCTCGAAGATAAGATTTTGGTAGACTCCACTAGTGAGAAGTAAGATGTGAATTGCAAAAGAACAAACAAATCTTAGGACAAAAGATCTTTCTTTTTTTGGATTTGGTCATCTGCACTCCCTGCAAGCCTCCAAGATGAAAAATGGTCCTTGCCCTGCCCAGCTGTGCTAAGGAAGGGAACATTGCTCTCCTATTGCTCGGATTTCCCCTTCTTTACAAGACATCCTCAAAAAATCATTTTGGTGCATGATCACCATCATTAAATAAACAAAGATACCAATCTAATTAAAGAATGAACTACACAGCAAAACGCAGCATCTCTGAGTTATTTATTACGTTTATGCATGCAGTTCAATTCACTCAGTACGGTCATCTTCAATACAAACAGAAGTCATTAATGCCAATTGCTAATGTTCTTATTAAAAGTTTAATAAGGAAGTGCTTTAAGGCAAGCTGACTTATAACCTCTTAGCTGTGTATCATCCAGCATTCCAAGATAAATATCGTCTTAAATGCTATATGCAAAACAGAATGGGATGCTATAGTCTCTGCAGATCTTTTTAGGTACTAACCTTGTCATTTATTAACTTGACAAGAACTCCAGATCCCTCATGATGAAAAGCTTGTCTAAAGATTGTTTCTGGACTTAATTACTTGCTGTTGTTGTATTTTAAAAGAAAGACTAGGAATCCTCTTTGTTACTGAAGTGAATTTAAAAACGTCTTCTAACAAAGAAAACAGCATGACTATCCAGATTTCTAGTTTCAGGGTGAAAGGCAGAATTTCACCAGCAGGGATTATGCTGTTGTTCAGGAGGAGCTAAAACAGTTACAGTTGGAGTTAACAGAGAAGAGGAGCATAAAATAGAAGTATGAGGTACAACACGGAGAAAAGATGTGAAGGTCTGTGGAAAAGGATAAAGAAAGAAGTTACAAAAAGACAGATTGGAATTTATAAAGTGAGTAAAAACATGCAATAGAGTTCATCCATCCTCTGAAAGAAAAAACAATATATATTGTTTGTTTCTTTTATATTATACTTCGAATGTTCCAAAACAACCATCATTATAAAACAAAACTGGGTGCCTTCAATATCTATCCGTAAAACATGGCACTCTGAGAGCCAAGATACAGACTATAGGAAGAAAACTCCAAGCATGAAATCACAGTCCTTAGGTAATAGTCCTCAAAGAGAATGACAGGTATTTGCTATTATGTAATCCCATTTACTGTGTTCTAATGTTTGTTCTCAAGTTTAAAAGAAGGTAATTCAGAGTCACAGTAATATCGATTTAGATATCTTAGATACTTACTAATTTGTTCTGTAAAAATTTCAAGGGCTTCTTTCCCCTAGAACTCCCTTCCTTTTCATATGCTTCTGAAGCACCTAAATTTAGCAAGAAGTAGTGTTTCCATCATGTCCCCTTTCCTGATGTGGTAAAGCACATCACCCCTCACAGATACACTCATACCTCTTCCTACAACACAGGCCAGATCTTGCACCCTAAGGAGGAATTCCAGAACCCTATGAAACTCCCAATAGTACCCGCAACATCAAAAGACAACTCAACAACAACATTCAGGTTTTAGTTGATTATAGGAGATATGTAAGAAAATTCCATCTACTCTCTACTTCCCAGCAGGCAAAACCAACCACATATTTTGTCTCGTGTGCTCTCCATCCTCTTTCCACCTACATACTACTAACTGCTAATTCTACCTGTACAGTCAGTCTGTTACTAAAAACAATAAAAATGAACTTTGAAGTCTAAATATCTTTTTCTACATTCAAGTCTTTATGGATTTCTTTTTATGTTTCCAGTATAAAGAGAAGTCACTCTGGAAGAGAAAATAAGCATTGTTCGTTTTACCTTAGAGAAATACTTAAATCTCAGTTCTTAGGTCATAATACAGTAAAAGCAAAAATTCAGAGTTGAATACTTCCGTACTGACTATGTAGTTCTACTGATCTGATTACCCACGTGACAAAGATGTCTTTTTTATTTTAAGAAAGTTATTTCCCCTAGCGACTAAAATTGAATTAAAAAAAGATAGAAACAAGTTCTAACACTCCTAAGATAGCGACAAAGAAATCCATTTTTGTTTATATTTTCCTCCTTGGATTGTCACTCACCTTTTAGCACTCACACAATCGCATGCACCAAGATAAAATTCATACTGGAGAGAAAATGATAGGAATTCAGACCGTACTCTAAAAGCTCCTGTTGTATGGTAGAAATGCACCTACAAATATCATACTAAGTATTTGAAAAATGTACATGATCAAGTTGGTTGTGAAACACTTATCTTTAATAATGCCTTACTTGCAATATAAATTACTACTTGAAAACTACCATGTTAGCTTACTTAACTTTAGAACATCAGCATCTAGAAAATGTAGGTGCCGAGCCAGAACATTCAAATAAAACGGAAAATTATGTATACTCCAACTGCTTGCACTTAGACACACATATACCAGAGTACTAGGCATATTGTATTTCCAATTTGAAAGAAGAAAATTGATCAAATTTCACATATTTTGAAGAAGCTTTTCATAGTTTCCTGTTTTAGAATGAATCAATAACATCAACGTTAAAGGCTCTGACTGAGGAAAATAAAGCCAACTCATACCATTTAGAGACACTAAATTTAATATTGAGGAGAGTGACAGGAAAAAATACAGCTTTATGAAGTGAAAAAAAACTACATCAAAATGGTTCTTTCTAATGCCATCCAGTCAACAGCTTACTATTAAATATGTAACAAAGCTAAAGGTTCTATAAATTCTCTAACTTGGATATTTTTCTCCAAATACTTGTCAATTCATATTGCAATTTTTATATCAGAGCATGGCCTCCAACAGTATGAACTTTGCTATTATGAGCCACTTCTACATATAACCTATGGGGGAAAAAAAGCACATTCATGTAAAAATTAATGCAGAATAGCCTCATTAAAACAAAGTTCTTAACCAGATGAATGAAATCGTACTAATAGTACAATAGTACAAGGATTTTGTGTATTTTTCACAGAAATGCAAATAAATGTTCAAGTTTATTATAATTCTGAATGTATTCAGAAGAATAAAAATCTTTCTATTAATGGAGGCAACCTTGCTCAGTGCAGTCTTCACACAAACAAATCTTCCACTGAACGTAACATCATTAATATGGTGAGCTTTAGTAGGCAGTTTTTGAGTACACGCAGAAGAGTTGAAGAAACAATGTCATTTTTTGGTGATTACATTTCTAAAAATTTATTCAGTGGAAGTTCCACCAGAAGACCCAAGAAGTTCAGACTAGACCTCAAGGTCCTCAGAATAAGCCACTGCCCTCACTGCCAGTTTCAATTTCTGACAACTTACCATCATTTATGTATTTTATTCAAAGCTTCGTACTCCTTCCAGAACATAACATGTAGTCTGTAAGAAAACCTCAGCTATTGTGCCATCTTAGCTCACAGCAGTGCTAGCTAGAGCACATCAGAAATCGCACCAGTCTGGGTAGCCCATTTCTCACTATTTACAACCTTTCAAGCACTTTTTTCCATTCTAACATGGCTCCTCTGTAAGCATAACATAGCAGGAAAAGGACTGAATCAGACAAAGGTCCATCTAGCACAGCATCCTGTCTGCCGGCGGCCATTATGGAAATGGTATTTCATGACAGCTACAGAGTGGTATTGCTCCCAGTATGTCCCAGTAGTCAGTATTTTAGTAACATCAAGAGCTATCTTCCATTCTTTAGTAGCCCTTGGAGATGTTGCCCAACATTAATTTGTCTAATGACTTCAAAGAATCCATTTTTAAAACAAAGTCCAGCAATATAATCTACAGGAGCATTTTCCACTGTGTGAAATACTCTGCCAGATAACAAGACTAGGCAGGATCCAGTAAGACTGTCTATGCCACTCTCAATTTAGTAGATATCAGACATATGCCTTTCTATAATCTCTCAAGAGTTTTATTACTCATACTATAGATCTCAGAACAGATTATACAAAACTGCAGTGTGAGAATCCCATAGATTCTGGTGTGCTAGCTTCCCTAAACTTCTCCAATGTGAATGAAAATGCTAATTTTCTTTAGCTTCTGTTACTATCTTATCCTTTTGTAAGGCAAATGTTTCATAGTCCTACAGATTGCCTGGTAGGTTTTCTGATTCTATGTGAAATTTCAAACACTTTTAACATATTGTACCCAAGTATCCTTTCAGCCTACTATATTGCCATTACTACCTAACTTGGCACTTATATATACACACACGAGTTTCTGCACTTCTTTTCCTGTATTTTCATGCATCAGAGTTCAGCATCATATAAAAAGCAGAAGACAACCTAAATAATCTAACTACTAATCATTTTACCTTTGCCTAGCCAAATCTGGGACAGCTGCCCTCAATTATAAGCATATGCACATATATACACATGAGATCATGAGCTAAAACCTGTATTTCTGTTCTGTGAAGAGGTTTTTTCTGGAAGCAGAATTATCAGTAATACGCATTTCAATTCTTATTCATAAAAGTTATAGTGAAGAAGGAATAAAAATGCCACAGACTATTCCTCAAGTCTTCCTGTGAGTTTTGCTGTAGAGAGTTTCAGTTACTTTTTTTTTTCTTTTTTTTTTTTTAAATTTAAAACAGACTGTGGAAAGGCCACAGTGCAGAGTAAAATTCTCTTTCTGTGTTCTACCTATGATTACCTTAGGTTTCCTGGCATACACACAGGCACAGAATAGTGCTAGAGTATATCTCAATGATCCAAACACAGCACAAATAGCTATATAGAACTTGAGGCCTGTGCTGCACTGAGTTTTCAGTTTAGAATAGTTTCTTTATGAACAAGATGGAATAATCAAAATAAAATTCAAGCCTGTTTTACTTTTCAAATTTAATACCAAAGAAATGCAGGTCAGTTGCTAGAAATTTTCTTACCCCCACCTTTTGGTGTCAAACATGTAAATCAGTTTATATCCAGGCTATACATTTGTTCAGGTGATTAAACAAGATTAAAATGACTCTATTAAAATCTATTTTTCTATCTCTTTTGAAGGGGGAGGATCTCCTGCGACGCTGTCTCAGAATAAAATATGCTTGTTGGGGAAAAGAATTCTCAGTTTTAAGTGACAGCTGTCATATTCTGTTATGGAAGTAAAATTCTATTTAATAGGCTTGATTGTGCAATTTGCTGCACCTACCTTACATTGTGTGGGCTCACACGAGCACGTCTGAGTTGTACTGCAGAATCAGTGCCAAAATAAAAGAGAAACATGCGTAGTAGGAAAAGCGGAGAAAGGAGAACTATGAGAAAAAGCACACATATTGTGTTACAAAATCCAGACCTGGTTACAATGCAATTGAATCATAGCTTTGGCAGGTGAGTTCTCTAGAGGGCACAAAGATAGGTTAAGGTGTTTTTGTTGTTGTTTTTTTTTGTTTTGTTTTTTTTGGGGTTTTTTTTTTTTTTTTGAAGGATTAGGAGATCAGACTCGTGTTTCAGTATTGAAAAGCATCTGCTTTTTAAGCGCAGATCTGATTATCAGCCTCGTTCTGCCTTAGCTCTTATCAAGGATACACAAAGTGACTCAGAGCATGTAAAATACTTAACTCCAGTATTTAACTCATTAAGAGCCTCTAATGTCATCAAAATCATTTAAGAAACACACTTTAAAATTAATTGCAATTCCATTATAAATGTATAATAGTACACCTCAAGTACCATATCTCACAGAACTGTAGGGGTTGGAAAGAACCTCTATAGATCATCTAGTCCAAACACTCTGCTAGAGCAGGCTCCCTGTTTTAGGTTACACAGGAAAGCATCCAGGTGGGTTTTGAACATCTCCATTACGTCTCTGGAGAGACTGATCTAGAGGCTTTGTCACTCTCAAAACAAAGGGATTTTAACTCCTGTTTATGTGGAACTTCCCTATCATTCCAATTTGTGCCCGTTGCCCCTCATCCTGCCACTGAGCACCACTGAAAACCATCTTACCCCATCCACTTGACTCCCACCCTTAGATATTTATAAACATTGATAAGACCCCCTCAGTCTTCTCCATGTTAAATATATATACATGAATATATGTATATAAGTTATAAACAAATAAATATACAGGGGAAAAAAGATTAAGGACTAGCATTTCAATCCTCTACGTACAATATGGCAACAAGGAGAGAGAATACAGGAATTGTCACCTATTGACATTTTACTGTAACAAAACCTAGCAACACAAATGTGTTATTGAAAGTTTTCCCCACACGTTCCACATCTGACTGAAACCTGCCCACTACCATAGCCAAGCAGAACGGACCAAGGACCTTTCAAAGTTCAGGTATAAACACAAGAGGAAAGAAGAGAAAAGTTAGTCATTAAGGCTGAATTCCCTGTTCAGCTTCCTCTGAAGGTTGGTCCCTAACCTAAACTTTGAGAAAGACAGCTGCAGCAGCAATTCTTTTCCAAGTTTCATTGTGACTGGTTTGGAAAATAAATATGTTCTAGACTCTTAAGTGACAATTATAGTCTGTAGTTGAAGAAGAATAGAAGAAAATTCAGTTTTATTAGGGGACCATTTTCTTCACTGATAACCAAATGGCCTGACAATGAATTAAGATTCAGACAGAAATCCTATGCCTACTTGAATGAAATGATGATTTTGCCATTAGCATGGACAGAGTCAAGAAGTTCATTATGCTCATGAAGTTAATATTACTTCCCCATGCAATCCTTGCCATAAAATTATGAACTGCATTTCTATAGTAATTTCCTAATGGGCTTCAAAAAAATGTTACAAGATACAATATGATGAATTCAACCTCATCCAAGAAGAAGAATCATCACTGCCAGGACAGAAATGAGCAATATTAAGGCCAAACCACAGATGAGTCAATGTGAAAGGATTGGCCAAAGTATACTTTCCTGCACTTTCCTTACTCTGCAGCAAATACTACCCTTTCTTCCTTTCTTATGTACTTCTTTTCAGCAAGCTAGCTGTCACAAACAAAGTTAACAATTCCGTATTATAAATCTTTTAAATGCAGATAAAGAAATAGACAGGCATTTGTTCTGTTAGACATAGCTATTGGAAATCATTCTGTTTTTCTGTAGCAGAGAGAATCATAAGGAATGTCAGGGTTCGATTCGGTCCCAAATGTCCCAGAAGACACATTACAACCCATGATGCCCCGACAATCTGAAATGGTTCTTGGTGTTTGTACAGTTTTGCTTACTGAATGATTTACTTTCTGAGCTTCAAAGCATTACATAATAATTCGGATAAGTGTCTTTTCAGTCAATTATTCTTAGAAACTTGAAGTTGTCTACCAAGGGATGCTACTTTTAACAAAGTTAACAGAACTAGGGGAAAAAATTCTTACAGCATTAAAAGATGATGCAAATATTCATGAAGGGCAAAGCAGATGACCCAGGTAACTACAAATTGCGGGGAAAATAGAGGAAAAAGCTGATATGGGATTCTGTTGATAAAGAATTAAAGGAGAGAACATAAATAATGCCAGACAAAGTGATTTTACAGGAAGTGAGACTTGTCAAAAATGATTTTATTATTTTAAATTGAAAGTAGGGTTGATCATGTTAATCTCACAGATGTAATATACCTGCACTTTTATGAACTATTTCATTCCATGCTGCACAAAACTAACCTAAGAATTAGCCTTAGAGAATATCAGTAAGTATATATTATTCAGATATACTAGGAACCTGCTGAACTGACAGTGAAAAAGTTTCCTGAAAACGCTGTTTGCAACCAGATGGTAGAGCTGACTTACTGACTGTATTTCAAAAGTTTACAAGACTGAAAGCACAGAGCTAAGTCAGATCAATACCACAAACTCTAGAAGATATAGCAAAACTGAACTTGGAAATCTCAGATCAGTTCATAGTCAAAAGCTGGTTTAAAGTGATTATGGTAAAACGCATTTTTATTCTCATGAGAAAGCATTACACTTTATATGAGCTGTCCTCCAAATACTTCAGAGGAGCATTACAGAAAACAGAAGTATTTAAAGGAAACGATAAGCGTACGAAATCTGGAATAAATAGAGAGAAAAAATTGTGCATTATTTTAGTTCTATGTTCTGCACCATATTAATTTGTTACTAATTATGAAAATGTTCCTCAGTTTCATAAGTGATATTGTCTGTACTATTTCATCCTCTCCCATGCAGTTTTGAAAAGCAATTTATGTATTTTCATTATATTATGCTGTTAGCACTAATCGATGTTAATATACTAAATTACACACAGCAATTTAAGAAATAATCAGTTTTAAATTCAGCTATGCTGTTTTTCTCATGATGACCTTTTAGAACAGTTACACCTTTGTCTGCACAATGAAGACAGTGTACTTCACACAGAGTTTAAAACAGTTTGAAGTGTTCATAAATACACTGCAAATTTATTTTTGCAAGTCCAAGGAGATTTCTTCTCTCTCAGACAAGAACATTTACTACAGCATTTCAAGTAAAATGAAGAGGAGACCGAATATTTGTGCCGCTGTTGGCTGCAGTAAAGTTAAAGGTGTTGCCTCAAAAAGTATTCGCATGTGCTAGAGAAGCAGCCTTGTTACGTAATGGATTTTTTTTTTTAAGTATCATTATATATTGTTCATAAGACAGATATATTGCATTTATTTAATTCAGCTATACTTCTTTAATGGCTTTCAACTAAATTTTGAAGTACTGTTGGAAATTGCATGTAGATAATTTTCAGATTAGAATTTTTGTCTTTCAGCAATGATATAGATATTATTTCATCATCTTTATTGCAGAAAAAGACAAAGTAATTTTCCAAAAGCACCTAAGCTTATAAGCAATTTATGTGCTTCTGAAAATGGGAGTTCTGCTTCTACATTGTTGGGCAATTTTGAAAGTTTTTCCAGTGTTATCCACCTGCTCCAACTTAGTGAAAATCATAAATAACCTGAAGCTCTTACCTCACAGCATTGTAAATTACTGCACTAAAGCCTCAACATGACAGCGGGAGCGCACAAAAACTACCTCACACAAAACAGAGCTGCACATAACCCTTTTCTCTGTGAGAAATTCCAAACCCAGAGCAAACAACTTAAACAGCAGATTCTCCCAGGTGCTCCTATTTATATCATTTCTTCAGCTCGCAATTTGCGGACTGGCTGAGTAGTCTCAGCTGCAACTGAAGAAAATAGGATGTATGCATCAAACAAAGCACTGCATACCGGTGAGTGCTCAAAGAAATAAGTCTCAAATGTTCCAAACTGGGCATATACAATATGCCTGACGTTTGTCTACACTTGAGAGCAGAAATGGTTTATTCTCAAGATACACAGTTTGAGGTGTCAATTTATTTCTGATTGTAGGATACTCCAATCTTCCAGTAATGAGCGCTACAGAAAAGCCCATGAGGAAGTTAATTATTCTGCCTTTAGCATAGTATTTAAATAGCGTACAGTAAACCACATATACTGTAGCCTGAAAGCACACACTGAACATGATGAAACAAAATACTGGATCACTACTTATTAAATTTATACCTTGTACTAGAAATAACATGAGACTACAACAACACATGCTCACACAGAAGGCTACGTGGGCAATCCACAGCACAGCAACATCTTCAGCTCCTTAGTCCACAATCAGTCCTCAGACTTTTCAGAGGTACCATCCTTATCCAGTATTTGTTGCATCTCAGTTTTGTATAACTCTTCCTTCACTTATTGGTTTTTGTCGTAACCCTGAGTTCTCATAACTATACAAGCTCTTAACACCATCAAACCCTTACAGTCTTAAAAACTTCACTTGTTATTAAAACGTCTGTAGAAGTAGGATTAAAAAACAGGATGTTCTAAGGCCCATCCTCCAATTTCTATTACCTGCCTGTCAGTCCCTACTATATCAGTCCCATGAAGGTGCTTACCAACATATATCTTAAAAACAACTGTTTAGTTCTTTCCTCCCCAGCGAAAAAAAGCTGCATCCAATCATACGTTTAAATTAAAACTGCAGGCAGTCTAGCTTTCAAATGTGAGGCACCACAACTTCAGGAATATTCTTTTCTTAGCAAGTTTGGTGGGTTCAAAGTATAAAAAAAAACATGGTGGCACTTTAAAAGTTGATGTATTTCACAATAACTCAAAGGAGCAACCAGAGTTTTTCTCTATTTTATTCCCACTTCACATTAAAGAAGTAACTTTACTTTTAAATTTTTTTTTTTTTTTTTTTAAACTTTAAGAGTAATTTTTGACCTCTATAATCAGATGTTGGTCTTTAGAGACAATGAAATTTCTTCTGTTAAGCTCTCTGCAATACAAGGCAAAGTATTATTACAAATATCAATAATCACATACAGGAAAAAGTGGACTCACCCAAACAATGATAGGGTTTTCTACCACTCCTTCTCATGAGGCAGTCCTTCACTAGCCCCTCATTTCAGAGGCTAGCCCTTAAATGAGCTCAGGGAGGGATGGACCCTAGGTTCACCTGGGAAGCACAGATGAATTGCTTGCACCTGTGCTTCTTGGGCCAGCCACCCCGTTCACCAGGTGCTCAATCATCAATCAGTTCAGGCTGTGACATATCAGTTTCCTTATAGCAGCATTCTGGTGGTTTTCAGTACATAGGCCCATAGTAAAATATAGCATTAAATGTAGTATTCTAGAGTTCTAGTTTATTGTCTTTCCACTATGTTTATGTCTGATTGTTTGTTATTGTTGAAGAGAGAATCATGCTAACTCCCAGCCACATAAATGCAACCTGTGGTCTGAATGACAAGCTAGGCTCTTCTCGGCTCGTGCATCTTAAATAGAGAGAAAAAAAAACAACTAAAAATGGAGTTGAGCATACTAACGTGAACCGTGGAAATACAGCCTAGCTCACTTACCCGTGCATTGGGATGCTCCATACCGAACTGTGCCCATCTGAGGTTAAACCCAGGCTCCAACACTATGGTGATCATACAGGTGCAAACTGAAAATTGGCATAAACTTTCTCATTCTGTGCTTCTGTCTCTGATGAATTACACTCACACCTTTTGACAGAAATGTTATCTTGTTCTTTATTTCAGCACCTAAACTAATAGAGTGAAGTTATGGTGCATCACTGTGCAAGTAACAAGTGGTAAATGCTTACTTCTTAATGACAAGTACTACACCACTTTGCATGCCATGCTAATGTTCTGTATACCAAACAAAAGGACACAAACATGCATGTACCCTATACATACTATTTTTACATGGAAACATTAGAAAATTACTTTATGTAATTTTTCAAGAAAATAGACTCATTAACTCATTGGGTATATATATTAAAAACAAAAACAAAAACAAAAAAAAAACAACAACAAAAACCTGCACTGAAAATTTTGGCAGCAATTTGGGGAAAGAGCCTGCAGACACAGCTGAGACATCTTTGTTCCTGGCTTTGAGACTGAAATGTCAAGTAATTGATTTAAATAATCCTAGTACCTTCCTAAGTTAAATGAGGCAATATGACCTACCAGTTTGAGCACGAGACCCAGAACCCTTTGTCATTTCTAATAAGATTATGCATTGAATTTTTTGTGTGATCATAATCAGTTCATGTAGATTTTATGAACTAAAGGAACCAAAAGACTTGCCCGCCTTGCAGTTTCTTTACAGCACAGAAGGTAAATAAAAGTACCATTTATACCAGACTGATTTCCTTTCTGAATTTATTCTTTTTATCTCTTCAGACAAGAATCCTTGAGGATTTAAGGTTAGCTTTGGAAAGACATGCTGACTTCCTAATTCTCACTCACTTTTGTAAGGCAAAGATCACAATCTCCCTGAAATCTGTGCCAAAATATATAATATTGTAAGAAATCAATGGAATTTTAAGTAACAGCTGCATTAAAATTCATTAATAGAATAGAATGCTATTATTATGCACATATTTCTTAAATGAAATAAGCAAGCTAGATGCCTGCAACCAATGTAAGCAAAGCAAATATCCTTCCTCTTCTGTATTTTGAAATAGGCATCAGAACAAAGATAGATGCTATGGAAAAAAAAAAAAAAAGAAAGAAAAAAAAAAAAAGACTTCCTTAACATAACTATTCCAGTCCTATTTCTCAGGCCACAGTTACAGCAAGAAACTGCCATTTGCACTGCGTGAAAGTGGGAAGTTGAAATCATACTCCCTCACCATGCACTGACTCCTCTGTTTATCTCCCTTTCAACCTTTGTTTAAGGAGATGAAAACATTGGGATTTATTGTAAGCCTTGAAAATTGTGTACAGTGCACAAAATATTTTATTGTTGCACAACAAGCATGCACACACAGAAAACTTAAATAAAGACTCGGTACACTTAAAGCTCTTTGAATTACACAAAAGGCCATTAATCTTACTAATCACATAGAGAATGGACCAAGTATTTTAACACAGTCAAAATGTTCAGCTAACTTTACAGTAAAAAAAAGTGTTTACTCTTCTCTGAACGGATTTTCTGGTATCATAATTTGCATGCATGGCCTCTTATTCTTTCACTGGGCATCACAGAGCATAGCTGTGTCTTCTTCACACCTTGCCATTGGACATTACACACCTCTAAACTGCCAATCTAGCTTGTTTAAATGTTTCCTAATCAGATACTCACTCTCACATCCTTTCTTGCGCTGCACTTTACCAACAGTATCAGGGATCTGGGATTCCTGGCAGTTGCTCTTTGCAGCAAAAACTGAGAAGTTCAAATATCCTTAGTCTTCTCTGTGCCTTTTATTCCTGTCCCATTTGGGGTTCAGACACGTTTTCCCTGTCTTCCTTCTATTGCTAAGTACTCAGATTAAGTTTCCTTGTCATTCAGGTCTCTAGTCAGATTCAACTCCAAGAGAGCTTTGGCTTTCTAAAAACTATCCCTGCGTGTTCAGTATGTTTATATTTCTCCCAGGTCACTCATCTTTGCTTCTACTTGTGTGTTTGGAGGAGTTGATTCTTAAAAATCAACTGTCTCTCCTGGATCTCTCTTCCCTCCAGGGCTGTAACCCATAAGCTTCTTCTAGGCAGGACTCTGACTATACAAAAGAATGGGATCCTTCTCTTTTGTTCTTTTGTGTCCTCTCAAGGAGGTTGCATCAGGTTGTCCTCTCTTCAGGACTTCAGTTTGACAGTGGTGGGAGAGATGTAACTGTTAATTTTATTCAGTGGTAAGATATATGGTGTTTTTTTCTCAGCCCTTGATGAACTAAATTTCTCTGGAAATATGTGTAACCTATTTCTAACAGTAATGGATGTTTCACTTCCACTAAAACTTTGTGAAGGGAATATCGGTCTTTTCTGTGCCAGTACCTTGAATTCACTCCACTCCACGTCTTGAATTCTCAAGTCACGTGATACTGCAGTAATTCAATGTTTTAACTGCAAGTTATTGCAAAAAACTTTAGAAATCTACTTATGGCCATTAACATTCTTTAACTGAGGCTCACTGAAACTCATTAGCGCTACAAACACGTTAATGAAATATTGCTGGTGAGAATTTTAGTGAAGAAAAATCAAGAAATAAATTTGCAATTACTGTTCTGCACATGAACCAGTGTATAAGTATAACCTAACAGATACACATATTGACACACACATTCAGCATTCTGTCCAATAAGATTCACCACACCTATATATTAATCCCTAATAAATGCTGAAATACAGAATTTCAGTCTTTGATTCCAGAACTATGTCAAATGCCAGAGAAAAAAAATAATAATCATCATGTTTCTGTTTTTAGCACATCAACCTGGCTTCAGATAATCTATTACCTTAAAAACTGTAGGTGGAAAAATGATACATTAGCTGACCCACATCAGAATTGCAGATTTATGGCTATAGCTTGTATTTAATACTAAGTACTTCTCCCACATTTTCTTTCCTTCTCACTGACCTTGGCTACAACTTAACTGGTAAGCAGTTTTTTTCTATCCAAACACTAAATGAAAGTCATACTGTAACGTCATTGTAGATATGATGCTCTAACGAAGGCTAAGTTTGCAGACCATTTCTCTCATAAACAAATGTCTCCTCTTTTTACACTTTTTGTTATGGATTTGTATCACAGAAATGTTTGGATAATGATAACCATAATAGTTTTTTTGCTACTCTCTTAGCCGAATATCACAGCTGAATATGTCCTCTGTTAGCATTCGTAGTAATAAATGTTACTTAAATGGGAAAATTTTGAGATGTACAAGAACAGAAGCAGTCTATAAAGAAATACTCTATCTGTGTAGTGTAAATGCACATGCATTTATATGCATTAAAAAACAGATCATTTTATGCACAGAACATGGGACAGAAAAGAGGCTTCTCCATAAGGAGGCATCAGACCTTTTCATAAGGAATCATCTAATAAAATACGTTCCTTTATGAGCAAAAGATCTTACTAATAATATATTGATTAATCAACCAAAAAAAAAAAAGTTTTAGAGAGGCATTTATTCTAGAAGAGAAACCTGTAGGGAGAGTGTTATCTAAACAGGCACATTTGGTCTTAAGAGGAATTTTAATCAGGTTTCGTATTCCTTCAATTTCATATTTCAATAAGCTGACCTACATAAAGATATTTTCAGGCAATCAAAACAGAAAACTATTGAAGATAGATTGGTCTAGAAAGCAACTCAGGAAATGAAGGAAGAGCAGAACTTAAACAGGGACTGTCAGAGTGTAATGACACCGACGTGGCAGGAAAAAAATCCTTCATGGTCTTTCATAAGTCATAATTTCTATTTTGTCTGTGTTCATCAAGCTCATCAAGTTTTTGAGCTGTGCTGTGGAAGACGTTCTAAATAACCACCCTGACTGAATGGGCTCGGACATGGGGATGAGCAGCGTGGAACAGATTTTCTGTTCAGGGAATATCTATTTTTAGAACTAAATCTATGTAGAAATGTTGGAAAAGAGAATGATGTATTACACTTGTAATGCTGGAGAAGATACTTGTAAAAGGATTCACACACAATTCTCCTCATCCTGTTCAATGTAATGAGGAATCAGAGTACCAATAATAAACGGCAAAGGAAAAAGAATGGATATGTTCTGAAGTTGTTTTGTCTGCATACAGACTACTTTATTTCTCAATTGAGTGATAAAACTATTGCGTTTGCAATATTGACCTGCACACTTTTATTCTTTGTTATACATAAATCAAATTAAATCATAGCCAACACTTAAAAACTGTGGAACCTCTGTAGAACTTAAACATGATTTATATAATGGAATAATTCTTGTTGCAGGCTGAAGAATAAATAGGAAGTGATTCAAAGCACTGGTACAGAGCTGCAGTCTTTTCTCTATGTCCTGTCATGGACATCACCACTATGTGGTTCCTGTTACAGTGATTCCTCAGTTTAAATGGTCTAAATTGTATCCATGCTGTAACACGCTTTCCAGAAAACCTGCAAATCCACACTCTGGATAATTTCTAGACACAAAGCATCCCTTTGATGTTGTATTTCTGTGGTCGGTACTCTATAAATAATACATATCTCATATATGGCATTATTCAGCATTAAATCTGAAAATTGTTTCACAAAGGAAGTCAATAACAACAATATTTTTTCCACTATATAGATATCGATCATGAGGCAAGCAGATAGGCAGATTTGCCCTACGCAGTGAATATGATCTCCTGTGTCTGGCTTCAGTGGTCTGTCAAACACAACCTCTGCTCTTAGCAACTGATACAAAAATGTTTATTGTTTTCTTACTGTGCTGGGGTTTATTTAGTTACTCTATGATAAATGCCTTTTATATATTTACAGTGTTATTTATGTGGGCATCCTATAGATAAGTGTTGTCTACTTCACTAACGAATCAACATATGGAGAATATGCAAATGCTTACCTAAATAAACATTTCTGGAGAAGTGATACATTTCCGTGTAATTCTCACTCTATCTTTATTATGTGCCAAAGTTAATAAAAATAAGCAACGTGCAGCCGTGATATATTTGATGATACAATAATAAAATTTACACATGTAATAGGAACAACAGATTTGTAATAGTTATACCAAAAGCACAGGTGTTTTATATAAGAGTAGAGTTCATACTGCCATTACAGGTGGAATATAATTCTCTATACCACATCATTCAGAAGAATCAGCTGCTTTTAAAACCATTCCCTTCTATTATGCTTTGTGTCCTTACACAGGCAAAGCTCTTTCAGAAGAAAAATAAGAACTGCTATTCAGAAAAACATGCATAAACAAGCTCCTGAACAGGGCTAAATAAGCAGGTTTATCTGTATCTTTAGAAAGCCCAGATTAAAGGCAAGACTCATGGAAATAGGTGTGTGCAAACCTCACCATAGCAGCCACTGGACCAAAATGTTCAGCTTTCAAAATCCAACTTTGGGATACAGCAAGAATGGGTTCATTTTATTTTATAGTTAACAACCTTCCCCAAAGAATGGCTTCTACCCACCTACTGTTCACAAGCAGGAAAAGCAATTTTACCTTGTGAATACCACCAGTCTCTCAAGAGAAAGTTGCAGAGATTCAAGCAGCACCAATTATTTTACTTTTTGCAAATCTAACAAAAATCAAGCTAAGTGCTGTTATCACTTGTGGTACAATTTTTTTCACATGGCCAGTACCAGGACCTGTAGAGAATTCAATCAAGTTCTAGATACCTCAACCTCCTCTGAGTCTAATGCACTTAGAGCTTGGAAAGCCCATCCTAATATTTAAGAATAGTCAACTAGTTTCTCAGTCCCAAAGCAACCTTGAGCAAAATTCAGAACATTAGTATTGCTCAGACAGTAAGACAAGATGCTTCAACCTGGTTTTGGATCACTTTTCCAGGAAAGTATAAAATATTAATGCTTACCAAATCCAGTGGCTGCTTAAAATGAGAAGTGTGCCCATTCAAAAGCTCAAAGGTGTCGCAACACGAGAGAAATCCAGATTTGAAAGCCCTATTGTGCTGACCTTTGGGCACTGTGCTTCAGAAGTTTCCATCTGACAGTCATCTCTTTTTCTTGAGTGTTTCAAAAGGAAGATGAACCAAGAGTAATGCTGGGCCTGCAACTGAGTGCTGCAGTGCACAAAACAAACCTCCCACAAGTAAATAGCCTAGCGTACATGTGGCTGGTGTAGCAAGGAATATGTACTGATGACCACTAAGGAGCTCCATGTGTTTTCATGGTGCAAATAAAGATTTTGTTCTTTCCAGCAATAAGTCTTCAATAAACCAAGCAATGTATTAGGAAAAAAAAATATATATATATATAAATACAATAATTATTATATATATATAAATATATATATAATTAAAAAGAGGAATTTTCATCCCACGTTATTCAGAAGATAACAAAAGACATTAACAAAAGATGGAAGTCTTGTACACCGCCAGGCAAACTTCCTGATTCAAGAATCAACCACTTACTAAGCTTGTTCTAAAACACACTCTTACCCAGCCTATGTGTAGCCTGTTTTTGACAGTCAATACAAAATGAGGTGATAAAGGCCGTTGTAGCCTCTCTTTGCAGAGTGCTAAGAATATGTTTATCTATAGAATGGAAGATGCCATGAATACTGATGAAAACTATTTGGGGTCAAGAGCACTCAGTGCTACATTTTCCAGGTTCATCAGCTTCCACTCATGCACCTAGAAAGAAAATGGCATCAACATCAAAGACAATTCAGTGTTTACAGATCGTTATCAAATTCACTACAGATGCGAGGAAGATGCATGCCATTGCAGTTTTTTCAGTGTTTGGTTTTTTTTTTTTGTTTGGTCAGTTGGTTTGGTTGTTGTTGGTTGTTTTTTTGTGTGTGTGAAAAAACTAGTATTATTCTAAGTCTGTGTTTGTATACTGTGCTTTAATGGAAGTGTGCATTTAAACCACTCTACATTGAAATACTGTGCCTAAGACATGCAGAGCACCTCCTAACTCCTCATCTCTCAGATAACACAGCTTTCTCTCAGGTTCTGCCTTTTACTCTGGTTTTAGTACAGTCCATCTGAACATCTGCCTGAGGCAGACGCTTGAGGCTTCTACTAACCTCACAAATAGTCTCTTTTCTTCATTAAGAGTATATCAATTTTTAAATTTAAACACTATAATCTATTTTAGGATACTCTTTCTTTAATCTGTGAAATAAAAATGCAACAGGAAGGTGAATCCCACTTTAATTTGGTTATTGCCATTCCTGTTGTGTCATAAAAATTCTTTAAGTGTAATAATCTTCTGATTGGCACGTGTCTTGATACAGAACCAATAAATATTACATATTTATTTATTTATTATTTAATTATCTAATTATCTTTATTTGTAGTAACAAATAAATTACTTCCACAGTTGTCAGATCGAGTTTTAATAAGGTAAACAGTTATTTTTAGCACTTTTCAATAATATTTATATGAATTACTATAATCTTCGCAATTACTTCCTCTAATTCTTACTGAATTTCAGGTCCTTCCTTTTTCTGTTAACTATTAAACTGTCAGGAAAAAAAAACACACGTGCACACATTTTTCTTTTACTCCTATTATTTCAATTAGATTAATATTTCCTGAGTTTATAATTAATTTGATAGAAATGTCATTCTAGTAAAAAGTCAATATTCCTTCTGTTCCTTGCTGGCAAACTTTCTCTACAACATAGAAAATTATAACAGTGCCAGAAATCATCAATTTGCCTAAATATGGACATACACATGTCAAATATTTGTTATTTCTATAGCACCTATCACCATGGTATTTAGATGAATCTTCACTTATTTATTGTTAGAAACATAATATAAACAATTAAAGTTGATATTTAATAAGAATGTCCATCATGTTTGCCAATACTACTACACTTTTTGTGATCTAAGTATATTTGTGCAATTGCTCTGTATCTTAGAATGAAAGAAAACTTATGACTTTATATTTTGAAATCTTGGAGGCCAGATTATCATAATCATGTCAGTACAAAAATACACATGCTGAATGCATAAGATATTTATCATACAAAGTACTTACAAGTGTTGTGATCATTAGTAGGAATTTTCACATGAAGAACTGCATATTAATTTTTCAAGTCTAAAGCCATGTTTGTACTCTAGTCTTTGTATAATGTGTGAAAAATTCTATAGTTTTAATGCTAGAAATAATGTATCTGTAAAAATGTCTTTAAATATGGAGCTTGACAGTGGGGAATTCTTAGCCATTTCAGACCTTTGCAAACATTGATATAAACGTCACTATTACAATGAAATAATGTAGTTAGCATGCATTTCATTGAGTTATTCCTTTATGGGACTACTCTAAATTCCACTTGACACTACTGGATATTGATATTTATTCTTTAGAAATTATTATAAACTTCATTTCTACTTAGCAAATACTTTTTTTTTTCCTATTTCCAAAGATGTAGCTACATCTTTTTCTACAAAGAAACGCTAAAATATGAATAGACACTGCAATAATGAGGAGTAATTTTTGACCATGAACACAGTTAGGTCATTCCAATAACAAGTACTGCATTGTTTTTATCATATTTTTTCTAACAATATTTGCTTCTGATTTTTAAATATTGAGTGTCATGGCTTCTACTTATTCACGTTCTCTTTTTATTTTCTAAAATAAGTATCTGCTGAAGGTCACAAGTGATTGTCACAGATGGACTTCTTTTCCAACCTTATGTTTTTATGTATCACCACTCTTCAAAAACCATTCTGACATCCCACTATCATACCTTCATCCTCAGATGTAACTGGATATATAACTTCCTGATATTGCAGAAGAGTAGTGTTTTCTTTTATTCCATTAGTTTTTAATAGTTTCCTACACTGTATCTAAATTCTCTTCCTTCCAGTTTTTTAGCTTTTAAATATTTACAGGTCATCATCATGTGCCTTTCCCAAACATTATTTGATCATATCTTACCCAAGGGAGCACTTAACCAAAGGATGTGCTAACCCTGATGTCAGTGTACCTATTTATACCTCTCAGTGCAGGTTTTCTTTCACTGCATCGTGACCTTCAATCCTTGTCCATGGTAGCAAGTAATTATTTTCCATCTCATTATTATTTTTGTCATTTTGCTCTTGACTTATTCAACATACCAGTGTTTCTCTGAATTGAATGTTCAAAAAAATTTGTAGTCACGCTTTAAGCTGCTTAAAAAAAAATCACATTTTATACCACTTTCATAACTCCCAACAGAAACGTGACTTTCAATACTAGGAATTTCATATCTTATATGGGGCACTGTTTTGCCACCTTATCTAATGCCTGGCTTTGTTGCTGTTGTTTTATATTTATCTAGAGGAACTAGAGAAAGAACAAAAAAGCAAGAATCGTAAGCAGTGAAGAGCTATAAGAAACCACATAATAACTGGACTGTAAGAGATGATAATAAACAGTGATGAAGTATTGACTGACATATACCAAAACTATTCATAGTTTCATAGGCATTTATCCAGATAACTGCAGTTTCATCTGGACAACACATCCCTGGTTAGATTATGGAAATATCTTTAAAGTCTCAAAAAAAAAAGAGGCTTCATATGACCTAGAGAGTCTGTTTGAATGCCTGATTATCCCTGTACTTAGAAAAACCCTTTACAATTAAATTTAAATATTTTTCTCTGTAAGTAAAATCCCATGGCATGAAGATAAGAAGAATCATTGATTACTGTATCTTTAAACTGTTTCCCTCTAAACTTCAAGTTTCTTCTATCTTTCTTCAAGTAAACTCTACAGCAAGAGATGTTACGCATGTTAACATCACAGAGTAAGGTAAAGAGTAATATTTATGTTTTAAACACAACAAATTTACAGTTACAAATTTCAGAATAGTATCTGTTGTTTGCAGTCATTGTTATTTGGGTTGGGTTTTTTTTGCCGTTCAGCTACAATAATTCAAATTCAGGTTTTATTTCTCTGTCACCTTCCATTTCAGATGGCACACTCCCTAATAGAAGATTTTACAGCTCATTCAAGGTTTACTTTTCCTTCCTACATTTAACACTCTGGTCTTGTCTCTACTGAATCACTTCTGCAGTTTTCTCAAGATCACTCAGAATTCTCAGACCTTCTTCCAGCAGGCTTGCTAGCTTTCCCACTTTAACTGATTACAATAAATTAACTGATTACAATTGGATGAAAACCAAACTGAGGAAAGAACTGAATATTTTGCTTGCTCTATAATTCATTTTGATACTCAGTGACCTTTTATAATAGTAAAAAATTTGACATTATTTAATATGTGAGAAAATGGTAAATGTTTTATTTGGCTGCAAAAAAAAATGCTGGCTTTTGCAAATATATTTTAAAAAAAAATAATCAGACTAGAGATGTTTCACTACTGTCTGTGTTCAGAATCCACAGAGCTTCAGAAGGGGTAGGGGGATTCTTTTGGTTGGTCCTTCCAATCTCCCCAGAACATTTCCCCCATTTTCACAAGCCCCACAGCATGCATTTTGGGCAGCCTGCTCAGAATTTCTTTTCTGAGCAGAAATACTTGATAATATGGACATGACTCCAGTAGGTTAATTGGAAACTGCCCAGGAGAAAGCTGAATTGCTGGCAACCTAGCTCTAAAATTCAAACCTTTCTAAGCTACAATGTGCTAATTTTTATTAATTATTAGATTATTAAATAATACTACTGCTATATATATCTCTTTAAAATAAAAAATAACGGACGAATTTTGAAGACGCAGTGACAGTGGAAGGACATCTTGCTGAAGAAAACTAACATATAAAACACTTAAACTGTGACAAAGAGGTGAAACATTATTAAATATAATTCATTTATTCACTTATGAATACTGTATGTGCATCTACAAAGGTATGCTTCTTAATGTAATTTAATAGCTTTGAATGCAATTTTCACACTATTTACAGATCTGACCCTTCTCTGGAACACCAGTTTCTCAATAATCAGCACTTTCATGTTTGCTAACTTCCAATAATATTTGTAAAATAAAGGACATACAGTAAAGTTCACATCTGCTAACTTCAGTCTAACCTACACCTTGCTCCATACACCCTGAGAACCATCTTTTCTATGTATTCTAAACAAAGAAAGTCTTAGTTGTCTGTCTTTCCTTCTATAAATTATCAACCTAGCAACAATGTGATTAACTATGATTGTTACTAATAAAAGCAGTAGGTAGTTTCCTGCATATTTGCATTTTAGTTTCTAGACAGAAAAAGTGTCTCTTTAATGCTGGCAGAGAATGGATTTGCTTCATACTAGAAAGTATTATAGCACTGAATAAAGTCTTTCTGATCAAACCATACCATAATAGCTTTTGTCTTGTGTCACTTTATGTTAGCCAGCATCAGAAGAGAAAATAAGCAGAGGCTTGCTATTGTGCCTCTATTTTAAAAGGGCCTTCCATCTGGTAGGAAGCAGAAGCCATCAGCACTGTAATTAAAATGCAATTACTGTCCCCCGCCGCAATCCCAGGACGACCATTCCATCTGTGTGATATACAGTGTAAAAAACACAATTTTTTGCACTTTTCTAGCTCCATTAAGTTTATTCTCTTTCTATTAATTAATCTAACAGCACTAAGGGGTCGTTCTTGTTTTGCAAGCCATTGTGTCACAAACTGCACACTCACAAAGACTGAAACCACATGAATTTTTAAAACTCTCCGCTATCCCTGTGACATAAAACCTTAATTACTTTTGACTAAATCTGTAATTAAAATATATCACCGCAGCAGATTTACCTGCGTGTGGGTGTTGGAGTGCATGCTTCTGTGACTGTCACAAATGAATCACTCTGAGACAGTGTTATAAAAAGGGAGATGAGGATGCACGACAAAAAGGATGCAGAATAGGGACTTTGAAAATGAAAAACTGGTAGCAATCTAGGAAAAAGTTGTGCACTGGTAAAATAAGAAAGAGTCATTTACTTATTTTACTGACTTTTAAAATAAAAATATTTGTAGTTTATGTGGAGGCATATTGGATGCTCCCAGTTTATTCTGTTGCAGTCCAACATTTCAGTGCACTGCCATGACCTTATACCAATAAAATATGGCAATAAGTAAAATATCAAATTCTACAAAATAAAATTTCACAATATTTTTTCATAGCACTCCACTTAGTATGATTAATAACATATAATAATGTAAAATAATAAGGTAATTTCATGATCGACTTCTTTCACTCACAGCTGTACTGTCCAAGGCCTTCCATCTGCCAACTCATAAAACCTTAAAAGCTTTGTGAGAAGTACAGGAGCTGCATATATCCAGACAAAAGTGTTAGCTAAATATTAGGGTGAAATCCTAGCCCTGTCACAGCTTGTTAGACATTTGCCTTTGACTTCTGTGAAGTCAAAGAGCATTTTGTTTTGTTTTGTTTTTTTAAATACACGTTGTTAGGCAAAAACAGAAAAACAAAACCCTATGCAACTGATCAGCTGCAAGAGGTGAGCACACTACTATTGAACCTCAGCACGAGAATCTTTGCTGTAAAATGTCACACACAATAATACTTAAAAGCCCTGGCAAATAATAAACTCCCATTTCTGGTTTTGACTATCTTGGAACACTTCAAGGTTCAGCATGTGCATAAGTGTTTTTACAAACTCAGCATGTGGGCTCAACATGTCTCCAACAGAAGAGAATTTTGGCATTTCAAAGATTCCTTAAAGGGTACGGCCAAAAGCATCCTAAGATGTTTAAGCTAGCTTCCTGCAGCTCATAGGTCACTAAAGATGCCACTCACCCTCTTATTTAGTACAAGGACTTGGGTCTTGCTAGCATATATTGAGTCCCATTTCAAAGATGTCACAAGACAAACAGTCCCATTTTAAGAGCTTGCTTCAGTAGTTAATGATGCTGATCAGACAGAATTTGTGTCTCACTCCCAAGCTGACTTATCTAAGATTCAGGCATTAGTTTCTAACATGCTTCTGTACTTTAATTTTAAAAAGTTCTTTAATATCCGGTATTTTCTTCCTGTGAATTTACTTGCACACTGTAATCATGTTACCTATCAATCTTCTTTTGATAAGATAAACAGGTTGAGCTATTTAAATCTCCCACTATAAAGCATTTTCTTCAGCTCTTAAAATGTTTCCATCTTCTTTTACCTCACATAATTTTAAATATGCGAGGAACAACAGTGTGTAAAGTATTCACCATCCTCAAGGTAAGAGGCTCGCTGCTTTAGGTGGATACTAAAATAACTCGAGCTCGGGACTGATACATGACATGGAGAAAATGAATCCAATCAGCATCCTCCTACGAGGAAGTGGCTCCAGGTCTCGGTGTTCCTACCAGTACCGTTGAGCACTTTAGCTTTCATGCAGCAAGTTGCTAATGATAACCTGATTGACAGTGGCCTGGCTTTCTGCAAGGGAAGGCACCCAGGCCAGCCTGCTAAACAGAACCTGCAAGAATTTAGTGGGTTCAGGAGTTAAAGTCTATCTGAAACCAGATGGTTTGCATACAGTTCATCTCTGTGTAGGAAAGCAATTCTCACATGCTTCCTGTATACGTTGTTATTTAAACTGGGTATTCTTTTAATCTCAAAAAGTGATGATTTGGTATTTCTGAAGTAATAATAATAAAAAAAGAAGTGATATCAACATGTTGCCTTCTTTCAAATGCTGATTATTCCATAAATGAAGGTGTATTACTCTACTGAAAAGTAGTAGAGAGAAATATTATGATTAACAATACATGATTTAATGGGTAAAGCATCAAATTCAACACTGGTCAAGGACAAGGTGGTCTGGCACTTACATATAAAAAAGCCAAACTTAAAAAATTACAAAATTTTATAGGAATGACTTTGAAATAAACATAATTGCTTATAATTTGAACAAAGATATTCAGCATATATATGTTGTTTTTCTGACTACAATATAATTTTATGATAAAGATTATTAAAATAATAGGTTTTCATCCATATTTATTTGAAAGAATATATGAGTACAGTCCTTTGTTCTGCTCTAATACTGATCTTCTCATTATCTAGATCGCTTCCCCTCATTTGTAAGCATAACAGACATATGAGTACACATCTAGTTCTAATTAATATTAGTACTTAGTGGCCCACTCCTAGATCCTACTGATATATTTAGAAACTAAATAAACTGCACACAAAAAAACAGCCAATCTAAGAAAACATATACATCACATGGTAGGCCTACACTTCATTTGATTTTCAAGAGTGTTGAAGAGGACTAACTTCACTCTGCCAGATAGTCTATGAACACAATCAATAAGTGCACATCCCCAAATATTGTTTGATGGTATTAATTTCACATCCCAAGACATCCTATAGCACTAGGTATTGTTCTGCTATAGGAAAAGGAAGTCTATATTGAATAGGAACATCCTGATGGAATTAAACTTACTACTGAGAATCTGGAAGATAACTACGGATTCAGCTGTACATGCAGGCTCAAACGCATCTCCTGCCTAAACATACTATAAACTGGAATGTCAGCCCACACTAACAACAAATGTTAACAATTGTATAGAAGGACGAAAGAAAATCGGAGTGTGGGGAAAGAAAGGCAGGGAGGTGTTACAGCAAACTATGAGAATACACGTTTAAAATGTGTTATCTGTGTCAGACATTCCTTAGTCTGTGCTCTCAGTGCCGTAGTACACAGAAACTGCCTGCTGCCTGCATAAAGGTAAGAAAACAGTTATTGACTGTTGTTGTGAGGAACAGCTATGTACTAGCATCTGTTTTGCTAACCTAGCACATAAGGCAATACTAAATTACCTTTCATATCATACAGTCTATCACTGTTTGACCCTCTGGGCTGTTTTTATTTATAGAACGTTGTTTCTAGTTTACTTTAGTGTTTTCATATTAGATAAATATTCATGAAAGTGCACTCTTCCTGAAATTGGGTCATTTAGGCATACTATCCCATTAAAAATAGATTTACTTTTTTTACAGGTGTCATCCATTAAGGTAGGACATAGACAAAACCAGCCAATTGTATCTGTCAAAAAAATGTTAGCCCTTCTGGAAAGTCAGTCTTCTGTCCTTTACATATAGCACTTAATAACAAAATGACTAACTTCCTTTCCATGGCATTTATACTTTGGGGAATTTTTACTGTTGCAAAATTTGCACCTGCAGGTTTGAGGAGATATTTTAGTCCTTCCAAGGTGTTCTGACTGACAACAGGCACACAAATAAAAGTATGTTCTTACTGGCTAAGATGTGGCCACAGGACTTTGGCTCAGGAGTTTATCTCCTCACTATTATTACACACAAACAAACAGAAGACAAAAGAGAATAGTGATGTGGTCTCTCCTTGGCAATATGGGATGGGAAACTCGTATATCCACAGAACAGTGGAACTACAGGGATTCTGTTTGGTGTGGGTCCTGGTCATATAAATTCATGTAAGGTGTGTACACACGTAAGTGTGGGTTCTTAAATTCATCCTTTGTCTTCCATATATCTGAACCACAGCAATTCAATTGTAAGTACTGTGGAGGAAGAGTTTTAGGAGTATGTGTAGGGAAGAAATAACGTCTGTGACAGATGAAAGAAAGAGCTTGCAAGGCTTGGATATAGATCAAACAAAGAGCCAGGCTGATAGGTGTGATCAAAAGCACAGGTTTGGAGAAATTGAGACAAACACGTATTTCTATAGAGCAGTCCATCACTCCCCCTTAGAAATTGTTTTAAAATGGGATGAATGGCCCCTCAGAGAGCTCTGGGAGTTTTTGATGTACAGAGGGAACTTCAACATCTGATCTAGCCTGGAAACCTAGACCTGTGAGAGAGGAGTGAGATGAATATGAGAGAATCAACTCAGCAGACACCAAGGTCAGTGAAGAAGGAAGGTGAGGAAGTGCTCCAGGTGCTGGAGCAGAGATTAGCCTGCAGCCCCTAGAGAGGAGCATAGAGAAACATGCTCTCGTACGGACCATGGAGGATCACACTGGAGAAGAAAACCACCTGCAGCTCATGAAGAACCCCATGATGCAGCAGATGGACGTTCCACAAGGAAGTTGCAGCGCACAGAGAATACACACTGGAACAGGTTTTCTGGAAGGATTTGTGGCCCTTGGGAGACTCCGACTGGAGCAATCTGTTCCTGCATAGAACAGGTACAGCACACCGTTCTCTGTGGAAAAGATCCATGCTGGAGCAGTTCTTAAAGGACTGTATTCCACGGGAAGGACTCAGGATGGAGCAGTTCATAAAGAACTGTCTCACTGTGTCCCTTAAACGCACTGGCTACTCAGTAGGTAACTGCCTATTGCACTACCTATCAAGGTTTTTTTCTTGATATTAATGACACAGCTTTCTCTTTAAAGTAAGAAGCAAATTCACAGCCAAAATCTTACGATGATTAATTGCTCAGTGATTAATGGTATTGTTATCTCCAACGCAAAACAGTGAGGCTGTTTGTGAAGTGTTAAAAGAGAGAAAATCATGTTGGCCAACCTGAAATATTAATGCAGGTTAGCAAAAAATTAACTCCTTTTTAAGTTTATCTAGTTCAACACTCTAGTCAAGAGCTAACATATGCTGCTTCAAAGAAACATACATACAAACCTGGAAAAGGAACATAACACAAGAAATACGTCTTCTTAATGATTAAATATATTCTCAAATTTCAGAACTTGTAGTTCTGCAAGCTTCATTTCCATTCTACTCATATGACAACACATTTTAATTGTAGGCATTTCCCTGTGATTTCTATTTATTTATGTACTTTATCTCAAGAAGGTACCATTTCTGATTAAAATGAAGTAGTCTGGTTGTGGTGCACAACTTCCCAGAATCTTCAGGCATACCACTTCACCTTGACAATGTTTGGTAGTAATTATGTGCTATTTTCCTGAAAGAAGCATTTCTATTTATTTTACCAGAAGCAAAACAACTTAAGGAAGAGTTTATTGTAGAGATGAACTTGTCTAGTGGGAGGTGTCCCTACCTATGGGAGGGGGTTTGGAACTAGATGATCTTAAAAGGTCCTTCCAACACAAACAATTCTATGATTCTACGAATTTTCAGCGATTGTGTTTAAACTCTTATTTACTGAACTCAAGAGCTCATTATCAAAGCACTGTTTTCTCATTCTTGTGGCTCTTCTCTAGAGCATTTCAATTTATCCAGACGCTTCTTGACTTTATTTTTATATTCAGTTCATAATTCACCCTGATTTTACCCTGGTTTTGTTCACAGCCTTTCTTTCTATGATAAAGGTTTCCCTCCTAGACGGGCATGCACACTCGTCCTTTCCATTATTTATTACTTTCCCAGTTTGTGGTTATTGTGACCTTCATCAGCATTTTATTTTCTTTTGTGATATTACTGATGAGTAATATAAGTCTAAGAGTTCAAAAATTACGTACTACTGTAGGAAGCTGTTCTTCGCTGAAGTTATTAAGATATATATGTATATCTATAAAGAAAAAAATTCATAGGAGGTCTATATTCAAAGCTTTGAGTACCACTTCCCACGCATAACTCACATCTCCTCAGAGGAAAATATCTTCAGATTAAGAGACCATTTCCAAAGAGGATAATGCTATTTTCTTCTCAAAAAATAAAAATCAACTAGAGCAATAACACTTTATTTCACATCTGCCAAGTTCTATTTGATCATCACAGTGTGACTACTATAGCACATGTAGTAATAACTGCACCTCTACAGAGATTATATTAATATTATATTTTCAAACATCCCCAAAGATTTATCAGTCTGATATAAAATCTTTGAATTATTTTCATTAATTTATCTTCTTTTAGTATGAACTTTAGGGAACTCAAGATATAATTCTGATCCTGGGCTCTCTATGCAGATTTTGATAAATATATATCGGCCATTGACAAACCTGATGAATCAGATACTGTTCTTCACATTACTTCATTGATCAGATAAAGAGTTCTCATATGCTTTTCCCTTACATTCTTCTGTTTCAAAAGAAGCAGATACTGTACTGTGACAAGAAGAATATGAGAAATGCAATTCACATGGATCTCGGAAAATCTGGCCCTCCATTTTCAAAGCACGCAAGGAACTGCTAAAATAAGTGCAAATAGTTTTGTGAACAGAAGAACACGATGAAGGGATTATTTTGACTAACAGTGAAAGAATTTCAAAATTAATTCTGAAGAGTTAGAAATGGTAGCAGTTACATTCTGCAACAAACCATAATGAAACAATATAAGTTGTCACATAAAGTTGTAAAATAAAGGAGAAATTGGAATTATTCATAAGAATATTTTGAAAAACATAAGAATGAAAACTGGAGACCTCGTAGTCTCTAGTAGTTTGGGCTTTAACTACTTCAGTGATTTACTTAGAGAACATAACACCAAAAAACATCAAATTAGGAAAAAAATTGGCAGGATGACACATCATTAAATTCCAAAAAAGGTCTAGGAAATAAGACCTGCTCTTACCTATAGTAAACAATCATTTATCACTTTGAAGAATACATGATCTGATTCTTACAGAAAGTTTCAACTTGAATACGGGATAGGTTTAGACACAAATTGTTTGGATTGATCCCTTCCTGATCAGACTTATAATGTTTCTTTGATTCTAATATGATTAACCTATAATAACTAGTAAAGAGCTGATAGTTATTTTCCCTATAAAGCAGCAGAGTACTCAATTTTGACTAGCGTTTTAAAAACCTGCAGATATGTGATACAGTGACTAAAAGTACTGTAGAAAAATGTTATCGCTGATAGGTGTTAAATTTGATAAGAACTTTCTTTGCAAGAAGCCAGCCATTATTTGGTGCCTTCTGTGGATCTGAAAGGAACTAGATCATTCTCTACATTCCCCATAGTCCCTTTTTGTCCTTAAACATCTTCACAAACAAAAGCAACCATTTTTGCTTTGCACACTGAAATCTGGAAAAGTATTCATTACAAGCATTAATTTTTGTCCAGATGTACAATTTTTTTTCTATCAAATCAGACAGAAAACGAACGCTAATAACATTTAGATATCTGCTGAAATATTTAGCATAATATGCTACATGATAATACACATATTGATTTTTTTTCCCCATAGCTTTAAAAGATTCTTATTGATGGAAAGTATATAATAGTAACTACACCTAAATTAAAAACTGCCACCAAGCTGACACAAAATTCAGGTGGTTCAGCAGGAACCAAGTAGGCAACTACAGAGGTAAGCGCGTAAGCATAATTTCATGCTGTTCAGAAACAGCAACCCAAAAGCAGCAGTGAAAATGGCATGTAAATTAATTTGTTCAATCTACAGCTAATTGCATTGACCTCAAAAACTACTAGATTGTGTTATGAAAATGACACTTAAACATTTCCAGGTTTTATTTGCCTGTTTGTTTTGGTGTTATGTGTGTCATACCTACAAGAAGTGGATGACATCCTTACTCTCAGAAGACATAGACAAAGTGTAACTTACTGTTATATAAACATTGAGCTAAAACAACTATATTTTTTACAGTAAAAAAGCTAATTAAGCTAGAGTTAGATCACCAGCTTATGCAGACAAACCTCAGAAGGCGGAAGTTTTAACAAATGGAATAATTAAGTGATTAGCTTGCAACAATATACTTCGCTTTTAAAATTCAGCAAACTTTTATACAGATTTCCAGCTTCTACTTTTATGGTTATTATCTCAATAACTGAATGGAATTATTTTTTATTTTATAGCTACTTAACAAAACTACTTTTATATTGAATCTCAAGGTCAGATTTCGCCATGAAGATCCAGTTTAAATTGTCCTATTAATTCATTTTTTGATACATAAAGGACACTCTTAGTCAAGACCTCACACCATAAATACAGCAGATCTAGACCTACTAATTAGATTTTATAGTGACAGAAAATGAAAAATTCAACAATAACTAATTGTGCTAGTATTTAAATACATATAAGCTTTCAATCACTACTTGTTTCACATGAGAGTTTGTAATTAACAAAACTTTACTATTTCCACTTTTAACAAGCAACAGTTAAAAGAAGTTGTTAGAATTTAAAAATCAATTGTATCATCCTTCTAATGAATCACACCTCATGTTTAGCACGCTTTATTCTAGAGCTAATTATGTTGTACACACAAACATTCCTAAGATAAATGTTTATTACTGAAATGATAACATGACTGCAATATAATGGCAATATCATGATGCAATTACAATGAATCACAATAATCTTGAAGTCTTTTGAGGTACTTAAATATGCAGTACACTTCATATACTCTATGTTATGCTGTTCTGTTTATCTAGGCAAAACAGAAATCTATATTATTCACATTATATTGCTACTGTTGTGTATTGCTGATGAAACCCTAATGTCTAGGAGATTAAGACATTGATCAGCATCTCTCTTCTTCTGGGTGCTACCAGAAAACAGAAATAAGAAATGATCTCTGTCAAAGGAGCATTACATACAGTACACAGGGAGGCAGACATATGGGAAAGCACAAGGAAACAATGAGACAGCACTGGTCAAACTGAATGTTTGTATGGTCCCCATACACCAGCAGTCTAGCCCTTGTCACATTGTTTTATAGTATGTATATACTAAGCAGTCAAATAATAACTTGTAGTCATTCACACACTGCAATATGAAGTTTGAGGTAGTTATCTGTGTAATCTTTCTTTTTAAATATACCCATGATGTTTTAACATCTAAGGTTGTCTAAGGCTACTCAGATGTTCCTTAGTAGAAAGTATTTTCTTTCCCAAAGATTAAATTTATTGTAATAAATGTCTTCATAACTGTAAATACGAATTTTCCCCACACATTTAAGTCAGCACAATGTCTCTCCTGTTTTTCTCATTCTATATAATATAGATGGAATACTGAACTCACTTTGGGTTTTTTCTTTTTAGCATTTATGAAATATATAATAGTAACTATAATAAAACATTTGTGTCTTAATCTGCCTGCTTTTTGCATTCAAATTGTCCCTTAGCACATTTTTGTTTTGCCTTTTACATCTGGAAACCCTTGGTTGGCTATTTCCTCTTCTCTCACTAATTGGATGCTTTCCAGAGACCTGAAAAAGACTAAAACATATTCCCAAAATAGCTCTCAAACACTAAATAAGAATCAGGAAATTAACAGAAGTATGGTAAAAGAATCACTCAGATTTTTCCTGCACTTATTACCATCCAATCTGTATTCTGGATATTCCGAATTTAAGTTCTTTAAGAAAGGAAGCTTCATCTTCAGGTTATCTGCGAAGCACTTAGCACACCTGGGGTGTTTAATGAATAGTTATAATAGATACATGGGTGAATAGCATTAAAAGGCAGCGGGCACAAAGACGTTCACTGGATCACCTGTTTTGACCAGCCTGATTAATGTGGTAATTGTGCATGCATTCTTTAATGCGCAGACTTCCTTCAGTGACAAAAGACCTATTGTGAGTGGCCACTACTTCTGCCCTGGTAATTTCACTCACATTCAACAACTTCCAATGTTCCTTGTTTCACATTAAAAGAAAAAAAAAAAGTAGAAAAAGAAATAATAGTTTACTCAATGAAGGAATTATTAGGGAAAAGATAGAAACATTTTTTTAGTAATTTTTCATTCTATCTTTATTTTTGAAGGGAATCAAATTTAGCATCCTCACTTCCCAAAACCTTTGGCCTCCTAACTAGCTTAATTGGACTCTGTTCATTTCTTACTCAGATCATTTATAAACTGCCTCTATGGCCCCTGCTGCTTTTTCAAAGCAGCATATGGCCCTTCCATTCATGACAGCCACCATTTCTATTAGTGAGGAAAGGAGAAAAAGCTTCATATTCAGATTGCACCAGAAAAAAAATGAAGCAAAACTTGGGATTCAAGAGTGAAGGTATTAATAGCAACACTAACTCAGAAACATCATCCATCCTATATGATTTGTAACGTATTTTGAGAACACAAAGTACTAAACTACTCAGTACTAGGGCTACATTTGACATAAAACTGAAAAATAAAACAGTTTACATTCACAACAATATGTATTTGTGAGACATGCTATTGAAACCTCAAAGATTTCTTGACTTACAAAAAGTAAAAGCACAAAGCCTTTACATGGAATTAAAAAAATAATGCCACATTTACCTAATAAGGTTTAAAACAAGTCAAAAGCAATTAATAAAAAATAACACCTTGGTATTAAACTGATTAACTCACAAAATATAGAAAATAAAAGAGTTGAATTCCAAAGAGCTAGCATCCCTTTCCCATTCCAGTGATTAAAATCTACGACTAAAAGACCGAAAATACGAGTGGCAATGGTATACTTAGTCCTAGTTTCTATGAACTATGCTAGCAGAAAGATACATTTTACAAACTAAACAAATTCAATTTGTATTTGAATTTTAAATAAATAGAAAAACACTGTCACAATTATAGCAGTGAATGCCTAGATCATTATTCCTTACAGTGGCCAGCAAGCGCAGACTATTTGTGCAAAATAACCCACAGAAGGCTGGCCAGAATAGACTCAATCAAGATTCCCATTTGTCTGCTGGAATAGACAGATACAACCTCTTCAGATGTAATGCTTTTCTATTAGGCCTAAGCAGGCTACAGAACCTAGAACCAGGTATGGCCTACTGCTATATTTTAAACTCTTGCAGTTTTTGTAAGTCTAGCTCAA
The DNA here is from genome assembly GCA_028571105.1 of Tragopan temminckii. Classification (NCBI taxonomy): domain Eukaryota; kingdom Metazoa; phylum Chordata; class Aves; order Galliformes; family Phasianidae; genus Tragopan; species Tragopan temminckii. The sequence continues at coordinate 19,420,986 of JAOWBP010004015.1, forward strand.
ATATCTACAAACCAAACAAAAATACTATCCATTCTGCCAGACTTAGGAAAGTTCATTGTTTAATTTTATTTTGTCTGTTCTGTTTATAATTTTTCAATTATCAGAAATAAAAATACTTTCAACTTCTCTTTTTGTTCTTAGGCTTTTATTTCCGTTTTTTATAGTTAAAAGTTAAATGATGTAGCTTCACTATTTGCCAACTTGGATGAAAGGTTAAAACATTGTTAAATGAGATATACTGGATATTACTTTGAACAGCAGAGGCAGCTTTTATGGATGGCGATATGAATTCAATAAAGCTGAATTAACATGAAATAAGGCTAATGTAGTACCTGCATATTTACCAATTGATTTCAAATTTTCTTCTTTAATGTTTATTTCTCTCATTCAGAAAAAGTACACGGTTCACTAAGTAACTTGTTTCAGTCCAGTAAAGGCTAGAGGTACATCAGCTTCTGAACCACGTAATACAAGATCCCCTGTTCTCAACATGTCTTTATCTTTTCCACGGATTTGGAATTAGAAAAATCCTACAGCTGAGTTTTGTCTTGATGTTCTTTTAATGAGTATGTTTTAGGTGTATTTCTGATCTACTGACATTATTTAGAAAATAACTGGTTCAAGTACAAAAAGAAACCAATTCTCTAATCGTATATATTCAGAGTACATACACGAGTACTTTGTGACTAAGTCATTTGACCTGTTTTAAGGATGACAAAATCCAGCTATGAATTTTTTAAGAGGACGCAAAAAAAAAAAAAAAGTCACTTAGATCCTTGCCATGCACATATCTTCTATTATTAAATAGTTCACAAGAAAAGATAAGCTTTCCTGTATGTAGATACAGGTCTTATTTCTCAGTAATTTTATACAGGACAAATTTGTTTCATACAATAAAAATTATAATAGAAACATAAATTTTAATATAATAGGCCATATTTCAACAAATTCAATTTGCATTACCTCAGTGCAGGTGGTTATTTATTGCAGTGCATGTACACATAATCTTGATGTTTTGAAGGTGACTCAGACTGGCTGAGTAAGTTAGCCAGGGACAGCCAGCGAAAGCATTTACTCAGCATCTAGAGTACATATTACAAGCTCAGCTCTGCATGAAGGGCAATTTGGACCATGAAGAAGCAGCAAACTGAATCAAGGACAAGTGTAGTTTAACACTTCCCATCTCATGAACTGAGAATAAAATCCCATTTTAAAAGGAAAAAGTCTGAAGATCGAAACCTGGTTTACAAAAATAGTTCAAGTACAGCCCTGGGTACTTAGCATCATCCATAAGAAAACTATGTTATTGTATGTCTAAAAACACAACTACTACTGTATATATACATATAAAATATATAATAAAATATATAAATGCACGCATATGTATACACACATATATATATTCCCATGTATATATATATAAGGAGCAAAGGTACAGATTATACTCTAATATGGACAAGTACATTTCTCATTGACTTTAATAAAAGTAGAGCACATCCATTTGGCAAAGATTCCCCCAAAAGACATTTTTATGAAAACGGTATGGAATAGCAAAATGCTTACTCAAGATAGAGTACTCCCCAAATTGGATTCATTTTCAGTGACAGTTAAAAAATATCATATTTACCTCAAAATTATAGTTTTTCTTATTTAAGAGTAAAAGAAAAGTGAGTTACATTAGCTCTTAAATAAGATTTGTCCATTAAGAATTTTGTCCAAGTCTCCTGTCCTGATATTGCTGATGTACTCTGCTGCTATACTGACAGTCCCATTTGTAATGCCTTGGCAGCAAGACCCATTTAAATCAATAGATATACATGTATGTACACAAACTTTATCTTTCTGCCAACAGACTTAATTTAGATGCTTTAATTTAACAGCCCTACGGATGTTATAGACTACTTTGGTTTTTTTACACTATATGCAACAAATACAAATATTTTTTCAGCTGACTTTCATTAAGTTACTATATTTCACACAAAATACAGAATTCAGGTCTATTCAAAACTGAAAATGTTTCTTTTGGGGAAAAATAGTTAGAATTAGTAATAAAAGGTAAGAAATATTAATAACAGTAACAATAATTCATGTAGTATTTTACACAAATATATATTATTTTAAAAATATATTATGTTCTTTTGTCTGTTCTAACAGGTGAAGCTGAGTTAACAGTATGGATAACCCCTGGATACATAGTGAAGATATAATCTGGGCAGAGTACTTCCTTATTTCCAACTTCTCACTACAGAATAATATTATGGGCCCAAATCATTTTTTCAAGGTATTGACATGCTTTCTCTCAAGTTGTAACACTCCTCATGATTTTCCACTTTAGAACGTATCAAAGGAATCTTTTGATTAAATAAGACTCAGCAAACCAGAATGACGCATATTCAGGCCTTCATACAGTAAAGCATCCAGTAAAACAAACTCCTCATTTGTACCACAAGAAGACTTTCACTGGTGCTGGACACAATCAAATTAAACGTGGGCCCCAATTTGCAACTTCACAGGACTGACCCCAAATCAATTAATTAATATCTTAATTCTGAAGCTTATTTGTTATCATAAAAGCAAGTAGTTTTATTCAGCTGCTTGCATAAATTAGGCTCCCATACGTGAATTAAGGTTTACATACAAATCCCTACGATTATCATTTGTCAACAGGAATGTGTGAAACTGCTAATTTGAATGCAAGAATGGTTGCACTATGCAGTTTGTACATATTTCATAGTGAATATTTTACATTGTTCTATATGCAAGCCAATTTTAATGCAAACTACTTAATTTCCCCTAGGTAATGAGAAGGTAAAGGAGGTAATCAAGATGTAAATCAAGATTCTGCTGTTTTCCTGCTAGTATGAATATAACATGAATTAAAGTTTGATTTACCAAGAAAATAAGCATTGTTCTAAAGAAAATGGTTTCAGATGTCATTTACTGCATCTCACTAACACACAGAAGAAGCAGGTCTATCTTTGCCACTGTAAGCAGCTTTTTGTTTAATCTATGTTAAGGATACAGGATGATGGACACCCCATAATTTTCCCAGGCAGGCCATTCAAGTGGTTCGCTGCCTCCACCATTAGACACCTTCACCTAATGACTATTTTGAATTCTCAGATCAAGTCTGTAAGTTACTATCCCAATCACAATTTCTAATCAGTCTCTTCACATTCTTTCAGCTGCGTTCGGTCAGTTCAGTTTCCTTGAAGGGAAGTATGCAAAATTAGGTACGCTTTGGCCTTTCTCTTGCTATGCAGAGCTAAAAAATTTATTCCACATGTTTTGTAGGTTTTGATTCTGCTTCTACATTGAAGGATGCTGTTTCTCCTCTCCAGCTGTCAGATTATTTTGGATTCAATTTTTGTATCTCAGTATACTAATTATCTTTTCCAGAATGCTGTTGTTATCTAAAAGTTTAATTCTATCACCAAAGTCTAATGAGGAACTCTTACAGGAGCAACAGAACACCACAGAGTCCCACTCAATACTTTCTTCAGTTGTGACTGAGCCACTAAAAACCACCCTCTAGATTGCTTTCAAAGCAATACTCTATCACTCATAACGTAATTTCATCTAGACCTTACTTCTCGTTTTGTTACTAATAATATTAGTAATATAAGAGACAGAAGTCTGGATAAATCAGGATTAAACAGCATTTACTGTTTCTTCTCTATCCATAAAACTTACAAAATATTCTTTTTTGAAACTATGCAGACTTTGCTGTTGAATTTATACCTCAGCTTCTCTTGGATTTCACATTTGCTTCACTTCAGAATTGTTTTATACAAAGAGTAAAGTTAAGCCATCTATGTCTTAACTGTAAGAAAAACTTAAAAAGCATTCTAATATTATCTCTCTTTTATTGAACAAAAAGAACCACACTGCTTTTACAGTTTACTGTGGGGAATCTTTCCTCTTAAGAGACAAGCTGTTGTCTGGTAAGAACACAAATGGGGAAAAATATTGTCCCCAGCGTTTCAGCATTCGCTAAGATGTGTCAAGCTTAAATGAATCATTAAAAAAAAAAAAAAAAATCCTACAAAACTTCTCTTACAGGGAATCAACTTTGAAAAAGAACAGACGAGAGAGCATTTTGCAGAATATGAAACAGAGCTTGGAATTTATAGTATGTCAGTACTATCTTTGAACACCAATTATAACCATGTACTAGTTACTTTGGCCACAAAAAAAAACCCAACATTTCTTAGCCATACTGTGTTCTTATTATTCAATATCATAGCAATCTGTAATGATATTAATTTAGCAACATTGTTGTCGGAATAAAGATGGACCCAAATTGAATTCAAATACCCTTGAGTCTCACTTAGTTACTAAATAGACCAGGACACACTTGTTAGACCAGGTCAGAAAGGTGAAAGAGCTCAGTTGTGCTTGGAGGAGGAAGAATGAAAATGAAACAGATTCAAGTGTAAAGAGAAAAGAGCAAACTAACAAATAAAAAAAAAAAAAAAAGGATTATTTACAGAGAAAATGCATTTCCTGGGTGTATCAGAAATACTTGATTTGGAGGAATATATATATTTTTCTCCTTTCCTTTAACAAATTAATTATGACTAGTAATCTTGTCTTAACTGCAATATTCAGTCTTAGGACTATACTGTCAGTGAACTACTATCTGAAGAAATTTAAAGAAGTCATTTTCTGATGTTTCAAACAAAACATCTGAGAGGTTCACTAGTTGAGATTTCCTTATTTTTTTTTTCTGTCAGTTATGGATAGTTCTGATTGTCCTTAACTAAGAATTACTCTGCAGTAACATCTGCATTACTCCAGGTTGCAGAACTACAGAATCATAGAAAGCTTTGAGTAGGCAGGGATTTTTAAACACCACCTATTTCTAACCGCTCTGCCTATGGCAAGGAAGACTTACACCAAATCATTTTGCACAAGATCACATCCAACCTGACTTGAAAATCTCCAAGGAGGAGGTATCTGCAGTGACAACAGCTAGGCTGGGAGAAAAAAGAGGTTTAAATAATTCAAGTAATAAACAAACCAGGCTCTTAGAAGCAACCTGTTATGTTGACCTATTCTACTGAACTGTACGTAGTGTCCAATCTTGACTATAAAAAATAAAAATATTTTCTTGCAGTAATTAAAAAATACTGAATGACTTTATATGCCATACGAGACCAAGCAAGATACAACTCACGTGCTTTAGTTTTCTCTCCTCTGATCGCAGTGTGAGAGGTAGCACCTCTGAGCCTTGATCCTCAGCACCATGTGACACTCCTCTAGTTTACCTTGATGCCATCCTCCTCTAGCATTCAGCTAAAAGATTCTTTCATTATGGATGTACTGAGGTTTTAAAATATTTCCTTGCACACTTTATTTCTAGATATGTAGAAGGACAGAATGTTCAGCAATTCTAAATTTTCTGCTATCTAAGGATGATTAAATCCGATCACCTAGACATTTTGGAAGTAAATTCACATAGCCATAAGACCTCCTGGCAGGCAGAAGTCAATAAATATTGTTAACTCTCTTCGGTGTTTGTTTAAAGTTATCTTTGGAATCAAATGTCCTTGGAAATAGGACAAGACAACAGACAGCTTAAAATATTTGGGGAGAAAAAAAAGTAAAAAAAAAAAAAGGAAACAAGAAAAAGGGAAGAAAGAAAGGAAAGGAAAGAAAGAGGAAGAGAAACAGAGAAAAAGGGAAAAAGAATACAAGAAAGGAAGGAAAGAAGGAAACAGGAAGGAAGGAAAGAAGAAGAAAGGAAGAGATGGGGGTAGGAAAGATCCCAAACTCCTTAATTATGGAATTTCCCGTCCTCTAAATGCTAGATAGCCTGGCATTGGCATTATATCTACGACTTCTAACAGACACCAGCCTAAACAGAACAGGACATGTAACCTGCTATTTCTGTTAACTAAAGGAAGTCCTTTCAGCTTCAGTGCTGAACACATTTAGTGAAGTTATGAAAGAAGGCTCTATTTCTACTTCCATACGTATGTCTGTTTGTAATTGAGGTAGCAATTATGTCAACGCAGTGCAACATGTAGACTAGTTACATATTCTAAGCTGCCTTTCTACAGTTGACGTTTTTGTGACTGGTATGCATAAATAAACAGCAATAGCTCTTGCTCTGCTAGTAATTTTTTACAGCACGTATTTCAATCCAAAATTATTTAATGCACACTTCCTCATTGTTTTAAGTCTATGTACTAGTTATACATCAGTCTTGGAGACCAATCTCTGCAGGTGACACAGCCCTGGGTTTTGTAATTTTTGTCTTTACATGGGAGACTTTCTGTTATTGAATGAAAAGGTGCTGTGGTAATCCCCCGAGACTATACCAGAATTTTAAAAGAATTTGTTGGTAAGGAAGTTAAAGGAATGAAATAAAACCTATTCAAAGAGTAAATTTTCTGCTCTTTCATTGTTTGTTCTACACTTACTGACAACGATGAAGTCCTCAGCTCCTATATATTTACAAGCCTGAGTATACTTTGTGTTTAATGACAATGTGAAAAGAGAACACTGTTTTTGCCGAAAATTGCATTCCTTATAACATTTTTCCAACTGTTTTAGAAACAAAACTTCTGTAATTTTGCATTTTATATGTATCAGCTTTACTCAGACAACAACTGAGAGAGAATTACAAAGAAATGATTGAATTTTTTTCATCTTCCACTGTCCTGTTCAAAACTATCTTCTGACACTAGGAAAATACTATAGGATGTAACACTAGACTGTGAAACACAGAAACCTAATTAAGCTTCAGAAAATTAAGCTTCAATTGTTTTATAAGTCTGTTTGGCTGATATATATTTTGAACTCAACGTTAAAATTGTCTCTATATACCATTACGAACGTATAGTTTGCAGATGAAATACAACTGACATTTTCTAACCACAGTAAGATGGAAATAAGAAGTAAGATAAAAAACAAAGACCAAAATGCAATCTAGTGAATATATTTAGTCAACACTTATCTATGAAAGGCATCCCAGAAGATTTAATGTTCACTAGAGATTGGAATCTCGACTTCATTTGCACCTTCAGAGCATAATGTCTCCATCTGCAGTCCTGCTGGCATTACTAATTAAAGAATCATCTACTGATTTACCAACATGAGCTGGCATATAAAAGAATTCACAAAAACTGCTTTGGAATGAATAGCCTTGCAGTTCTAAAATCCCAATTCACTAAGCCATGATAACTTTAGTGCCATTTGGTGGAAAACACTATATAGATATCCATAAACATACTTTACACGTAAATGGTAAAATTAATGTTTTCCCTTCTTCCTTTAAATATAATGTCATCTCATATAAGTATTGTCCAAAACTTGGAGGCCATGAGAATTTTTTTTCTTTATGTTATAAGGGCTCTGCCTGCTGACTGCTAGAAGATTAAGGAGTCAGTAAAGACAGCCAGCTACATGAAAGCAAACATATTTCTATTTCCCAAAGACAGAAATGTACATGTACATCCATATTTCTTAGTTAGAGACGAATTTCTCTGGAATTGTGAAAGTATACTATGAGCAGCAAGTTCATCTTCCTTCAAACAACTAAAACAGTTGATAAAGGAATTAAAAGAGATTGAAACAATTTAATTTTGATTAAAACAGACTGCGTGTTGCAGCTGAAGTTCTGTAGAAAATGCCAGACAGTTACAGACAGCAATTTTCTCCAAAAGAAAAAGACATAATGATACCCAATAGTTAGAAACTGCAACTAGACAAATACACAAGTAAGGAAAAACATTCTGTTAATGGAGATAATTAACAGCTAAAACAACTTATTCAGCAACTGGGACAATTTCTTCACAATTAACAGATATTAGGTAAAGGAAGGGTCGGTCATTTCTTGTAAGATAGCTCTCACTTATCTATAATTGTAGTAACCCTTCTCTGTACTGGTTAATCTTTGAACTCTTTTTCAACAACAGTAACCAGAATTGAAGGCAATAGGTCTTGCCTCTCATAATGACAATATTGATGCCTCACAGTCACAGCTAATCAGCTAATGTACACAACAATTTCTCATGTTTTGTATTTAGCAATTAATAGCTTCCATTTTATGACATAAATTCATTTTATTAACCACTAAGTCTTTCAGTGCATGTTGTCATACCTTATTTCAACTATACTGCTTAAATTTTACACGATCCTCTACATTCATCAAATCTGATCCTTGTCTTTACTGACAATGCTTCCCATCTTCATATTATTCTTGAAATTTCATTGGCACAATACAATTACGGTAAAACTACTAATGAAAATGCCGAAGAAGATCAGAAGTAAATAAAAACTGTGTTCCAATGAAGAAACCACTGAATTGTTGGTCTGAAATTCTTCTTAATACCAGTAAAAGGAAACTTAAATATCCTCAAACAAGCCAGAGAAAACTCTATTACTGTATTGCTATTTAAAGAAAGACCTGGGATGTGAATTACACACTCTGTTTGAATGGTTTCCTGTGGATGAAATTTTTGTTTACTGAACAACAAATAGAGCTCTGTATTACTGTAGATTGACAAAGCGTTTTTCTGCAGTGCCCCTCTAGAAAAAAACAGTAGTTATAACTTTTTTCATACGACACATAGACAAAAAAGAAGCCTGCCCACAAATAAAGCAAGAAGGTAAAGCACGTAGTTACAAGACAGAGACAGTAAAAACTTCAATTTCAAAACTGACTCTGAAGCTTGAGTGAGGTTATCTGGTGCACTATATATAATGTTTAACAAGCATCTCTCATCCTTGAGCCTCAAACACGCATTGTGGTTTGGAGGATCAGTACTTCCTAACATTCCTGTATTTTGGGGATACCACTCCAATACGCATGCTGAATTTAAAAATAACACTTTTGCAAGTGATAAACATAATAAATATAAAAGCAATAAAATGCAAGAAAATAAGAGGCAGAGGTATGAAAAATTTTTTTGCTAAAATAATACATTTAGGGAAGTATGTTCAGAATAATAAAGTAAGTAAGCTAATAATATTTGTTCAGCAGAATGTAGCACAGTATTTTCATTGAGTAAATTAAAGAGCAGTATGCAATTTGACATTATTCCAGCTTTCAGCTATATTTCTTTTACATTTACTTTAATTAATAAATATTCCCTAGCTGATTACTTTTGTAACATAGGCCTGATATTCAAGCTTCAAAAATCAGTTCATTTCATGAAAAAAACAAATTTATATCTCATCACAATAACCTTGGAGAATCCTATAATACCATCCTGTAGTCTGCCTTCTCTCTCCATCCTTCTAAGAGAAAAATTTGAAAAGTTCATGCATGAAGGCATTATTATTTAAAAGTCTGCAAAACCAAAAACAGTCTGTATTCTGCAAAATTTAGTATATCAATATATTTGCAGATATAAAGTTCATGTCTATTTTTAATGCAGTAGTCTGTAACGAGAATCCTAGAAAGATACCCACACTTCCCAACTTTGTGCTGTTTACTTAGATTTACTTGCTCATTTTAAAATTAATCAAGGAGTAGTTTACTCATTTTAAAATTAATCAAGGTACAAATCTCTACAGAACGTACAGAAAGACAAGCTAGTATTACTACCTGGAAACAGATTTTTGTAAATAAAACCAATTGGATTTGGAGAAAAATTTACTCTGCAGTGTCTAATGCATTCTGTTAATCTGCATCATAAAACACAATGAAATCTGTCTAAAGTAAACATTTTTTACATTGCAGGAAATACTGTTTATTTAAATGAAGAGCTTTGAAAGGATTGTCATCTTGCCAGATAATATACCTTTCTCTTTTAAGGCTTATTAACAGAATATATTTTCCCTATCCAAGTCAACAGTAGTCGAGTTGAAATTAGTAAAATCTCCATTTTCCAGTTTTCAGATATGTGACCAACATAACATTTATGGCTTAATTTTCTTTTACGGGATTCTTATTTTCAAACTCTTTGACTTTATAATATTTATAAAATATATTTATATTTCTAAAACCTTTCAGTACCTTTGAAGTATTATTGTCCTCATTAGCACACAGCATTTTCCAGTTTAGTACAATGTAAGAATGTAATTCAAGGTCTATTACTCCTCCATATCATTTAGAAAATTGTCAAATAAAATTATACTTGTCACCAAACTTGGCAGTACTGCACTGATCAGTTTCATCTTGGTTGTAATTATTTTTCATTTGTGTATGCTCAGTAATTTTTCATTCTATGCCTGTCCTCTACAGTAGTTTCACTTTTTACATTTGACTTACTAGAAATTATGTTGTCTATTTTCACATTTCACATTTCTAGATACTACAGTACATATGTTGCTTTACATCTATATAAAATTTTGCAGGAATAATTAATGTTATTAAATCACTTTTGTTATTGCTATTGTTGCTGCTTTTGTCTGGTTATTACAACTGGAACAAAATGGTTCCAGGTACAATTGTGGACTAGACCACTGTTGCGTACTGATTCACGTTTCCTTCCTGTCACATATACAGCCTCCTTAATCTTTGCTCCACTGCACCGTAAACATTTCCAGAATATTTACCAAGGTGATTCTCTTACCTTCCTTCTATTAATATGTTCACAGATTTCATTGTTTCATATTTTTTGGTACTTTTCTGACAGTTGGGATTTTTTGGAAAAAAATATTAAATTTTATCAAGTATATTTATTCATTACAATTAAAATCTTAGTAACATACAACTCTGTACTGATAGAGACTTTCAGAGGTTCCGCAAATTTCATTTTTCAGCTCATCTAAATCAGAAGAAATAAAGTCAGGCATTTTAAAAGGACAAAAATAATTTCCTTATTTCCCCAATAACAGGATTACTTTGCTGCCTTTTTTTTTTTTTTAGCCCTTTAACACATGACAGTAAAAATCATCTGACATTAGAGAAGGTAAAAATTATAAATTCTGATGCTACAAAGACTACTAACTTTCAAACAGTTATTAATCTCAACTCCTCAGTCCCTATTATTATGATTCTGAATGCCCTTCAAACTTGGAAAAAAGGAAGCAAAAAAAATTATTAGAGTTTATCCCCTATTTTTTCCAATATTCCTCCCTTGTTAAGAGAAAAACTTTACTTAAGGCCTCTCAACATCCACTTCAGTTTCCGTGAAAGCTTTTAGCTCCCATTTAGCAAGGCCAGATGTGCAATCTTCTTTCAGGTTGTTCAAGAAAATACTGCTAGATGCAGGGGCATGAGCCACTTCATTTGGGAGCTGCATTTAAGCTCATGCTCCAACCTTGACTTTTGCATGAGCTGTATGTATACACGGTCTGTGCCTTGTTAGATACTCCACTCTGACCCCCGGTCTTGACATTGGCGCGTCACTCTGGACATGCATGGCAATATGGATACTTGGCTAAATCCGGCTACCAGCCTGAGTCTTTCCCTGCTTCTCTGCGAGAAGTCTACTCCTGTCTCCTTTGCAGTTTCAGCTCCCACCTCCCCTTCTCACCAGAAGCTTCCCTCTGTTGTTACTTCCAAATCACTACTAAAATGCTACTCTTTGCGTTAGCACATTCTTTGCCTCTTAGTTTTTATCATGAAAATCAGATTTTTACTTACAAGTTCAACTACTACATTAAATTTCATTGGTCCAAATTTTGATTTATGACGAAAACCGACCTATTCAGTAATTATAAGAATTTGCTTCCTGAAATGAGGATAGTCTCCAATAAAGTCTATTTCTCTACTCCTGAAAAATTCCTTACATCTAAATGAAAGTCTGTAATTCCGACAGGGGGTCTTGCACTCTGTTCACTGTTCATACAGCAAAACTAGAATTGCCATTCGCAACAAAAGTGCTAAGAGCTAGGATTATGAAAATCCTATGAATTTAATGCAATCCATAGAAAGAATGGCTTGAGTTCAAAGAAATGTTAAATATCATCTAATTCTAACCCTGCTATGGACAGGGTTGCCTCCCACTAGAACAGGCTGCCCTGAAAAATTCCTGTCATTCCTGTTACAAAACAAATATATTTTATATTTAAATAATTAAATAAATATTAAATAAATTATTTAAAATAAAGAGGAATAAAGATCTAAAATTTTCTCAGCACAATTTATCACTGCAGAAAATCTACCACTGAATGTAAAGCTAAAATAGTGAGTATTTTCCTTTATAACATAGTTGTGGAATTTCTGACCACCAACAGGGAAGGAAAGGACCAAAAAAAAAAGAAAAAAATTAAAAAGCTGTAAAAAAAAAAAAAAAACACTGGAAAAACAATCATCAATATATCATTGAACATTATCATTTATCATTACCAAATAAAGTTTCAGTCTTGGAGGAATAAAGTGGGTGAGACCACAAATACATCATGTTTCAGTGTGGTAAAGAATATTAAATGTTACTATCAAATTTAGACTTGCTGATGCACGAACTAGTTTTCTCTCCTCTGATTAGGTGGTAATTTTCATTGGCTCTCAAAAAAAAAGAGCTAATATTTCTTTCCTATCTTTAGTTATTGCTATTCTAAGAAATCTTAAAGGCCAAGCAAATTATAGCCACATAATAACAACATTTACAGAAAACAAAGAAATTTAGCCAACTATTTTGGGCAGTCAGGTTTTTCCCTTTAGCACATTTTTGGTAGACTCTTTCCCAACCATGCCATACAGACACATAAAGCATTATACTGTATTATTAGGCAGCATATTCTCAAGTTTTCTATCTATTAACACTCTCTGATTTATCTTGACGTAATATAGACTTCAAGATTGCAGGATAGGCAGGAAGACCAGTTGTCATACAGTGCTATCTTATTTTTTTGTAGTATGTCATTAAAAAGTAGTTGTTCACTGGCATTATTTAGGCTGCTAAACAAGTATTTCATTATCTATTTGTATTTTCTGTTCATGTATCTGATATGATATTCATCTTTGACCAATAATATTTTACTTACCAATCCCTGACTAGCTGACTAACCAGCAGATGGAAAATGCTGGTAGTTGTTATAATACTACTATGCTCAGCCTTTTAGAGTTACTCAGATCACCACTCCGAACAAAGAAAATGGTCTTAGTGGACTGCAGTGCACTGCAGTTTGAAAAGTGAGACTTCTAGGAACTGTAGTGGAAGATTATAAATAACAGTTACTGGTTAGAAAGCGTTTGTGTGGTCTCAGGTTTCACACAGAAAAACTAAACAACTAAAACCTAGTATTATGAGAAAAGAATCACATTCACAGATTTCCCATATTTGATACAGTTCCTGCTCAATACTAATCTGAAATTATTCTTCTGCGGCAGCCATGCTTACAGCTTTATGTCTACCAATACTTTATTGCTCTGAGGCTACCCAAGGAAAATAGGAGGTCACAAATTAATATTTTATTTATATCTCATAATATTGAGACCAGAGTTGATATTAATGGAAGAATGACTGTATTGATCAAACTGAAGTACAGTCCTGGCTCTACACTTCTCCCTTCAAGTAGAATTCTAGTGCCCTAAACAAGCTTAAGAAACTAAAAATCTACGTCTACTATTTTATATGAACCTTTAAAAGCACACATAGAAACTTGAACTAGCAGGCTCATGTGACTATAAGAGCACTTACAAAATTAAATGTATTGCTGTCAGATATAGTCTTCACCTTTTTTTCGTGAAACACCTTGTTTTCATTATTGTGGTAACACCTTTAATCACTGCAACATTTAGAAATACAAGTCACTATAAGTTTAATTTCTACTTTCACTAAAAGCTACATGTGAAAATGATTTGACTCTATCAGCATGTATAGGATACATAGCATGTATAGTATACATAGGATGCTCTGAAAGTAATGACTCCTATTTCTTTCTGTGAAAATTACAAGAGATACAAAGAGTGCAATAGCGCTGTTTGATAGAACAAAGCACTGAACTCTCTGAGTTAGAAGCTCCTTTCACATCCATTATTGTGTTATTACTGTATATCAGAAGCAGGAGGAAGGACAGTCAAAGGACGACCAGCTACTGACCACTAAGTTCTTACTATGTCCTATTTTCCCTGCATTCTCAAATTTTAACCTTTCAAAATCAAAATCTTCTCTTGCACTACTTCCTGTTTACCGTTCCATTTAACTTGAATCAGCTTAGTATGAATTGATATGACATTCTTCTCTATAGTTACAGCTCTTTTCATTGATGTCTATCAAAACAGTCTACAGTCACATAAGTTTGGGTTTTTTTATTCAGCAGCAACACAACATTCCTGCAAAGAAGTGCAGAATTTCTGCACTTTTTTTTTTATGATCCTGCTCGTTGGCAAGTGGAATCCCTCATGGAGACAAAACAACTGCTTACCACTCAATAAGCCCATGCAAACAGGCCTGGATATCCAAACCCAATAATAATGCTGGATTTCTCTACGGACAAGAAATACAATCCCACAAAAATAAAAATTATATCAAGTAACGTGCTGGTTGAACTGCATTTAGTTTTCCTTACACTTTGAATCAAAATAGAAAAAGAACATCAAATTGGTAATGTAAATTTTAGGATAACGTCCATGCTATTTTTGGCTTGGTAATACAAATTTTAAAATAAATGGTAGCAATCATTAGTGCTTATTTGTTTGTTTGTTTGTTTTAAAGAACTCTACAGATTGGAGACATCTTTGCATATCCTGTTGTTTACAGCCATTCCATTATACAGTGAATATATGTAGGAATTACACCAGCACAGCACCTGAAGTCAAAATGACCTGTTTTCCCATGTTGAGAACTTTTTTCTGAATAACGTACAGTTACTAAAATCTATCAGAAATGTGTTTTCTGTCACGATGCTACGCAAAGTGAAAATTAGAAGTGTGCCTTTCAGAAAGAGATCACAATCTAGTCATTAACTTTTCTTTACCCCTTAGTTTCTTCTTAAAAAGCAAAGTGGAAATGAAACTGTTTATGTTAATATATTATGTACAACTAACCAAATGCACACATATGAGGAAATAGGAAAATGAAACAATTAAGTTACTTTCCAGTTTTACATGTGATAACAAGTACTGAGTCTGATCATTCGCTCTTTTATGGGCAAATACATATTCTGAATTCACTCAAGGACTACAAGACAAGGAACTCAAGACTAAATGTTAAACACATTCATGTCAATTACATTTAAAACAAAAGCTTGCCAATATGTATCTTAAGTAAATCAGGAACTGGAAGAACATGCCTCAACTTTGCCAAGACAAGGACTTAAAAAAGAAAACAATGTTGCAAGTAGCACCACGCTCAAAACATAAATAGGAATGGTGTCAATTAGGTGTGATATTAATATGCTAGCAACAGTGTCTATAGATACATTGCTGAACAATACTATTTGCTTATTTCAGTACAAAAGTCAGATCTGATTAGTTTTCAGTATGTTTATTTTGGTTCTCTACTACTATTCCTGCAAATGCACACTTGTGTCTGAATATTGAAGAATTTTATCTTTCATTGTGGTAAGTACAACTAGTCTCGAATGTCAAGCATTAATCCTAAAAAGGATGTGCATAAGCTGGGCATGTAAAAATGGGCAAACACACTGCTCAGACTGTAGGACTTGCTGTGTTTACAACAGAAAGCTTTTATACACACTCATCTAAATCTGAGTGGGCAGCCCTGGGAACCTGACCAACATGTTTGAGCTTTTAAATGCAGTTGTAGTATAGACAGTGATGATACGTTTGTTTGACGTGTTCATGTATTTAAATAATGGACAGCTTCAGAATAAACGCACTTATCTTTCGCTTGCACTGAACATTACAAATATATCTAAAACATTTTTCCACAGACCCTACTGAGTGGTCAAATTCATGCAACCATTGTCAGATGGGAAAACTTAGCTCTTTCCCAGCAGGTTACTATAAATATTTAATGCTGCTTAATCTCAGTGAAAATTAGCATAAAATTTAGCTTCAAATACAGTTTGACTCTCATCGTTCAGCATGCATCTATAACTCTTATAATCCCAATAAGGTGTTTGTAGAGAGAGGAAAATGCATATGTTTGTAAATCTTGAGTATGTGTAATGCAAATCTAAACTAAGATAAAGGACGTAAATTATTAGAGATAGTTTCTTAATATGAAATTTACACCAATTGGGAAAAAGCTTTCATAGTTCTGCATTTTATGTGACTACACTTCTCTTCAGTAAAACAATTTTACATGAATCTTCTGCTTGGTTGACATGTTCAAAACATGTTAAAATACAAAGAAAAAAGGAAATGTAGTCTATTTACAGTTCAGTGTTGTATCATCTATTGTCCATAAGTACTGCACAAGCAATTTCTGAGCGCACTGATGAACACCATTTTTTAAATTTCTATTACTAGTAATACAAACTCTTAAGTTTGCATAGCTGAGTGTACCATCATAGAAAAGACACTGGCTTTAAGCAGCTGTCTTACTGAAGTAATGGACCAATTCTTATTTCACCAGCGAAGAAGTAGTGTAGCTACAATACTGTGTAAGTTGCTTTGTGCGGACAATACACAAGTATAAAATAAAGAACTGAAGGAACTGATTTTCACCTTCCATAAATTTTGGAATTTTGCTCGTGTAAATATACCATGACAATGTTAAAAAAAGTGTATTTATTCATAAGATTCATATAAATATTTAAGTCTGTAATAGCCAAAAAAGAATAAGGAAAATAGCTGGCTTCCTAACTTTTTGCAAACAAGCAGAATCATTAACAGTAGCCCAAATTCCTCTTCATTTAATAAAGACATTGCAGTAAAACTCCTGATATCTAAATTTTCAAAAAGATTAAATTTCAAAACACTTTTGGGGCACTATTTTAAAGGACTATGTACACATCCTCAAAGCCAACAGTATGTTTCTTTAGGAATATGAGATACAGCTACAACTGTCTTCTAACATAATGCATTTCTACCTTTCTATCTTTTTAAGCCAGCTAAAGTTAAACAATTTCAAAGTCATATTCAGTCTGTACTTTAGTATTCTTTCAACGGAGCACATTGAAAGCAAAAGCACATCGGCTTGCCTTCCTACATCAACACTGCATTTCAGTCTTGATCAGATTGTCCACTCTAATGGTCTTGATATTCATTTTTAATGAAATTCTTCAGGTTATGTAGCATATTTACACCTAATGATATGAGTGTATATCAAAGTACAGGCTGTGACTTTGGATAATAATAACTTTTGGATAATAAATAACTTTTAAGGTATCTATGAATAAAAGCTTTATTTAAGAGAACAACAAAATTTATCCAATAATCCATTGTAGGATGGAATAAAGTGAAAAAGAAACAAATGATGCTTTTTGCTGTATGATACTTCACTAGAAATGAAGATTACAAAGGACAAGAAATTTTAGGCTTTTTAGATCTTCTAAATCTTTTGTTGTGCTTGCGATTACAGGTTGAAATGATTGATTTTCCTCTATGACAGTATCTTAAATGTTTGTCACACAGTCAAAATCTAAAGCTTGCTAGGTCCACAGTACAATTTCAAAATCATTCAAAGATGCTCAAAATTTAATTAAGAAAAACATTAGACCAATTAAGGCTAAATGCTAGTATAAAATATTAAGGTAAAACATGTATTAGTCTGACATTTGCATTTTTATGAAGTATGAATCACAAAGAAATAAAAACTGCTGCTAAATTTCAGTTAAGTCCCTTTTAAAAATCTTGTTTCCATGGCAATGCTGCAAGTAAGTTTTCAGAGGATGTAAGATATGGATTTTTTATTTAAAAAAACCAAAACAGTTTAAATGAGAAATCGCAACATCATGGCCTCTTTTCAATGTTCTAATATGCTTGAGAGGCACAGAAAATAAGTCACTAGGACATCAATGCCAGGATGAATGCAGGAGGACAGACCCCTACTTATTCTACTCTACTCCAATTGGGAAAGTTTAATAACAACAACACTAATTATCAAGATAAGATGAAATTTCACTACAAAGGCTACCTATGACAATATAACTAAGTGATTCTCCTTTTACATTCCAAATCTAAGAAAAGTTGTTCAAGTCTCTAACGTGTAATCAGAGATTGAGGTTTCTAGTCTACAAAAATCCTGTTGTGGCACAAAAAGGCAGAAACCTAACACCCAAATCAATACTGTATTACTCTCTCCACAGGCAAGAGCTGCTGGGTCAGGAAAATCATGAAAAATTCATAGCGGAGGTGGTCAAGTCATCCATAAGATAGAGAAAATAATGCTATATCTAAAGATCCCTTGAGCAATCGAAGACATTTTATAGATTTCACTGTGGATAAGTGCTGGTTTGTTTCATCTATGTACCTTAATACTGTTCCTCTCTGATTTCTAACAGTAAATGAGGATGTTTTGGGCTATATTTACTGTCTTTCTTATTTACTTTATTAATTTCTTAGTCTTCGTGCTTCACCACAGCAATAGCCACCCACAGAATAATTCTGAGTCATTTCTTCTAGTAGAAAAAGAGGGTAACACATCACAGAGAAGTCTTCATATAAATACCTCAACAGGTAAGCATAAATCTAACTACCAGAAAAAGTTTCAAAGTGTCTTGCTCATTTCTGTGCCATCACTTCTCCAAAGGGACACTGGCAACAGGCCATCATTTATAAAGGCTAAACTAAACAGTATAAAATAGAAATATTTATATTTTTTCATGCAAGGGTAATAGACAAAGAACAAATGTTTAAAGAAATGCATGTGGACAAGCTATAGAAACAAAGACTCATGCACAATAACTTGTTGTACACATCTTCATTCTTGGTACAGCATCAAATTTTTATCTAACAAAACAGTAAAACAGGAATAAAATGGTCCTGAACAATACATACGTAGGTTGCACCAAAAGTAATGGCTCCTATTCATTTCAAAGGAAGCTACAACAAATACTGAGAGCACAATAACATTATTTGATGGAGCAAATTCTAAGATACAAAACACTATTTTCCAATATAATCAATAATTTGGACATTAGCAGGAAAGTCAGGTAGAAGATGTAACCTAGTTAAAACTGTACAGACTCTGTGATAGTCAGAAATGCCTGCTTCCGTTAGAATCTCTTGACTACCATAGTACACAAGCATATTCATTAGACATGATAAACCAAGGTGCTGAGTGATTGAAAAAAATCTACTTCCCACTTTCTAAAGTCTCTCAGCACTAACTTCATCTGCCAGCTGCCATATAATTCTTGAAAATGAAAATATTTTCTAGATTTTTTTTTTTACTTTCTTGATGCAGTAATGAAAGTAGCTACGCAAAGTTATAGTCTACTTAATCATAGATTGGTGTCTTTTTTACTGTTAATGACATTCTTATTTTTGTGAAAAACCAGAACCTACTATTCCTTTGTCTATGAAGTGGATGCTATGTCTGTAAGTGAATAAGCCCTAGTTTTACTCCTCTGTCCCTAAGTTACATCATGCTGGCTATTACAATAAACAAAACTAAGTTACTGGAGATGGCACACTCAGTGTATTTTACTTTACCAGCTTCACACAATGCCACAATGCTCATGGCTCTGATTTTTGTCATCCTCATTTGTGCTAGCCATCCTCATTTGCACTGCAGTAGAGCCTCATTTATTAACATGGTCACCTACAGTATTCTAGGAAGTACAGGGAGTCTCCCTGCATGGATGCAGTTGTCCCCTCAGTCCACGTCAAGATTACACCTGGACAAAAAAAGTTTGAAGTGGGTAAAGCCTATGACTTTCCCTGGAAAGTGAATAGTAAGTATTGTCTTTCTCATAGAAGTTTGTAGGACTAAGTCACAGGCACCAGTTGTAAAGCGAGCCATCAGTATGTGCCTTTATGTTTCTGCTATTTCTCTCATTTGTGCCTCAACATTAGTGCATCTACTGTGTAGACAGTTTCTAAGAGAAAAAGTGATTATTGATGAATGCTCTTCTCTTGAAGTACTAAAGTTATGGGTGGTGGGTGTTTGTCTTCTCAAAATGAATGTAGGAACATGATCCCAGAAAGGTGGGCTCTAAACAGGTTGAGAAAATGTCTCTCCTAACTTTCCTTACTGGAGACTAAAAAGCAAAACAGCATTAAAGATATTTACTTCAAATGTCTCCCGATGTTAAATATTTGCTGCATACGCCACAATTATGCCACTATCATATATTGTTCCATTATCACTGCAGGAAGCTCTGAATTTTCTGCAATCATATTTGTTAGTGAACGTATAGAAGATTGTGCAAGCAAATAAAATGGCCAATTTTCCAACATGCTGGTTGTATTTTATTAATCTCACTGAAGTCATTGGAAACTTTTGTTATTTTGTCATTCTCAGAGAATGTGTGAAAATCGTGATTCCATAACAGAGGCTTTATGAAATCACTTGTGGTAGAAATTCCCCTGGTAAACTGCATAAGAAAGCAGAGATTACTATAAAGCAGAATGGTAAAATCAGCTGAAAGGAATAACTAAATTTTTATTGGCAGCATGTAGTTAAATCAGTGTACTTGGGATACATGCCAATATTATAAAAGACAATGCACATAAGTATGTATCACCAATATACTGCTGGGTATAAAGAAGTGGTCAACCAGACTTACCAAGGATTGTACTTGAACAGCAGAATAAGATATATAAGTAATTTTTTTTGAATGCTTCATTGAACATTCAATGTGTTAAGGTTCTCCCAAAAACATTTCCCAAATACATGACCTCATGATTCAGTAAATTCCAAAAATGACACTGGTTTCTAAAGGCTGACGAAAGGAATCACAAATGAGACTCTTTGAGGATAGTTGTGGATTAATCTTTTCACCTTAGTAAACACGGAAGAAAAGTTACCTTTGGCAGATGAGAATACTAGAAAATCTGCATCTTTGTAAAGCACTCATATTTCAGTGAGAGACACACACAGGGCTGAAGTTTTCATTTTTCAGTATTCTTCCCTGGTATTAGCTGAATTCTGTACTGTTAAAGATTGTAATATACCTAATGGCAAGCAATCTTCATTGCACCTTTTTTTACTATCTTACTTAGAAGTTCAATTTACATTTCCTAGGTCAAAAGTACTCTAGCTTAAAATATTTGCAAGAGTAGCATTAAAGATTCCAATTTGTCTTATTTTAACTTACAGGCATTAATTATTTATTAGCATTACCACAGCTATTTGTGTGGTAGACAGATTCTTCTTTTTATTCTTACACCTATTGCTACCCACGGAAGTACTTTGTTCTGAGATGTTCCTAGGCAAGAGGTGCACGCAGACACAAAAAAGTACCGGTTTCTTTAGAAGAGAATGAATGCTTGAGGAAAAAATATCAAACAAACAAATCAGTGCAACTTACACAAAGATAAGGATAATTCCTACAGAAATGTTTATAAACTTTGCCGTTAATTATACACTTGATCTAGAATAAAAATGACTATACCTGAATGTATTTTTCAAGTTTAATTCATTTTCCATAAATAGTACATCTTTAATAAAATAATCTCTTTAATAGAACAGAATTTACAACTTGATTAGTACTGCATTGGAAAGTGAAATAGCTGTATCATTTACTGTGCTCCTATCATGTCACATAATATCTCTAACAGCATGCATGCTCTCACAATATCCTAACCTTAGAATTCTTAAAAACTGTGTTTCTTAGTAATGTAAAGGTCTGTAGAAACAGAAAAGTATTTCAATGTAGAAAATTTGACACTATCACTGCACTTTTCTTCAGAAATGTTCATTCCTTTCTTCGACATATTTTTGGCTTGCACAACAGGGTGCCAAACATTTGTGACAGCTTACAATAGAAAAACAATATTGCTTTTAGTTAACAATGTTAGCTATGAATATATATTGACAGCATTTTCACTGCAGATTTGCTGCCAACATAATACAAAGCAAATAGCATTCAATATGTTGGAACACTCAGGGGAATTAAAGAGTTTCAAAAACAAATTTATGGCATTAGGTGCTGAATGCTAAATCTAATGAAAATGCAAATTCAGAAGTATCTCCTGCACATACTTCATGCAAAGGAATGCAGTTTGATAAAGTGATAAAATTCAGATTGTTTTAAGTCAGGAGAAAATTATGTTAAAAGCCTCTGCTTGGCTGACTTTTTATAAAGCCAGTTCTGCCACAAAGACTAATATTTTTCCTAAAGTCTTTCTGCTTTGTTTCCTCAAGTACATCTGAGACAGATCATAATAAAAGCCAAATTCCAAATGCTCCCAAATGTTTTGAGAACATACAAATACATAAATGTTTAATTTTCATATTTGTAACTTTACAACTATCCCTATACAACTACAAGCATCGCTGTTCCTTTGAAATAACAGAAGCAGAGTTTTGCTAACAAGTCTGAATGTTTGTTATTCTATACAATAAGCAATGTGGTGCATAGGGCATCTGATTTAACCTTATTACAATACAGTAATGTACAGGAGTGTTGCAGTGTCATCTCCTGCATCATTGACAGTCCTTTAAGTGACACGATATTAATAGTTTTGAAACCATTTGCAAAAAAAGAAGGAAGGTTAGCAATAGCACTGTCAAGAAAGCCAAAATTGTTACATTTCGTAGCTGCCATGTGATTTGTTAGGATTTGTTGATGTAGATGATAATAAATATCAAGGTTCAACGCTTAAAGCTAACAGTAATGTCAAGACAAAAACACTACGTAAGCTTTAAAATAACTTCAATTTCTACTCACACAATCCGTACCAATAAAAATACAAGTGACCTACAACAGGCTGCATTTGTTTGTTATAGCTGTTTTCTTACTCATTTTCTGATATGGGATACTGCTTGTACCTGGTTGCATCACATACTTATAGCTCTTACACTCACATATGAATGATTGCATTTCTTATATAAAATTCTATGGATTACTTGCAAACTAAATAACCCGACTACACAAATGGCCATAACTAACAGAAACAAGAGTTGAAAGATAATATTAAGACTCCTTCTAACTGCCTGAGTTTTGTTTCGGTTCAAATGGCTTTACCTAAAACTTCCAATTTGGCAGAACAAGAGGGGGAAAATCCCTGCTTTGCCAGATGCAGTTTGCAAAGTTCTATCCAAGTGATCTAAGAATATTTCCTCAGTCTCAAATCTTCTAATAAGTACTCGAAAACTAAATCACAGAATCACAGAATCGTAGGGGTTGGAAGGGACCTCTGGAGATCATCGAGTCCAACCCCCAAAAATGACTTAAAGTTGATACTTTCTTACAGATAGATATAAAATTATATAAATTGTGGGGGAAAACTATTGGGTTCCTCTTCTGACCAACTGAATTGTTCAAATACTTTGTAACAACTAAATAACAAAGAAGAAAAAATATGGAAAAAGTATCTTATTTCTTCAACAATATATGTATTTAACCACTGAAGTGTAAAATTACTATAATCCCTAATTATCAAATCCAATGAAACATTCAAAAATTTTTGAATGCGAAGATTATTAGAGAATTGAATAGAACATACTTCAGTACTAAACTTGACCTCCAATACCATGAGATCCAAACTATTGCGTGTTACAATAGTCTATACTACAAACTTTTACATTATTTCTACTGCTACGGTGAGAGAGCTGAGAGAGCCACAACTCTACATCTAGAGCAAGAAAGAAAAATCAAGAACATTAAAGCTTTGTTTTCACTGAGCTACGAACTTGAAAACCTTCTTCCAAGCACATCAACCACAGTTTGGACATCTATGTGATAAGCATCAAATGAGTAATTTTTTAAAAAGCTGAAAGACACTCCCAGTAGGGATGATGGAGTAAACACAGTTAATTTGTTAATATTTACTCTGTCTCTTTTCACTGACTGTCAAGGAAATATTTTCCTTTTTTTTTTTTTCCCAGTATGTGCTTGAAAAGGATTTCCTGGTAATCTACATTAAATCTCAGTGAAGGGTAACAACAGAAATCAATATGCATCTCTGAAGAATAATCTAGCCAAACATTTACATTTAAAATATTCATTTGTATTTATGCATGAGATATTCTTGGCAAAAAGAAATTCTTTTCCTCTATGCATACAGTCTCTTTCTGCAG
Source organism: Tragopan temminckii (assembly GCA_028571105.1). Lineage (NCBI taxonomy): Eukaryota > Metazoa > Chordata > Aves > Galliformes > Phasianidae > Tragopan > Tragopan temminckii. The sequence continues at coordinate 19,444,931 of JAOWBP010004015.1, forward strand.
GCTTTTATAGTTAGCAGACTTTAAATCAATAAAATACATATATATTACTCAAATTAGTTTTTTGATAAAAACAGCTAGAATTCATGTAAAATAATGGTTTACTTAGGTAGGAAGCTGTATTAGCCTCTGCTTCACATAAATTTGTTTTCTCCTTCTGCAGCCATAGGGAAGACACAGCCCATAGGGAACAGCTATTATACTTGAATCCTGGCTATTCCAAACCCATGGAATTGCCATTCCACATGCCTGCTGGAAGGATATTCTGTTTAATCTGCTACTGAGGCAACTCTAATCTAACATATGGAACTCAGTATCACTGTCAAGTTTTAAGGAGCAAACGTCCTACCACAAATCCCACATTATTCTGTAGTCCTCAAGCATTGGGATTAGTTTTGCCCACAGACCTGCACAGAACACAAACACACAATATGATGCAGTGTAAGCAACATTCTACTTTCTGCATCACTTCTGACAGTCGTGCTCTAAAGTGTGTAAATCCTGCAAGGAGAAACCATACCTCAGTGCACAACAATAATAATCTTGCATGTGAAGCTTCACATGAGTTTGCGGAGGTTGTGCGAGCACACCAAACAAGTCTCCACAAAAAAAAAAAAAATACACAACTAGAGGCATTCTGTAGAGAATCACCATTTCATTGTAGGAGAAATAGATTCGACATTCCAAGAAAAGCCCATTATAATGTGTGAGTTTAAGGGTTTGAACTCACGGTCTTCAGTGTTAGAGTTCAGTGTTAGAGGCTAAACATATAAAACATACAAGAATGTTGATAAGAATGTCCTTCTCACATTTAAAAATTATAGTGAGGAAGTGGTTAATTTGTTGTCATTTACATTGGAAAATTATTAGGGAAAACAGCAAACAGAAGCAATAATGTCATACAGTAGCAGGCTTAGAGAAAACAAAAGTTTGGGGCAGATTATTTATATTGCTTGTACCAATCTACTAAAAGCTTCAGAAAGATTATACTTTCACTGACAACGTAAACTATAGTCAGCAACATTCACCAGATTTCACAGAAAAACTTGCAGTTGTTTTAAATCTGCACTGAATACATTCCACTGTATACGCGTTCTTTAGTAAAAACAGTAATAAAAAACTCATTTCTTCTTGAAAAGCCTTCTGAGTTTTAGCTGCAACATAACATAATGCATATTTAGACTAGCACGTTATTTAGTAAAAGATGTCCAAACAAGATGATTTGATGTTGGAATAGTCATCTCAGAACAACCAGAGCAATGTAAGGTAAAATAATTGTCAAGTCAATCTCTAGCTTACACTTTATTGCAGAAATAAATTGAACTCTGCTCTAGCTTTTTGACACGTAATTCTGATACTAATGGGTTCAAATCCATTTCTCTTTGCTCTCTTTCCTAACAGGAAGCTTTATGTAATATCGTGTCAGAAATCTACCAGTTACTGGCTAATGTTTCCCTTAAATAAAAAGTGTCTGCCTGTAATACTATTAACAGCTGCCATCAGTTTACAGTAATGAGCTGCAGTTCATCACAGTATGAAAATTAGAAGCTTCCATAGAGCTTCTCAATTTGCAAAAAAAAATTAGAGCCATCATGAGCAGACATATATAAGCAGACATTGGCTATTTAAGGCTTACAGGCCAGATCTTACACCAGTGCAACTATACACAACCATTATAATTATAATCAGTTGGTGATACCATAGTAAGTACTAAATACCAGTAGATCTCTTTGGGGGTGGGGACAGCAGGATGGAGGGGAGTCAATATATAAATCCACTACTATTCTTCATGATTTCCCAAAGCAAAAAATCGCTTCTTTTTTCCCAAAGCAAAAAGACTTCACAGTTTCTTCAAAGGAAAATATGAGGATTTTTGACTTTAGAAAAAACTGATTTAATTATACTTATTGTAGTATCTTCGTCATCTATACTGTGCAGAGGTAACTTCCAGTTTCAATTAATGTAAAAATAAATAATAATAGCTATAAAACCAGGTTCTATTCGTTTTCTTTTCTCCCTGCATGTTTGTTGTTGTTTTTTTTTTTTAAGTTGTATAACTTAAGCTTACTATCTCCAGAATTTGACAAATCAATTTATGTTTATAAGAACTATATCAATAGAACAAAATACCTGATCCATTATTTCTCATAATGGGAAACAATTGACACTAAATATTAACCAGCACATTTAAAAAAGAAAATAGTCTTTATATAAACCATGTAATTAACCTGTAGGAATATTGCTTCAAGTTCACAAAATATACGATCAAGTTAGACAAACATGAAATATTTCACAGAATCCACCTTCCCCTGCTCAAAGTAGTCTGGAGGCAACTTCTGGTGACTTCTGATCATTTACAAGGGTGGGAACTCTGTGGTATCACAACACACGACATGATGAATATCCATCAGGCTGGCCAGCAGGTAACCAGAATTTTCCTGCAGTGTGTGCAACATGCACAGATCAGTTCTGCCTATACTGCTGACAGAGATGTTTAAAATGAGGATTAGTCTATATTTTCCTACTACATAATAGCAATTTAAGCATCAACTGGACATTGTCCAGATTAGGGTACCAGACTAGAAGTATCCTTAACTTGACCTTCTACGTGAGTATGATTCCACTTCTAACTTCCACAAAAATGACAAGACAACAATGCTGTAAGTGGGAAGATGGATGAGAATCAGTGATACAGGGCAGAACACAGCAAGAACAAGAGGACTACTTTCCCATCATTTTTCACTATTAGAAAAATATCCCTCAGCTTTCCAGAACAGTTTCAGACCCACATTCCAGAGCTGTAGCCTTGTCACTATAGGCTTTGAAGAAGCTTCCATTATTTAGCGAGACAGGCTACTTCAGCTAAGAGTAGGACCGGTTGCTTGTGGTTTTCTCGTGCAATCCAAGAGCAATATGATTTGAATTTACAAGCCCTGAGTCATGACTGGGTTACCACAAAACCCTGAAAAAATTTGTTAAATACTTGGACTAAAACTGAGTTGCTCGTTGGTGAACAGTGAGTGAATCCACACTAGCTAAATGGGTCTCCCAAATGCACACTCTTTACAACAAAATGCAATGATAGCACTGCATTGTGTTATTTTATTCTGATGGAGGCTTGCTACTTCTCATAACACTATCAAAACGCAAGTTTTCTCTGATTTTCTCCCATTTATTGTATCAGAAATGCAAAGACACGCTGGGCACAATGACCCAGTACTGGGCTCACGTGTTAAAATCACAGGTAGCATAAAACAATGATGAAGGAAATGGGTTGCAGGATCTAGCTCTCTTGTTTGATCTCTAACATTTAAATGCAGAACAGAGGATTCTTAGAGGCATATGCTTAATAGACTCACTCATAATCACCTGCCATAGCACTGGTTGCTTCACTGCTCTTTCCAAACTATTTCTAAGCCAACCGTGTCCTACAAAATATCATTCCTTTCTTAGACTTCCTTGGCAGAAAAAAGAAAACAATTTTCTACAATTTTTCAGCACTAGCTTCACTTTCTAGAACCATAGAATGGTTTGGTCTGGAAACAATGCTTAAAGATTATTTAGTCTGATTCCCCTGCTACGGGCAGGGACATCTTTCATGAGAACAGGTTGCCCAAAGCCCCATCCGGCCTTGTCTTCAAAATTTCCTGGGATGAGACGCACAACTGCTTTGAATAACCTGTTCCAGGATTTTACCACTGTCATAATGAAAAAATATTAATTCTTCCATATAACAAATCAGTATCTCCCATTTTTTAATTTAAAACCATTACTCCTTGTCCCATCAGTACGTGCTTTTATAAAAAGTTCCTCTCCATCTCTCTTACAAGCCCCCTTGAAATATCGCAACGACAACCCTAACATAAACACTTTCCATTTATAAAAATAGAATTAAGACAGATTTGCATGAAAGAAAATTAACACTGCAACTAAAAAAAGGAGGTATTTAATCAAAGTTTTTAAAATGAAAGAAAATAAGCATGTCACATCACTGACATCAAGATCGACGTGATGCTGATTTTGTTTATGGCATTTATAACATATTTTTGACATTCAGAGTGACAGATGCCATCATAATAGGAAATTAAACACACCTGGCCGTTAGTCTCCTGTAAGCATAAACCAGAGTAATATCTCAAACACACAGTATGTTTGCAATAATTAGAAAGCACTGGCATCTAAAATTTTCTTAGTGACACCTGGAAAAGTTTATGAATTTATCACTGTCATGCCAAGAGAGAAAATTTCATCCGGACAGCAGTTGTTTCACTGAATATTGTCTGTGTTTACTAAACTTTGTTACTTTTCAAAAGATGAGACATCGTGACAACTTTGGATAATTTCATGGACATGCACACTGTACTGAACTTACAAAACTTCACATGCACCCTCAACCTATTACGAGCACAACAAAATTATTGATCCAAAATAAAATTATGCATACTTGAAAGGATTCCAGCTTGGAAGAACCATCATTTACAAATCTAATTTTATACATGACCAACATAGGCACAAGTTTCAAAAATGGAAAAACTATTTTTCTTCAGAACTGCGGTATGTTCAATTGATTTTCTTTTTTTTTAACGTTGAGATGAACATACAATCTATTTCAAATGTCATTGTTTTGTTTCTTATTTAATTAACATTTCATGTGGCTTCTTCAGTAAATAATTACTTCAATTATTACTACACATATCATCTAACCCTAAGCACTTTGCACTTCCAACTTACAACAATATTAAAACGCTTTCTAATGAAGAGATCGGTGCAATCACTTTTTAGAAGTTCTGAGGCTCCTTCGAAATAATCCATTATGTTTTCTAATTACACATTTCAGATAATTCAAGCCCTTCACATAACAAATGTAATGGATCCATATTATCACATGCTACAGTCCTATAAGATCTTACAAAATTTGCATCGTGAATCTGTCTGCGTCATTCCTCCCCCCCCACCCCCCAAGCTGAATGTCATATGTTTTATAAAAATATAGTTTGCTTACCCTGTATTAAATGCAGTTACCTAAAAGATATCAAAATGCACTCAAAATAGCCTCTCTCATGTTTTAAAGGCATGCAGATATATACGTAAAAAAACATCTCCAATAATGATCTCCAAGTTGTTTTAGGACAGTAATAGAGACCTGAGCAAACTAAAAAGCCCAGTGCCAGTGATGAATATATACTGAAAATACAATGAAAAATAAACTAAATACTGTACAGGTTGCAGTTTGTTTTGTTACTGTTGTTTTGTGTTTTTTTTAATTATTTTTTTAAATAATTTTGTGGGGGAGGGAGAATAAACAATTACTAAGATCTCTGTGAACTTATAATGTGCAAATATATTAACTGTCTTAACTTGGCATCCTGTTTAACTTCTAAAGAAAATTAAGTTACCTTATGCCCTGCTCCATAGAAACACATAAGAAAAACAAGAAAACTTGAATCAGTATTCTATTCTCAATCCAGCTGCAAATGAATTAGAACAGGGAGAATGTCTTCTAAGTAAATAACATTTGATTCTTTGATTTTAACCTTGGTTTACTTCCTAACTATAGGTAATGATCAAATCCATTGCCAAATGTCCAATTTTTTCCTCTATCCCTCTCAATATGTTTTGTCAGTATCTTTATGATGGAGAACTCCTACCGTATTTATCAACACTTACTGAACAAAATTTGGCACTATTAGGAAACCCCTTATGTTGGAAATTCTTTTTTTAATCTCAGTGAAAATATCACTTCTGAGCATGATTCATCAGACAGCAGAATTGTTCAGAGTACATACACATACAAAATAGACTGTATAGCCTAAATGAGCACTGGTATGATATGGCTGCGCTTCTTTAGAGTAATTAATAACCTCAAAGATATTTTTCATCTTTTCATCACTTTGCTGCATTCAACTCTTATCTCTTCTCAAATTCAGCAGAAGTAAATTTGCCAGTACGGACATCATCTTTCCCTAGCGTGGCTACTGTATCTGCAACACTGACTGTCTACACCTTAACTAGAATTCCTAGGTATGGCCCCAAAATGAAATAATTACTACTTTCAACTGTAAAATCTTCTGAAGTACACTTGTAAGTTCTTTTTTTATAATTTATCACATGTACACACATTTCTTTTTTTTTCCTTAGTTCTCAAATTAATCACTGTTGCTTCTAACACCTTTAATGACATTCTAGCTCAGAAGCAATCGTGCATCTGAAGCACTGTCTATATAAAATACTTGAAATGCAAACTAGATGTGACATTTGTTCATCCAGTTTTCAGTTTCACAAAGAAGGTTAGCAGAATCACAGACAGTGTTGTAACGGCCATGGTTAAATTTAATGGGAAAAAACCCTACTCAATAAAGAGCACTGTCGAGAAATAGACAGTAGTCTGTGATAGATGTATAATTGGAGAAATTGGTGGCTTTGCCCATCAGAACAGGTGTTCTACAAAAAATCCTATTTTCTTCATTCTCTTTTTCAAGGTTATTGTAAGTGTAATCATAGCACAATTACAGTCCTTACATAGAACACATCGGTTGTGGGTTTTTTTGTTGTTCATTCCCATATTGGTGTTAATTGAATTCATTGAACAAATTACTAAAGGAATCTACAGTTCAGATCTTATCAGACCAACTGACTTGCAAGTCAGAAACCATATGGGGAGACCAGAAGGCCAAATTTTACACTTCACAGGCATATTATATAATGGTTCTTTCTACCCATAAGTGTAAAGTATTAGCTATTTTTTTTTTATTTTTCCTTGCTAAAAACAAAACATAAGATTTGCCAAACAAAATGACATGTGATGTTGAAAGTCTAAGTTATAAAGGAGTTTAATTACCAGTTTCCCCATGAAAGAAAATTTATACTGGTTCTAAAGTAATACAGAGAAAAGCATCAAATAAATTTATCATAAATTTCTAAAAGTAATTCTGAAAAGATTCGGGCTCTCTCTGCTGTGCTACAGAACAGTTCTTTTACCTGCCCCTGTTACTGAAGTACAACAGGGAACTAACACGTATGTAGCATAAGAAAGGAAGCAATCACTCTGAAAAAGACTTATGTACGATAGCGAACAACAAATTAGGTATGGGTTTCCATAGTGACAAAGTAACAAAAGGCTGCTGCAGTTTTCAGCTGTCTATACTAAGAGAGCAACAGAGCAAAGGGACCAGAATCTCTTCTCTGTAAGCTGGCATGCTAGTGAACTCAGAATTGGCTGTTAAATGTCAGTTCCATATCATGAAGAAAATATTGGAGGAATTGGAAGAGGAATAATAATAATAAAAGCAAGAAGTTCTGCAAGAAGTAAAACTGTTAAGTGCTATGGATTTGGATTTCATGGTTGGATTCTCTGCTATCTTAAATATGCAAATTCTGATGAGTACTTTTTCCTGTGCATCTCCTCTGTGGATTCTCTGATGTTGAATAAGAAATGATCTCATACTACAGCTTTTCTGCCAGTGGGAACACTAATGGGGTCTTTTGCCCATCTGGCTGTTTACTTTCCTGAAACTTGCAGGAATTCCTGTCCAGTGGGGTTGAAATTGGCTAAGAGTTAAAAAGCTATTGAGAGAGAAGGGAGTGGAGAAAGATCATTAACCACACAAAAATCTGGGCTAGCAAGTGTAACATAGACTGTGTGATCATATAAGACTTGTTTCCCTAGGAAACAAGACTAATTATCAAAGGGTTGGAAAGATTCACTTATGAAAGTCCAAAGGTCCCAAAGCAGAAAAATACTTTAAGCTGAAGTGATCTGTTGGATACAGGACAGAAAGAACCAAACATGATAGCTAGGATAAGAGATAAAGGCTGAAGAATGTGATAACAAATGTACGTGTTAGTCAAGGATGGAGAGGATTTTTTTGTATCTGGAGAAGTTATTAAGCAGAATTACAACTAAGAATAAAGTGATTAAATAGAGAAAAGTTTTAGATGAAATATCAAGCAATGGTATTACTGAGAGGAATCTATGGAAAGGTTTCGAAATACAAGAGGTTAAAGCTTCATAGCTTAAGACAAAAACTGCACTATAAAAAAACAAACAGAACAGCACATGGACAAGAATATTGACAAGAATATCTCCAAGGTTTCTCCTCATACTTCTCTCTAGATTCATAATAAACCATAGTGCACTAGACATACTGTAAAAATCACTACTTCCTAGTAGTTGAACTGAAAAGTAAATGAAAAATACAGTGTTTGCATCATTCTTGCCTTTCCACCTTGCCTTTTTCATTCACTTTTTATCAGTTTGCCACTGTTGGATGTCAACATCTGTTGCAACAGAAGAAAAATGAAATGGATGATTGCTAAGCCAGATAGTGAAAGGAAGTTGCTTGTTTTCTCATGATAAATTTGAAATAAATTTCATTATGAATAAAAGCATTAGTGTGAAACATTATGCAAGGCTGAAGAGATTCTTACCGTATGAAAGTTCTCAATTATTTTCATTTTAAGTCTAAGTAAACTAGTTAAAAATTTTAAACAATGAAAAGGAACAGTAAGAAGGAAATTTAATATACATAATGCATAAAACTAGTGAATTTAGTAACCTCATCTAAATGGCTGAAACCAGACCCGGTTTCACAAAGATCTGTCTACCTATCACATTACCTATATGTTACAGCAACAATAAGTATAATTTATACAGACAATTACTTACATAGAGTTATTAAGATATGTGCTTCTGCAAGTAAAGAGATAGAAGTTACTTGCACATTAGTGCAACAGTTCTAAGCAATACAGCATGGGATTATTTTTGTTATTTTACAGCAATAAAAATAATCAAAATGCACAAAGCAGGTTACACAGAACATTTGAAATAGCAATTTCTAGAATTCATTTAATATAGCTGAGATGCAATGACTAATACTGCCCATGTCTGCTAGCACAAAGACCTGAATAAGGTTCCAGACTAGATTACACTCATGCAGGTCTCATTTTAACGGAAATTGGAGAGATGAAAAAAAGATTATAGGAAGACACATTATAAAAACAGACCTCACAAGTCAAACTTAATAGTGAAACCATTCTCTTTCATGTAGACAACCATGAAAACAAATATCCTGTAAGCACTAGATATATATTGTATCTTTCTACCAGATCTCTTTGCCTCCTTGAGACAGTTTCTCATTCATCTCATGACTATATAATTTGATCAAAGTTGACTAAGGCATAGCAGGGGAAAGGGCCTGTCTGATAAACTATCAGGCTCCAGGAAGATAAATAAATGATTTCATGATTTCTAGTTGTAACAGGAATAGTACATTGGTGGATATAAAGATATAAGTCTCATAGGAATACAAGTATCAAGATTCTCCAGTTTCTCTCTTACTAAGTGTGGGATTTTTTTCCCCCCATTAGGTGAAAAATCACAGTCTGATTGTGATAAACAATAAAATATCAGAATAAGATGTGAGGAACATGTGTAAAGTGGAAATAAATCTTTGTTGACTTGTCAATGTGAAAATAAAGACTATTTATTTTCACTTGTTTTAAACTAACAAAAATACTTACTTGCTCCAGTTGTTTATCATGTTTTTGTTGTCCTGGTTTCATTTTTTAATGAAAATATATGTTATTTTTAAGTAGATGAAGCAGTTTCCTATCAAGTTCTTTCACATTTAAGATAAACATTTTCCACAGGGCCCACGTAAAGAGACTACCTCTCTTCTGTTACAAGACAATAGTAATATCTGTTTGGAATGTTAACTCATTGTTCTAGATGTTTTAAATGAAGGCTTGAGTGATAAGACTTGAACACATATGGTAGACTTGGTTTTCACATATAGATCAGATAAACGTATATATATTAGTATACGTCAGCCATTATCAGTACAAATAGTATTAGGTGGTAATTCTTATGTTGTCTTTGTAATGATTACCTGTTTTAGACAGCAGAAAAAACATGGTGATAACCAGTCGGGATGGTAATTTCTTTTACTTACCAAAATTCGAAGGACAGAAACATTTTACAACAAATTGATAGTGACAAGCCCTGGACAGCATCTTTTCTCTTTTAGAAGGAAAATATAAGATATTCTGGTATAAGCAATGTTTAAAGCTGTCATACTATTTAAATTAATATGTACTTACCTGTGATTCCTTTACATTTTCAACAGTGAAGTTGAACCAAACTCGGAAGCGTGGGTTACAGGTATCTGGTCTGATGAAAAGGTCATACTCAAATTCTGTGATGTAGTCCACTCTTCCAAGGTTACCTACAAAAAGCATTTGAAAAATAATGCATTTTAATAAATGGATAAGTCCTAGAACAAGAACTACAAACAGAAAAGTTTTTAAAAATTTAACTTTGCTGTTTAAAATATATATTGCATGTATAATGGGCTTTAGAATAGAACAAAACTATTTTTAAATGACTGAATTATGGTCACAGAGTAAAATACACAGGTCACTCAAAGTTGTTTATTTCCACAGAAAATTCAACAGCTACAAAGAGCACAATAACTATTTGATAAAGCAAATTCTCAACTATAAAACAGTATTTTTCTATCTTGTCTCCAACAACAATGAACAAGAACTGCATGCTAAGTTCATGAAAATCTGTGTGACCATCCACAGCGTGGCTTGTATTTCATGTTGCTACAGCCACTGCTGAAATGCACCACCCACCACCTCACTGCGCTCACACCAATGGGTTTCCACAAATACTCAGCAAGTGCCAATAAATTTCAGTGGATCCATTTTTTCCTCACAGAGGAACTCAGTGACGTTCCTTGCCTGGTATGCACTTCCATGTCAGATGCCATTTTGTCAGGCTGCCCCTCTGCTGCCATCTGCCACATGGCAACAAAACATAATGGAATACCAGTGAGAAGGTTCCACCCTTTCTGCCATACTATCAACATTTACTTCTGATGTCATGAGTCAACAAAATAAATTAGGAGGCATTATTTTCAGAGCAGCCTCACACATAGCAGTAAAGAAAATATACCTGAATACACCAAAAAGACAACCACAAGGGCTTTTATTATTCAAACTGACCTCTTCTTTGATTCTTTCAGTTAACAAAAATGATAGTAGGATGTTTATATTAACCTCATTTTCCCACTTTGTGGAAAAAAACACTCTCTAAATCTCTTTCAGGTCCCTTGTGCATGGATTTCTTTCCTTCCATTTGCTGCTCATGTTAGAGCACCACTGAAAGCCTCAGATTTTCACCTGGCACCTCTGGCTGGTGCTCACTGTCCCACTCTTCCATCAGATGGCAAGGACTTTACATTTTCCATGATTCAAAAGTCATCTTAATTCTCCTTTACAATCTGGGGACAGTATCACCTCCTTCCACAAAACGAATGAGGCTACAAGCCTTCATCTTTCTCCTGGTGAATTTCATGGAATAAAAATGTTAAATGTAGTCAAAGCCAAATTGTCCCCCAAAGCATTATTCAGCAAGCAACCACACAGTCTATAGAAGTGAAGTTCAGCACTGGGAAAACTTGCTAAGTGTTTTTAAATTGCTAAACTGGCATTTTTCCCTTGAAGTGTGCTAGGATATCTAATACAGGGTTTAGACTGTCAACTTCACCGTGGACTACAAAAACACTAATTCAAAAACAAGACTTCACATTTTCCTCATCCAAAAAAAATATCATCCTACCACACCTTATAATTTGAACTTTGCTCGGTTACAATTTATGCCTGTAAAACAAACTAGCACTATAAGATGACTCAATCTGTTTTTGTGGTTTCAGATATATTAGTGGATTTAAACATATATTCCTAAATTGGATATATAAGTAACTATTTGAACAGCATAACATCACTGAAACTAAACAACTTCCTCCTCAGCAAGTCTCATCTCAGTCGATATAGCTGATCATCAGTAGCACGCTACTAAACATGAGCAGAAGTAGGAAAATTTGGATCATCAGCTGCCTTGGGGTGAAGAAGCAGTAAATAACATTCAAATCTGTTCACCAATACATTTGCAGAATTTCTTCATTAAATTGTTACTGGCTTTACCAGTTGAACACTTTCAACTTTCCCTATTTTTAATGTTATCCTCTACTTTCCTGCCCACAGCCTCCTTTTCAGAGGAAGATTCTTCTCACTGATTCCCACTTCAGAAAACCTCTTCATGCAAACAATCTGTTCCTAACCACTTGCCTGAAGGATACATTTGGAATTTGAAATATTTGGGGGTGAAGAAAAGCTATACTGTACAGCAAGAATATCTTTTGCAAACACAGATAACATCACCTGCTGTGCAGGGACTGTGGCGAGGAGATGCTGGGCCTGCTCCAACGGCCCCTCCTCAGCACACGGCCAGGCCTCTCAGCAATGCTGGGGGTGAAGGAGTGCTCAAGGAAGGGCAAAACATGGCACAGGCTGAGGGAACAGATAAGGAGCAGCCCTGTGAGCACCACAGCCAGGGGAAAAGGCAGGGATGGGTACTCCAGGTGCCGAGGGCCAGACAACCTGCAGCCTGTGCAGGGAGAACGCCGGAGCAGGGGGCTGTCTCCTGAAGGCAGGATGCACACCAGATCAGGGGCTGTTAGAAACTGAGTACCTGCCCTTCTCCATGCCCCTGTGCCACTCACTGCGGGGGCAGGAATGAAGGATCCTGGGAAAGAGAGAGGGGTGGGGAAAGGTGGTGCTTAATTTATCTTTCTCACTCACTATCCAACCCTATTTTAATTGGCAATAAATTTAAAAGTTTTCTCCTCATCGACTCTGTTTTGCCTTTGATGGTAATTGCTAGCTGACCTCCCTGTCTTTGTCTCAAGCCATGAGATTTTTCATCTTATTTTGTTCCCCTCCTGTTGAGGAAGGGTAGTGAGAGTACAGCTGGGTGGTCCGAGCTGTGGAGCAGCATAGGTTGGATTCCATTTATCTCACATGGGGTCACAGGGAAACAAGAAAAGGAACAGGCCGCTCTTCAGGTCACAGGTCACAAGCCCTCTCTGGACATAGCTTAATGCATAGGTACCCAGAGTCATGGCAACTCAAGTGGTCTGTGCAGTACTGATAGATCCTCTAACATGAAGGCAGCAGGCTGGATGAATACAAGCTGTGGAATACATCCTGCTTGTAAACCACAAGGTGTAAAAGCCTCCAATGACCACAGTAAACCCGCATGCAGAGCAAGTTACCTGCAGCACAGAACAGCAGGCACAAAATCTGATGGAAAGATTTCCAAATAAAATTTAAGTCTGAATGTTTTTACTTACTTAAGTTCAAAGATCATTAAGAACTTTAACTGCAAGCCATGGAAAACTAAAAGATTGAATGAATAAATAAAAACAGAGCAAAAGGAGATCTTGATTTCTGATCTATCACACATCTCAGCTTCTATTTGATCTAAACAGTTCCAGGAACAGTTTGTTCACTCAGGGCTACTTTTTTTGCATAGCCCAGGGGGTTCCTGAACTAGAACCGGTCAGTGAAATCACTGATAGTGAAAAGCTGGTACACTGAGAGCCAGTCCGCCCTGGCAGAGCTACATACTCAACTCAAACCCAGCAGCAGATGCAACAATTTAACCCTGTGTGAAGGATTTCCTAGGAACTCCCAACACTGCTTTATTCTATTTGTCCCGAATACTTGGTTTGAATATTTACCTGCTTAATGCAGTATTTTCCTTTTGTGAGTTGTATCTCACTTAATTGTCTTTTCCCTTCGGAACTGCTCCTTACTAGGTTCCTGCACAATACATCTCAGCTGCTGCAGTCACCTGCAGCCATGTGCAGTTTAGTATCATTTGTACTCTACATTAGCACAGTATTTCTTCTCTGTCTTCCAGATGCTAAATAGGCTGGACCTAACACTAATGCCTCTGGTAACCAATTCAACAAGTTCCTCATGCTCAATAGGCTATTGTTCGTGGTACCACAGTCTTTGCTCACAATCTGTCAGCGTAATTTCAACCCACATAGCAACGTCATTAAACAAGACAGCAGTTTTGGTACAAAGAAGCCTAGAACTGCAAGAACAAAACACTTCCTGACTTTCATATATGCTTCATAGAAAATGAAGTGTCAATTTTTATTTTTATTTTTTTCATTTTTTTGTATCAAAGAAGGAATCCTCCCAACATTAATCATAATCGAAGTTAACAATTTCACAGTGATGCTGGGAAATAAATATATTCTGAAGTGTGAGAATTATATTTCAATACGACACATAACACAGTGAAATGCATTAGAAACTAGGAGATTTTAAGAGATCATCACTATATAGTTTGTGTCTTGCATATTTTGTGAATAACTTTGTAAAATGTAAGATTTTAATTTTACATTTATCTTAAATACCATTATTAATGAAATAATGTGGTCAGCAGAGGAAAAATAACAAATTAACCAGTAAGATTAGAATTTTGGCATTTTAAGATATTCCTTATTTTAATTCTCTTTTTACAGCTTGGGTGCACTTGCAGTTGTTAAGTCACTGACTATATCTTAAAAGTAAAATAAACAATTTGTTGGAGTAGTCAGCACTTTATAAACCACTGTGGAGTTGGTCACTCTGAGAATAGTTGTGGGTTTTTTTTTTTTCCCTTATTATTTTACTCTACAGAAATACCGGCACAGACTTTTTTTAAAACTCGAAGGAAGATGTGAACAAATTAGGTTCCCAAATGTCTATAAACTGACTTTCACTTAGCCCTGAGGTCTCCCTGAGGTTTGTTTTTAAGACATGCTCAATTTTCAGTCACAGTTCTGTTCAATACCCTTTACATGCTGAGAAAAGAAGAGACATCCTTTTCTTTAATCATTCAAGCTGAAATTTTTAATTATATTTGCTTTACAGAGTAATGTTTAGTGCAATGCTCTCAAAATGCAAGTAGTAAAAGGGGTCAATGACATGTTTCAAGTTTCTATAGAAGTCAGGGAAAAAACATGTTACTATTTATTAATCATGCAACACACTTAGTCCTCATAAAATATTAACATACATTGCTTCCTACATCAATAGTAAGTATACTTTACACACAGAAAGAAAACCTGTTTAAGAAAACACTAGCTAAACTTACTATGCATTTTAACAATTATCATAAAAATGCTAGAAAAATATAGATATGTTAAGCAATCCTAAAATCTTCTTAAACCACACATTGTGCTTTCCTACAGAGAATTTTAAGATGAAAAATAGACCTTGAGGGTCTTAGACAAGCCTGAGGCAATATAAAGAAAAAGGTCAAACACTCTGCTAAAAAGGACCGTTATCTTCAGAACAACAACTTATCAGCCAGCTTGCAGCCCTGCTTATTTACAGTTATTGGTCCCAGAGGAAGTGCACTTCAGCACAGGGCGCGATTACTTTGTAATGAGTTTGCCAGAAATGGTAAAGGAAACTAATTTGTAACAATGTGCTGTTCCCTGCACATGAACTTTCTCAGACACTTTTTTGTCCAGCAATGAATAACTAACTTCAGCCCCCCTAATAAGCAGTGAAAACAGAAGTGCGCTAAAAACGACTAAGTTGCAAAGCATGAATGTGCTGAAATATCAGTGATTATCCCTCTCAGCTGTCCATTACAGTACTCATGATGACCACCAATTCCCCTGTGGTGGATATATAGAATGCAGGTTTCAGGGGGTGGATTTGCACATGAAAATTAACACCATTTGGAAGAAAATAGCCTGCACCTGTCACAGATTAGCAACAAAAGGTCAAATGCCTCCTTTTACACCTAGAGCACTTGCATATTGTGTGCTTTGCTTACAGGAACCTAATTCTAGTTTCTTAATTCCTAATAGCGAGCACTATAGTGAACTGTGGAGGGGTGGGGGAAAATTAACCTTGGCTAAAAGCTATCAATAAATCTATTGATCAAGTTACATATGAATGGAAGGAGCTGAGGCAATCTCTGCCTCTAAAAGAGGTAGTTTTTCAAAAAGAGAATTACATAAAGTGCTCTTCTGTTTTTGTCAATATGCTGCCAGGTTTTGAAATACTATTTTTCATCCACACAATAAAAATCTTGACAAGTAAGAAATAGAAAAATCACTAATACACTTGCAGCTGCATTTCAATCTATACAAATTCTTTAAACAAAAACAACCAAGGAACATATTGGAATATACATCATTTTCACCAGCTGAACCTGAGATCAAGTCCAAAGATCACCATACAGTATTAATCTATATTTTCATGCAATTCCATATCTTACAAAATAAGATGAAATCTAGAAAGTGGAATACTCCCAATAATACTCATACTTAAAGATCACAAAACACATTGAGACGATAATGCAAAGAAATTTTACTGAAATGTCCTAAATGGAAGCAGAATCACTGGGATCAAGATCTGTAAAAACTTTCTTGTACTTTTTTTCAGAAGAAAGTAATCTTTCACACATCTAAGAATACCAGTTGTTAATTCCCACTAGCTTTATTCTCTTCATTGGTGGAAAGATTTTATAAAAAAGTAGTTTAGCACTATTAGGACCAAACAACTTGTAAATAGGATTTGATTTTTAAATAGGAAAAACTATGATGAAGTAACTATATCTGAAAACCTCTGATTATTTTTGCATCATCTGGACTCTTGCTCAAAGCATATGTCAAATCAAGATATATGAAACTGCAAAGAATACAATTTGAATAAAAACAAATACCATAAGACACACGTATGCATATGTAAAAAGTGTAAAACTAAATATTTAAATTATTGAAATTGTATTTATAAACTGCAAAGTAATATTCACACTGCTGCAGTTAAATCAATACTTTGAAAATAATCACAATACTTTTCAAAATTAAGCATTTTGAGAACCTGACATTTCTTGTAAAACTATACTGATGATGATAACATTCTATCAAAATCCACATAGCCTTAAAAAAATATTCAGTGTTATCAAACAGGCAAAGTGTTTCAAAAGTATATGGCTGGATGCTTCAGACTTCTATTGATAGTCTCTTCTCCATTCCACCCGACATCAATTAAACAAGTTAAAATTGCCATGCCTTCATTAAATTTTAAAATTTCTATCAATAACAACATCCAAAGGGCAGCAAATGAGTAGATTTTGAGAGTCTAATTGTGGAAAAGGACTTTATAGGAATGAACATCAATTGGTAAAAGGCCAGCTCCCATCACTGGAAAGGGAGATGTACATATTAATACACAACTTTGAGAAACCAAACCATTCTGACTGAAATTAGACAACATGATAAAATGTAATTGTGACTGACAGCATATCAAAACTCTAGCTTTTACACCTTCCTTGTCTATGAATAATAAAGCGTAAAATACATATGTTGGTTTTTTAAGTACATATAATTTACTGGTCTCCATTTATTTGTTCCACTATGAAATGATTCAGCAATAGCATGGAGAGTGTTGAACTTAGAAATGCTCTTATCTTTTCCAATTCAACTTTTCTTGGTGAAACATTGATTTTAATGGTGTTCCTCTGGATTGGTAATAATAAAAGCGTGATCCAATTCTCCATACTTTTTCAGGATCCTACTTCAAGTTATACTCTTTCCAATATTTTTCCTCACAAGCAATATAAGTAAGGTGCACTAGGCCCATTCCCTAAAGAGCATTCTGTCCTATCAAGGATCACAGCGACTGCTTGAGTGATCCCATGAAGCATAATGAATAAACATATAAATCCTTTGTATCAAGTTAAATTTCAGAAATATTAGTAAACAGTGTGGTTTAGACTAAATCACACCTACAATCTTATTGAAACTTTGTAATTAGAGTCAAAGGCAGAATTTATCACTCATAGCTTCTAATTTGTATCATTAAAATAAAGTTGTGAGATCAGCCTCTGAATCAAGAAAAAAAAAAAAAAGGCCATTTTTAAGGAGGCCAAAGAATTTCCTTTGCTGTAGAAAATTACCGAAAGCAAAAGACTTTGCAAGAAAAGGACTTGTCATTAATATTTTTGGGGTAGTACTTTGATGGTTCTCCTTCAGTGGAGACACTATTAAAGATTTCACAAAATAAATTACTTAAATCCTCTCAAGCATTTGTCCCAAAGGCTACTTACTCACATTACCTGAAACATTCCTTTAAAGATAATTCAGAAGAATAAACAACACAATTTAGAAAGAAAACAAGCAGGAGAGTTTCACACGAATTTAGACAAGGTGGATTAGAAACATGTATAGGCAGGAAGAATGTACAAAAAAGATACAGAAGTACTGTATCTCATTTATAAAGACATGAAGTATACAAGAGCTGCTCCAAAAGTAATTCCTGCCATTTTGTTAGATTGGTCCGCAATATCAGAGGTGAATATTGGTGGTATGGCAGTAGAAATTGAACTCTCCCAACAATATTCCATTACATTTTTTTGCTGTGTGACAGATGGCAGCAGAGGAGCAGTATGACAAAATGACATCTGACATGGAAGTATGTATGAAGCAAAGGTGTGAAATTGAATTCCTCCATGTAGAAAAAAGGGAACCCGTAGACATTCATCAACACTTGCTAAACATTTATGGTAACCAAACGATGGATGCCCACAACAGTAAAGTGGTGGATGATACACTTTAGCAGTGGTGACAGTAGTTAACATCCCCACTGATGCAGATTGTTACAAGCATGGCATGCAGGCTCTTCTTCATCACTGGTGAAAATAGCTAATGGAGGTGAATGTTGATAATACTGTCTTAGCTTAGAGTTTGCTCTATCAAGTAGTGTTGTTGTACAGTTTTTATTTGTTGTACTTTACATGGAAAGGCAGTACTTTTGGAGCAACCATTGTCCTATTTCTACCACATAATTTTCAGGAAACCATAAACTAATAGAAATGGATTATTTTGTCTTTGTATGTTCATTAACAAAATCTGTTTCGCTGATATCAGTTTAGAGAACAATGACAAAGAGCAACAAGTAATTCTAAATATTTAACAGTCATTATTATTGGACTCAATGACTTCAAGAGGTCCCTTCCAACCCCTCCAATTCTGTGATTATTGTTCAAAATAACCACCATGAGCAAAATAGCAATGGACATCCCCATATACTACAAGCATTATTGTGTAAGCAGCTGGTTTACCAGTATATATAATGAAATTCTGATAAAATCTTGCTTCAGGAATTTTATAGTTTTGATCAAATCAGACTGATATTTAATTCCTTGCAGTCAAAGAACCTCATTTCAAAATTGTCATTATCAATAAACAGTGATGCTTTCAGTTGAAGGAGCTAAAAATCTGGAACTGTAAATAATAAGATATCAATGTTCATTTTGTAGAGAAATTGTAAAGAATGAAAAAAAAGCAGTATTTTTAATCTGACATCTGTGAGATTTTTAAGAACTGCAAAAAATATCAATAGAGTCCAAGACTGCAGTAAAAATACTCCAAATTAAGTAGAAATGATTTAAATATAGAAATAGGCAGCAACAAAGTAAAAGTGCACAAGAGTAGATGGGAGTGTCATGAATGCATAAAAATTGGTGGCCCATATCCTAAGGTGGCCATTGTACACCCACTACACCAAAACCACCAAATGCCCAGAAAAACAGTATACTACTGATTTCTCTGCTCTCTGTTTATCAACTCCCCAAAGACCTCCAATGACAGATGGGCAGTTATTTATCCATGGCAGTGAATCTTTGTTAAAAGAAAATGAGAATACAATTGTGTATCAGTATCATGAAACTCAGCTTTTTTAAAATACATACATATGTTATCAGAACTAGTAGCTATCTTGTATGTACCTCATCTTTCAAAGAAGAGCTTTAAAAGTAAAAGCATTTGGGGAAATTTCTGTTTGTAAGTCACTTAGCATATAATGGGCGCTATCCTAAATAAATAATTAATAAGCTAATAAATAAATTATAAGATCTGCAACCTTAACCATAGAAGAAAACACCAAGGCAGATCAGAGAATATGAACTATTGTACCACAACAGGATGTGCCATTACTGGTACATATTAGGGAGAAATATATCTACTTATTTGGCCCGGGCATGATGCTCAATATGCATCATTAAAGGCTGGTGCTACCTCTTACACGAGAAGACTTTTTTTTATTTACCTGCTGCCTAGACATCACAAATGGGCAAGCAGCACATTGCAAATAGTTAAAACATAAAAGATTTATTCTGAAATACATTGCAGTAGCCCTATTTGTCTAATGCTTACTTCTCAATATAGTCATCATTTCACAAAGATTCTATGTGGTCTAAGACAAAAGACAAAGCAGTTCTTTCACCCTACAAGCAAGTATATTTCTGTTCATTTATTATAGCATTATTATTACAGCATTGCTGTAATTCTGCAATTGGCCTAGTTTAGCGCCTGACTTACAGATTTTTCCAGGTGAATCCTTTCACGATGTAATTACTAACTGCCACTTGAGGAAAATTATTTGATAGAAACCTCAATCAGTCTCAAGATCTATAGTTAAATTATTTCCTCAAAGACCTCTCCATAGTCTCTATAGCTGTAAATAATTTTTATTTTTTGTTATTATTATTTAAGGTAGTAATAAAGAGTAAAAATTGAAAGATTCCAGTCATCATCTTGCGTAGGAATCTTGCATTTGAGATGGATCACAAGTGGGATTTTTTTTAATTAAGAAACTGAAAATGTTATAGCTAACATTTTCCTTCTGTAACTTAAACAAAAGTTTCAGTGAACACTGGCCTGAGATAGATTTTCATTACAAATGCCTGTCCTATATAAAACTTCTACTAGGGCTGAATTTGATCTCTATCCTACTATGAATCTAGTAAAAAAAAAAAAAAGCAAACATTTTGAGGGCTAGAAACATTATTCTCATTCACTACACTAACCCCATTATTTAATTACCTTGAACTAAAATCATTGTATTATAATTTCCATGATAAAATTTACAGATAAATTTTCCTGCAATCTAGGCACATTTTTATCTGTTTCATCAGATTAGACACACACAGCTTCATCATCTACCTGCTCATCTGTTGTACTTCTTAGTATGATGCGTTTTTACACCAAGGCAGTTTCTGTGTTTCCATTTATTATACTGTATTTTGATGCTTCAGAAATGGAACTTGTTCATGTACATTCTTCAGACTCCTGTGCCTTGCTATATTAGCAGTCCTCCAGTCACCAGTCTGCTTTGGAAGCCCTCCGTGAACTCCAGCAATTGTCTTACCAGCAATTATAAAATGCCCATACCATTTAGAACTCAGCTTGATTCCAGTGCATAATATACAATTTATATACAAGAAGCTACACTACATTGGTTTGTATGATACTGATCAAAATTACAGCTGCTTTCTTACCTGTACCTGAATGGACATACAAAGAAAACAATTGCTTGCACTCTTTTTTTTTTTTTTTTTTTTAAGATCTAGTTAAAACTTTAACTAAACAATCTAGTTGATGTAATTTTTTTAATCATAAGCGATTATTTAAATATTGACATTTAAATGGCAGCAACACGTTTTTGTCTTCTGCTATAGTTAGAGTACTTTACTATATTTGAATGTCTGTCTTAATTTGGGGTTGGTTTTTTTTTTTCCATTTTGCAAATCCAGAAGCATTTTCTTATTATTTCAAAGTATTTCTATGTTTGTAGTAAATTAAACATTAATCTTTCTCTGCAAATGTCAAGTGATATTTAAATGTTTTCTGGCAGATAAATGATTATTAATATTAATGCAATAAAATCACAGCTCTTTGTCCTTTCTTTGATATTTAAGAAAAAATTAAGAATGTCAAAACAGTTCTGCAAGAAGAGAATTCATTGGTCTACAATCCACTCTTCATTAGCCTGAGAGGTAAAAAATTACTGATCTTGTGAGACAATGTGTTTATAGAATCAGAAAGGGTTGAAAATGAATTACTCTATCAGTGGTAGAGTGTGTATCACTTCAATGTGAAAATGCCTTGTTAAAGTTCATTTTAATTTAAAGCCCCCTTTTTGTCATTCAAAAAGCTTTAGCACAATGAAAGAGTCTTTGTCACTTTCATAATTAGCCCTTCTTGCACTAAATGAGAATAAAATCTGATCAGAAGTCCATGCAGGCAAGGTCATAAATCAAACAGAAAAGCTCCATGAACAGTTCTGTAAGATGTCCAAAGGCACAACACAGCTTAGAATTAAAGCACTGTAGTCAAGATCTACTCCCAGAAACGCAGTATAAAAAAAGCCCCAATAATATCTGTTTGACAGGCTGAATTTATCTCCATATTCTGTAGCCCTATAAACACATTTTGCTGTTTAGATACGAAAGCAATTTCAGCACCAAGGACAATTCAGGAAAGCAAACAGCTGTTAAAGTACTACTATTACCGTTAGCCAACCAAAGTTAAATTAATTTAACTTAATGCTCTCACTTCAAACTGTGGCAGTAAAAAAAAAATAAATAATGCCTTATATGATAATTGTCATAAAATGGGAACAAAACTGTATTAACAGATAAAATTAAAGTTGCTTCCTAAGGAGTTTTATATACATAAGTGAACATGCAGCTTAGTTCAAATGTAAACTCGATTTTATTCAGCTTCCTTTCATTTTCAGATGCAAGTAAAAAGATATTTTGAGAAATGTAATAAAATTCTCAGCCTAGGACAGTTATGGTAAGAATGACAGCACATTACATGGGAATCATCATAATACCAACAGAGTCCAAACCATCAACATAATATTTTACTCCCCAGCTTTACACAAGTGAAGATTTCATCAGAAAGTAATGCTGAAAGCATATAGAGAGTAGAGGGCAAAGAAAGGGGAAGGTAGACAATGGAGGAAAAGACTGTTAGAAAGAGGAAGTTGGTAGGAGAGGTGTTCTTTTTACAATTGGATGTATTATGTTAAATTAAATTCTAATTTTAAATATTAATCAGCTGAGATTTGTAAAACAGCTACATGTACAGAAACAGGAATTTTTATGAACATACACTGCATTGATAAACATATAAATTAACATCTGGGTATATCTGTGATTTCAAATACAACATTAAAAATATGCTACTATCCTTTATAAGCCTTTATTTCGTAACATTATTCTCTCTTCCAAAGGAAGCTACTGAAGTCTGAAGTTGTGTATGTAGCCAATACCAAGCTATTTTTAAAGTAATGGCTTTGCCGTACGGCATGGCAAGTTACATGTATATGAAATGTTCCTAAAATTCCAGGTTACTTTACTCATACAATGAGCAAAAGTAATTGGATTCACGTAGTTAGGAAACATTAAGACCAGTTTGCTAAGCAACAGATTTAAGAAGCAACAGTATGACTGAAAGAAGAAGATATTTACTCTATCCTCATACAGCCTCCCGCTTCAGGACACCAAAAGTAAACACCCTGTGTTAGTTACACAGCAGTTTCACTAGTCTGTGTCCTCCTGCTTGCAGCCACCTATGCCTGAGTCGTGAAAGATTGCCTCGTCTGTCAGAAATAGAAGTATCTAAAAAGTGCAAATTGCAAACTATTGCACAAACAAGCCAAGTGTGAAAACTATGACCAGGGCATAAGGATTAAAGAAAAAGAAAGGGTTTGAGATGGATGGCATATTATAAAAACTGAACTGTCTAGGTCTTTTTCTTGTAAGAGTACTCCAAAAAGCCAATAAAAAAAAATTAAAACAGAACATAGAGGTTTTTGCTATATAGTAAACTGGACGGTTTTTTTTAATAGAGAAAACTAATTATCTAAGAAGAAATAAAAATAGGAATTCTCCCTGTCCATTGTGACCTTGGGAGGAGCTCCTGTTCCCACAGTTACCATTACTCTCCTACTCAGTGAGCTTGCTAGAATTGCAACAAATTCCATATAGCTTCCTCCGGGATACCCAGGAAATATCTCAGTGGCCAAGCCTGTATGTGTTCCTCATATCTTCTACCAGGTACTCCAGCCTCACTGCTGGCTGCAGTATCAGCTTCACTCCCTCACCTGCTTCACTTCATGCTCTGGAAGCATCTCACCTCCAAACAGGTTCAGCTGCTCTCAGAGGCTGAAATCTCCCTTTTCTCCAGATAGTTCCGCTGTGTTCTTTTGAAGGGGCATAAGGCAGCATAAAAAACACAAATGAAACAAATACTCTTCAATAAATTTAAATAGTAAACTTCAACTTTATTAAACCAACACTGTAGAAGACACCTTCAATCTTTCTCCCAGGTTCTCTACAATATCTACCGGAGCTCAAATATTATGTATATATGCAGATACACAAGTGCTACAATTAAATAAATAACTCACAATACTAGGTAGATCCATCTCAGCACGTCCTTCATATTCAGCTTTCACATGTCCTCACAAAAGGCAGAAAGGATACTACAGGAGCTACTACAGGATACTACTTTCATAACCCAGGATTTCAAGCTTCTCCTTTTCAAAGAGGTAAAGCCAGCCCAACAAAGTCTCCCACCTTTTTATTTTTGTTTGTTTTTACTGTTACTTATCATATTTATCTTCAATACACAAAAATAAAAATGGGAAATCGTGACATTAAAAGGTTAATGAATTGTGACTACTTTTTAATTCCTATTTTACCTTGTAATGCTATAATGCGATGGAAAGCACAGCAATAATAGCAGGGTAGCAAAGTCCTAGGCTGCAGCAAGTAAGGATGAGTCCAAATGCAGCAGCCTGGAAAAAAAAAGCTACTTAGGCCTTGGAAGGCTTCAATAGGCAGGAATCTCCAACAAGATACCATCACTTCCACTCCCAGCTCTTAAATGAGGCCTGGGAAGAGGTGAATCAGGGCTTCACCCCCTTCTGGTCACCCAGGTGCACTGCATGTACTTGAGCTCCTCTGGGTCGGCCCTGCCTGCCCACCAGGTGTTCAATCACTGTTTCAAGCTACGACTTAGCATTTCTGCTACAACCATAATCAAATTCTTAGCCAAATACTGGCACTACAGTTAACAAAAGACACAGTCTCTCCCAACTAAGTCTCCACAATCTCAGTGCCTTTCTGACAGCTAAAAAAGGGAATTGCTACAACAAAAACATTATGACAAAACAGTACTTCACATCACAGCTATGCTAGTAGGCAACGAAGAAGAGTCAGAGGACCCAGAGAGGTCTTGAAGAGTCTAAGACACAGAGACAGGAGAATTTATTTCTCTATATCCATGTAATAGGAGCAAGTCTTCTCCTTCCTGAGCTAAAAAGAAACACAGAGTTACTAGAAGAAGTACCAACTCACAATTCATAAACATGTTGTCAGCTTCTCTTTCTGAGTATTTCCATCATGTTGCAGGTCTGATTTCTATCAATCTCTTAAGAAAGACAGGTAGCACCTGGTTTTACAGATACCAGTTGGTTCCTAATGAGGAGGAACAATCTTTATTTTTTCAGCAAGTCTTCAGCTGAGATGCTTTATCTGTGTAATTTTTATTCCATATTAAGAAAGTACTAAGATGAGCAGTCAGATTATTCTCTTATTACTTATGTCTATATATAGGCTGAAGTACACAGTATAGTCAGAGGCATATTTGAGTCAATAAGCTATTTGCAAAACCTTGGAAGGATAGCTAAGTGGGAGGATTGGGCTATCTACAGGCACGGTCCACAGGGATGCTCCAATATTAATAGATAAAGTCAATCCCATCAGGTACTGACCTTTCTGTTCTTTAGTAATTCTTTGCTATCCAGAGTCTTCAGCCTATCAGCATGTCCAGTTAAGCTTCATTTAGGATTCCAATTATGTGGACTATTTTTAAAAAAAAATCTTAATTTTATTGCATCTTCAAGTTTGTTATTTCTGTCTGGTAGGACCATAGTAATACAAAATGAGAAAATAAGGACGTATATGTTAAAAGAAAAGACTAAGTTTTCTTACAAGATGTTTGGGAAAAATGGAAAATAAATCAATATCGTGAAGCAAGAAAAATGCAGTGATTGTTGAGCTGTATTATTGTTTCTCGTGTGCATGACGTGACCTTGATCAATTACAGCTCAAATGTTTATTTTGAGTCTTCAAAAGCAGTGACATACACAAAGCACTATTTCTATTCAAAACCAGTCTTACTGGATTTCTAAAGAGAGGTGCTAATTCACCTATTTATGTAATAACCCAAAGGTGTATGCAAATCTTTTCAACTAAAATAAAAAAAAAAAACACTACTTTTGTTATATAGTGTATTATACTAATGGTACATACACCCTGTCAGAGAATCCATAGCAAGATCATTTTATACTGAAATTCAAACTTAAAATAATTCTTTGTTTGTATGTAAGAAGCTGCAGGTGTATTAATATAAGTCCTTTGGTATATAAAGCCCATTAACCAGAAGATAAAAGGGTTAATTAAAATTAGTTTTTAAATATATCCAAGGTTAATTGCAATTCTGAGTTTGAATCTATGTGCACGCACTTGTCATAACATGTTCATTGTGATGCACAAAAGAAATCTCTCTATATTAAATGCATTAGAAACATTTATTTCATTCCTGTGCAAGGAGTTGCACAAAAAACAATTATCACCTTATGAACTAATTAATTACTCCTCATTGTTAATTTTAATAATATTCAATCTGTATAACTTTTATAAGGTATGCTTCTTTATTTACGTAGAAAAAAAATGTTTATATTTACTGTGTTAATGAAATAGGAGCAAGTTAATGTTTTTTTAAATGTTACTATTAATAATGAAAAACGTGTAATAAGAGACTTTAAGCATAAGCACCCTAAAAGATACACAGATGTCATAATGATTGTTACACTATAGACATACCAAGCAGACACTTTTAATTGAACCTGATTGTAATCACTCAAAATGTTCTTATTTTCAAGTCATCTAATTGGTTATCTTTCTTCTGGCATTCACTCATAGTGACCTCTGGCCCTCTGACTAGCAGAACATTTTCTCAACTGCCACACGACTATTAATTTATAGAAAGTTTCACAAACTTATGAGTCATCCAAAGACAACAGAAATCACTGTAGTTTTACTGAAATTTTTCCAAAGATCTCTGCTTGTAACCAGGCCCTAACGATTTAGCATAAGTATCTGTCAGCATAAATCCGCCATGCTGGAGAAAAGTTTTAACATGCACAGTCAACGTTTTTTACGGGAAAAGTTTCCCATCCAAAAGGACATGCAGGTAGATTAAGGATATCCTGATCCTTTTTTAAAAAAATTAATAAAATAGAATGGAGAGATTTTGGAAAGATTTTCTTAAATGTATCCTTCAAGGAGCAATTGTGGGGATATTTGGAGAGAAAAACAAGAGAATGGGAAATCATGACTGAAATAAAATGGACTAAATCCTTTCCTGATGAAAATTTAGTGCAAATATGAGGGAAGGAAACAAATATATCACTAAATCCAAAAGGATAAAGAGCACACAGACAGGAGTTGTGAAAAACAAAGTAGATGCTAATGGAGAGAAAATAACAGAGTCCTGGAGATGCAGATAACAAGCATTAATTTGATATATAGTATTGGATATATGCACTCATGAAACGAAGTCCAAAATTCTCTCAGTACAAAAAAGAAGATACTTCAGCAATAGCATTTACAAAAATGCAGAGAGGAAACAAAACCAAGACAGGAAAAGATTATGAAAACCAAGCAAGAGAATGGCAATTATTTGGAGTAAGTGAAAATGGATCCATTCTGAAGTTACTGATACAGGAGAACTGGAGGAAATGCAGAGCAATAGCCAAAAGCTGAATTTACAACTTAGTATCATCTTTTAGCTTCCAGATAAAAGCATAGATTTATTACTACATTGGTGTTCTATTCCTTGTCTTAGCTTTTCTATTTAGTAGGGAATGTGCCTATGACACATTTCAGAGGAATAAATGCATCATCATGTTACATTGTCCAACACAGGCACAAACTGGCCAGTTCAGATATTCTGACAGCAATGTAACAGCTCAATACTCAGAATAAAATAACCATATCAGTATTTGTCTAGTCTAAAGACATTTGGCACTATCCTACCATTGCTATGCAAACTAATATGCATGTGTCTACAAAAGGGGCAGTCAACTCAGTGCAGGTATATATGATGTTTTTATATGATCACTAGAGCATTGAAGATATTTCATCGCATAACTTAATAGCAACATGAAAGATATATGAAAGGCATCACATAAATGAACCTTAATACAAACAAATAAAAAAGTGCAAATAAGAATGAAGATAAAGGAGGGACATAAGTCTCCAAAAAAATCCAAACTTATCAAAACTCACTGTGAACATAATTTCTTAAGTTGAAGACCAAAATGCTAAAACAAAAATCTAAATGTATTACTCTTTTGCTCTATGTTGTATGCATTTTTTTTTTTTTAATATTGCATTCATGAAAAAGATTTAAACTTTTTCATATCAGAAATTTGACATTCATTTACCAGCTTGGAAAAGGTTACTGGAAATAAATTATTCATTACAGTACAGTAGCAACAATAAACAATTTTTTAAAAACAGAATAAATCGTACTTCCTATGAACACAAAATTATAGATTCAGTTGAGAGAAACAGATGTAATTCTACCACTAATTGTTAGAATATAATAATAAATCCTTAATGCATTAGGGTAATTTACCTTCCCATTATGTTACTGTAGTAGTTCCTGGAATTCCAGTAGCTGTCTAAAGAGCACATGTGATAACATATGGTTTCTTCCCAGTTTGTTTTCAGGAATACAAACACTAAATCAAAATTAGTATGCTAAAGGCCAAACCTGGAAGGCAATTAGGTTACTAAACAGAATCAATAAATGCAAACCAACCTTTAATGTACCCAAAATGTTTTTAAAGTACTGTTAAGCTGAGCAAAATATTTCCTGTTAAAAATCAAACAGTATCACTCAGAGAATAAAAATTGGACATTTGATGTAGAAATACCACTTCTGAATTATGTTTTTCAACGATTATTTTCAGGACTACAGACCATTACATATCTCAGAGTCTTTTGCCTCTTCATACATTACAGTGGCAGCTAAAGACAGTAAAGTTCTTAATTTGGATTGTTAACTTTGGAACAGTGGGGAGTTGAGAACTTTTAAACAATGTAGAAGGAGAAGGAAACAAACACAATCCACCTGAGATTCTAAATTTAAAAAAAAGTGACTATCTCCTAGATTATTTTAATGGGCCTCTGGAAACAACCAAGACCATTCCTTTCCTCAGCTCAACATCAGCGAGAGCAGAGAAATGGCAGCACCAACTTGTATGGACAGTATCCCTTTGAGTGCAGGACCTGATGGAAATGTTCAAATCATACTGTATTTTCACTGCTTCAGCCCCTTTCCTTATTTTTTATAACATCACTGCTGTATCAAATCCTAGCAGATACAATACAAGATATGAAATTTCCTAAATTTCATTCATCATTTGGTTTATACAAAGCTAATGCATGGCACTCAACATTTCTCAACCACTTTGCACTCATTTCACAAAGCTGCTAGGCAGTCAAGAACCAAGTCTTTTGTGCTGCTATCTTCTTCATAACAGGAATAATAATGCAGGTTATTGAACTAACTGAACAAAATACCACTATTGAGTCTAGCAGAATATTCCAGCCTTCTCCCAGGTGAAAATAAAGCTTTATGACTACCTTGTAGCTACAAAATATTTACTACTCTGACAGCACTTCGCTTTATTCTGTGTACAGCCATTCTTTCCGATCCATCTACATACCATCATCTGCATAAAGAACATTTACAAATTTATTCTAAATCTGCATAGCTCTGATTCAAAAAGGAACAGATAAGAATAAACAGCACAGGGAAGGTAGAGAACTACTATGTGGAAAGAGCAAGTAGTATCCCTAATAAAATAAACAATACTGATTTTTCTCCCACTGGCTCCCTCCTTTTTTTCCCTTGATTTGGGAACTCATCAAGATGAAATTCTGTAACGGTGGTGCACAGCTCTCCTCATGGCTCAAAATCAGAGAAAAAACAAAGGTAAAGATAGTGTCTGCAATGCTATCAATTACATCCACCAGAGGATATAGACCCAAACCCAACTATGACTGAAAATTAACCTGGCTCTCTATTTGAGGAATCAATATTTCAAAGCCATCATTTCCTTAGTAATCAAAGAGCAGTTCACCTGTTTCTCTGTGGAGTAACTGTAGGTTTATTCAAATCCAGGGATTTCAAAGGAGAATTCTGCATCTCCACATCCAGTGCTGTTATAAATATTTCTAGGTAAATCACAAACTCAGCTGGGTGTTTTTTTCTTTGTACTTTCAACAGTTACAGGCCCCTCTTGTGTCACTGTATATACCTCTCTCTATACATTCATGAGTGATTAACTGATGTTATATTCATGTTCATATTAACATGTGCAGTTTCAAATAAACACAGCTGCATTTATGTCAATGATTTTATATTCAAATATATCTGATTATGCTGAAATAAACACAGCTGCATTTATTTCAGTGATTGTACATTCAGATAAGGATATTTGCTCAATGTAATGTAATGTTCCTTCATACTGGCAAGGACATTGCTATTCTTTCTTGTATTTCCCTCTATCATTTTTCCAGATGGAAAAACCTGAATGGAGCCAGAAAAAGGAAACTGGGAAATTTATCTCGGGACCCAGTACACATGAAAATTCTTCTACTTATTCTGAAAAACATCATAATCATCTCTGTATGCAATATTTTTTTCTTGTTGATCTTCTATAATTTATTTTCTGTCAAAGAGCAATTTTAGAACAAAAACCATCAAAATCTAAAATTTTGATGTAAATCTAAGAAGGTACTAGGAATATATAACGTTAAGTCTTAAAGGATCTGCATCAAAGGTATTTCTGGATAACTGCTGTTAATGATAGCAAAGCATCTTCAAACATTACCTTCGTAAGAAATTATTTTGAATGGAAACATTAATTGGAAGGAAAATCTTGAAGTTACCTGATCCAATTATAGTCTTGAATGATGCTAATGTTGTGCTTATAGCTTTTAATCTATTTTTAGAATATAAATAAAATATGAAAGATTAACATATGAACGAAAAATGACTAAGCATTTAACCAGATGTATCTACCAAGTGAGATCAAGGTCTAGGCAGAAACAATGTCAGAAAGGGATCCCTAGATAAGAGAGTGGAAACAATTCAATCATTTAAAGATACCTCTTCTGAATAATCCCTCGATTTACTACAAACAGTTTATGAAACTTCTGAGCCAGAGATGGTGTCAGTGTATAGTAACTCTCAAATGATTTCTCTTCCCTGGTCTTATCAGATATTTTATTGGTTGAAAGCATGACACACAAATCCACAATATCACAAAGGAACAATTTCCACAGCTTAAACAAACAACATGTAAGTAACCATCGCCCTTTGCCTTCCACATGTTATCTGCTACTTTCACCCGATAGCCCTTACTTTTTGTACAAAGAGACGGGGAGCCACTGTTCAATATTCAGTGTCATTTTGACTGAGAATTATAATTTTATACACCTCCAATGTATACTTGGTCAGTTGTCTCTTTTCCTGACTGGGGAGTCCTACTCTATTTGGTCGTTCCTCATACAGAGAATATTGAATTTCTGCTCTGAACTTAAAATTATCCAATCTAAGACACTTCTGTATCCATTTCCAGCTGCTTATTCTCAACCTTCTTCAGGTCAAACAGCAAATCAGCCACTTCTGTGTTCGTACTTGCTGTGGGGATGCAAACACAGTACGAGGCAGGAAGGAAAGGCTAAGTCTCGAAGAATGCAACATGATTACCAAATAAACTGACTGAAAATGAATACCACACCAACTGCAGTTAATCCCTAATTTTTACCAATGCTATTATACTCTGTAGTTCTTATATTGTCATTAGTTCCATAAGTCATTTACATCCATTTCTCCCACGTTAATATACTTGACTAATACTGTATTTGTTAGCTGATACCACATCAACACAAAGCACTCCTCCATTTGTAAAAATGTCTTCCATACTTGTTCTGTTTAGATATTTAAAAGGTTAATATTTAGTTCAATTTGAAATGCTGACCTAGCAAGAAAGAAATTAATTTGGCATTACAGCAGTAACATCAATTTCCCATGTAACTTTAGTAATGCATTTACTGGAAAGAGATTAATATCAATTCCATAAATCATTCATATGCTTTTTCCGGAGTTTGAGACATCTGAGTAATGTCATGTATGTTAACTGATATCACTTTGTGCATGCTACATCCATTAATCTATGCCCAGGGTCATCATTAAAAAATAAAAAATAAAAAAATCGATCTTTTGTTCTTAATTTTTTTTGTGACTTCTAACCTGCAGTAGCCCGCAAGTATTGATACTCTGATAGAATAACACTGCTTTGAACTGGGAACAGACATTTTCAGACGAGGGAAACATTTGTTAAATTATCCCTGCTGGAAGCAATAACCACTTAATATCTTTATGTGAAATATGGTATAAATTACTGCCAACAAATAAGAAAATAACTAAAATAAACTGTTTCATTAATCAGATACACCTCAATGCCACAAAAGTAGGCTGAAAACAGGCATCATCACTAATTATAATATATCAGTGCTCATTTATTTTGCCTCTACACTGCATGTGAGCATTCTTATAGAAGTGAAAGCCAAAAAATCTACCTGATGTAGCGATTCTTGCTAAACAGGGCCTACCATGAAATAGGAAGTCTGGAACAAAAATAAGTTTTTGCTCCAAAAAGCAGGTTGGTCTCCTACTGGCAATGTTTAAATGTGCTGGAAGACAGTAATTTAACCAGTGTTTTTTTTTTTTTTTTTTTTTTAACTTTTTATTTCTATTACTATATCACTTTTACTCTTGTTTGTATTGCTTTGTTCACCATCTAGTACATTAGAGTAGTGCCAGTGAAATCAAAGTGATAAAAGGGTATTTCTGTTCCTTTAAATGTACACACAGTCAGGATCATTTTGCTTGACAATTTTGGAGGCATATTGCAATAGTACATTAGATAGACAAAACGCAACTACTTCCTATGGCGTGCTTCAGTTTTTCTTGTCCATAATAAAAGCATCATCTTCCGTATCATCTTCATTTCCTTGTCTTTTCTTAACTTTATACAAACAACTCAAATTTTACAGTAATTTTATAATCACAAGTAAGATTAATCTCATCTAACATTACCTGTCTAAAGTTACATATCAAGTTTTAGCAACTGGGACCCAAGTATCCCCAAAGGGCAATTCATCCTATACTACCTTGGGTTTTGTTCAAAAGATATCTTTGATGGCAAAGCTTAAAGGCCTATTTCACGCTCATAAGTGGCTACAATGAGATCAGCAGAATTACAATCACTTACTGTAAGTTTAAGTATTGCTTAAAGTGTTTTCTAAGTGCATTATCCTATTTTTGAAATACAGAAAGATATTTAAAACCTTAACAAAAATGATACAAGGGTACTTCTCAGTCACATGGGATTTTTTAATACATTGTGTGTCTTAATTTTTTTCCAGCTGATTAAAATCATTTTCATCAGCACTGAATTTTTACCAGATTTCTAATATGAAATATTTTATAAACCAGCTGCAGGAAAAGACAATCAATGTTTGTCAAACACATTTGCTGTAAGGTGGTGGTATATCTATCAACACAATAATATGAGGCTTACAGTAATTGAGGTTGAATCTAAAATTTCACAGAACTTTAATTACAACCTTTTGAACATAAGCCACAATACACAAATTATCCAATCACAACATTTTTTTCATAAAAAATAAGAATCCATCCAAAGGATGGAAGATTTAATGACTCTTGGCGGAGTTCCACTTCTGGTTGAAATGAGAATAAAAGCAGACGGCTGCTTCATTTCTAATTTCAAGAAACACAGTATTTTTAACATTTAAACAGCATTATAGTCAACTAACAAGCCAAAATATGTATTTTCAAAGCCTTATAACAAGCCCCTGTATTTAACAGTATGAATGCTGAGATTTAAGAACCTCTGTGAGCCAGTCTTACTCCTTCAATCCTCAGATGTAATGATAAAGCAAGCAATTTGAGATACAAGCAGCAGAAACCATCAGGTTTGGGACATCAGAGTTTTGTTTTCTGTTCCTTCCTGTATTGCCATAACTGTCCTTACAATTCAACACTTAACAGTCTACCACTAACTCCTGTTTCCCATGCTCCCCATAACATGCTTCCAGGCAAGACAGAATGTGCTGTGGTTAACCCAGAAGTACGTACAGGCCAGACTGACCAACCAACACTCCTATGGAGACTGACAATCCAGATGATAATAAACAAAAAGAACAATACTTTAATTCTCCTTATTTTGACCTTCAGTGAAGACATGCTGGCAGTGTCAACAGTTTTCATTTGCCAGGTCTCTACATCAAAAATCAGGGGAAGGAAAAAAACATCCATTTTGATTCTGCCTTCAAAGCACTCTGTGATTAAGATGCAAAGACAGCTATACCCTGAAAAACAGTCTTGGCACAGTACAAAAAAATGGTCTGCAGGCCTCTCTGGTACACACGTATTCTCAGCTCAGGGGAAGTTTGGTTCTATCAAAGCACTATGACCAGTGCAGCAAGCAAGATGATTGCTCAGTGGATGTCACCTCTTGCAGGCTTTTTGAAGGCTGTAGAAACACAGTTTGAATACACGCCAGTGTGTGCCATGCTTTGTACCCTCCTAGAACGGTCTCCAGACAGCATTTCAAAGAACAAGTCATCCATGTTGTCTGATGGCACCCTCTAGAGTACTCCAAGAATCCAGCACACTTGAGGTTTCTCCTTATTTATGAGCTGATTGTGCAAGGAAGTCTGTTTGAACACCCAGAGAACCCAATAAACCACCAACATTCTCAGAAGAAAACATTAATTCAAATCCACAGATTTCAGTTTCTCCATGTTTCGTGGTCCATTTCAGAGCTACAGAATTATTTTTAATACCTTACAATATTGTACTCTGGCCTGTTCAGCCATGCTTTTGGGCTTAGAAGAAAGTCATAATGTCACTTTCAGGTCCTTCCTTCTATCTGAGTCGTGACAAAATATTTCTGTAGCCTGCAAAAGTTATGGTCAAACCCTTGAAGTTCCCATGCTTCAGGATTATTGCCCAAACCCTCCCTTTTGTAGAGAGGGAACATCAGACTGGCACTCTTCACAAAAGGTTGAACTGGCATCTGCACCATAAAAATACCAGATTCTTCTTAAAGACCAAGACATTTGCTTCATGTTTTCTTTGTTCATTTTGCAAAACAGATTTGAAAGGTTTCTTGTGAGTCACATAAAATTAATAAAGAATTATTACCTTCTGCAAAAGAAAGCGAAGCTGTTACATAAGTTCCCAGAAGAAAAAAAGCAGTTTTTCCATCGCTGGGGGATACTAGTTTATAATCTCCAAAAATGAGCAAATAAAAATAAACCCTAGCCACAACACTAAAGAGACCACTGACTAAACCAATGCCATCAGAAATAAGTTCTAAGCCAATACAAGACAGTACAGGTAACTAGCTAAACTAAATTTAAAGTCATTTAGATCCTCACAAAATAAAATGCCTGAAACACCAATTTGCCCTGAAGATGCTAACGTACCAGATTCCCTAAAGAACATCAAAGTTTGGGCCTGACACAATGAGGAAAAACTTCGTACAGCAGGGGTGAACACAACCCTTTCCTAGACGGATTTTATTTCGCAAAATTCTCAGTTTTTCTAGAGCAGAGGATACAAGAAACATTTACAGAGCACTGCACTCCAGCAGGATAATTTGATAATGTTTTAATGAATAATAGCAAAAAGAAACTGACTGACCCAACTTCATACATTTCAAATACAAGATTTATTACCTTTTATAAGTTTGATGTAGAGATAGTTGTGTTCCTATTCCATCCCAAAACTAACTCATGTTTCTTGGGAGAATCAGCACCCAAAAAATACATCGTGACATATGAGTACAAGAAATCTAAATTTATCTAACGATAAGTGAATGTGAAAAGTTTCTATTGGACTCATATCCTTAAATATTAATAAAGACAAGGAAGATTCCAGTTGTTAGAACATTAGTTCAAACTATAGAAACAAATTCAAATTCCTTAGATATTTGCAAATTGATTATATTCTCTCTGCTTTACTCCTTCATCTGTTATTTATAAGATAAATGATTCAACCTCTATTCTTCCTTTTCAATTATTTATTTATTTTACAGTAAATATTCTTTCACTACTATTAAATTCATCTAGAATAAGTGCAAGCTACAGTCTAGTTAGCTAGCTCATCTGAAAAGGATCTGGAGAGTATAAAGGACCACAAATTTAATAAAAGTCAACAGTGCCATGCTATTGTGAAAGAGATTGGACCGAGTCACAGAAGTAAACAGATTGCAAGGCATATCATGCAATAAAGTCTACAAGGCATTGGCATCAGCATATCTGAATATCATGTTCATCTAGGATCACCGCACATCAAGAAAGGCATGGAACAGCTGGAAACAGTCCAGAGGAAATAAAGAACAATAGGAAATTTGGAAAATATGGCCAGTGAGGAACTACTGAAAAAAATAGCAGTTATTTAACCTGAGGGGTGAAAGGTCAAGGGAAGATAACTTTCCACTAAGTCAAAGAAAGGAATAACCTCCCTTTTGTACCCATCATACTGGAAAAGAACTAATGCATTTTTGGTGAGAACATCTGTCATTGAAAGAAAAAGTTTCTTATAATGAGCAAACAGAACTATCAGAGTGGATTGCTGCTTTCTTATTGAAACATTCTTCACTAAAAGTCTCTGCAAGAAGGGAAGATAAATATGTCAGGAATAGTAAAAGTGGTATGTTTTGCTTTTCAATAAAAAGGGTGGACTAAAGAAATCACATCTATTTCAGTTCGATTTTATGATTTTATAAAAACAAAGTCCTTCTAAACAGCTGAATAGGCATTGTTTTTCAGACTACATGAAAACATGTCTGCCTCAAATTCACACTCCTGAACACTACTTAATACATTGACAGCCATCACAAAAAAAAATGAAAGGTAATTAATAGTATTTCTTTTACTTGTATTAATATTTTTCCTGATTTCTACAAGTTTTGTAATCTTTCTGTTCTAAAAAGGTACATACCTCCATTTCTACAATATAAAAATTAAAGAGTCATTGAAAAATAAGCCTAGAAGGGACCTTTCAGTTCTCTCAACCAGATATTTCAAGGAAACACAGAATGTAAGGATAGGAAAGCCACTTGTGGAGTTCCATTTAATATAGCTTTTATTTGGGAAGGAAATCGCCAAGTTACTCTCCAGGTATCAATGTCAGTCAGTTTTGCTTCATCCTGTCATAATTTTATCAGGACCACGACCACTTCCAGGGAAAAACTCCAGCCTGCAGGAGTTCAGTGCTCTGTGTGGTCCTGTAAGGAGCCAGGAGTTGAAGTCCATGATCCATGCAAGTTCCTTCCAAGTCAGAATACTCTATGATTCTATGAAACGCTGTATATTACTCTTAGGTTGATGTTAGGGGATAGACTGTAGCCTTAATAACAATTTGATCAAATATTCAATAAGCAGTTAATTTGTTTTGACCCATTAAGTTACTGTAAACAATTATTTGGCTGACATAACAATAAAATGAATTTACAAATTAAGTAAACATTATTAGTATTCTTGCTAATACATCATCATCATGCAAAAATAAATGAAGTTATTAATTTTATTCGTATTTCTATTTTGAAGGTGTCTGAATATGCAAAGGAACAGAGGCTCATCATGCTACAGTGTAAACAAACACAGTATTTCATACAGCATCTGCCTCTACCACATGCTATAACTGTCAAATTAAGAACGTTACCTTTGAACTACATCAGAGCTTTATTTTTAAAAATACAGTTAATTCTATTGTTCAAGAATTGCAATTTAACCACCATGGTGTTCTTCACATTGCTTCACATATGATTTTATGGCTGCAGTTGATCCTTCTTGTCACTGCATAGCAGCTTCATACAATAAACTAAATTTCTTGACTTGGCTAACAGACAAATTTCATGAAGTGTTTTCAGATTTAAAAATTCATAAATTGATAACCTATGAAATAGCATGCAAAATATTTTAATAAATGTGTTAATGTTAGAACTTCCAGAGATAGAAGAAATGATACTATTTAGTAATAACTGTCATTTACACTTTTTACACAAAATAATCAGAGGATTTAAATAACTCAGTTTAATATTTATCCAGAAGCTGGCAGCCACTATTCTACCCTGAGGCATGTAACTCTTCATAAAAACCTCATTTTACACGACACTCTAGCAGTTTTGGCATTACTAACATCTCTCACATAAACCATGCTGGAAACTATAGTTATCTTGCCAAATGCCTTTTGTACATATGGTGTTTAACAGCACTCTGCAGGTCTGTAAGCCAGTAACAATAGATGTAAGCTAAAAATCTAGAGACAAGCGTGTATGTAACATGAAGATTTAAACTGAGCTATATGTTCATATATATATTATCTATATACCTTCACACACACATAAACATACATAATTAAAAAGATTATTTAAATTAGTATACTAACTATAACTTTCGTAAAAATAGTTTCTCTTTCAATTTGCAATATCTTCCGAAAAACTAAATCTGCTCCCATTGACATCAAAGGCAGAACTTGGAACAACCTCAGCAACACAGAACTCGGTCACAAAAAGCACAAACAAGAACTATATTTGAAGAAAACAAGTACACATTTAAAAGATTTTTTAACTACATGAGGATGGGCTTGGTACTTTGTCAGGTCAACTTCTGCAGCAAACTTGAGAATTACTTTTTAATAACACTTATAATATCCTGAATCTTCAATTTGTTGTCTACAAATACTGCATGTATAATAATGCATATAACACTAGAAGAAAACCCATTTATGTATCCACATTTAATAAGAGAGAAGGACCCAATGAAATGCATATTGTAGGTAGGAGACTTCACATTTTCTCTTATTGTGCAGTCTGATTCTATGTCATCTCTGAAGTGAATCAGTGAGTAAAACAGTGTTTAATACAAATCTTTAAATTAAGATGCTTTTTATCAAAAAGAGTGATGTATGTGTTACTATATTGACAGTTTGGTAACAAAGAAATGCTGAAAATGCTTACCACTTTCAAAACAGGCATCAAACACAAGATGTCCTTTTTTAGGCTGTCCAGAATAACCAGCTGGGAGAACGGTGTACTTGTTCACATTCCCTGCTATGATTTCATCACCTCCTACGTCACTACCTGTTGCAGCAAAAGCAGAAATAAAGCATGAGCATGAAAAAAAACAAAAAAAAAACAATTAAAAAACCAATAGATGGATGCACTTCTCTAAATAACATGGAATTCCCACCAGTCCATGAGCTCTTTCTTTTCAAAGTTCACTTAAGAACTTGGTTAAAATAACATTGTATATTAAAGCTTCTCTAACAAACCACACAGCCTGATTTTTTGCTTTTCCATGTCCTGCAGTTGAATACTTTCTCAGGCAATGAAATTTAATCTTCAGCTGGATCTACTTTGACTGGCACTCTCTAATATGTGTACTTTGCATGGACTCCCTAGAACTGAACACCTATCACAGCATATTCCTATGGACATTAATGGGATTTTTTTCTTCTATCCCACTGCCTGTTTTCATGCATCTTACTGTAAACTTAGAATCCCTGAGAACAGTTAAATCCCACTCCCATTTGTAAATTTAAATTTCTTAGAAGAGAGATATATTCATGGAGAGGTGATCATGCAAACCTTGCTTTCTCAGCAAACAGGGCTCAGAAAATGAACTTGAGCAAAGAAAAATTTCAAAGATACATTTTTTATTTCAAAATAAAATATAAGGACAAATTTTTTACATAACCACACAACTTTTGTCAGAACACACCATTAGTGCATATACTGAAAACCTTGTCCTCTCCGTCAGATTAAACTGTCTAGTAGATTACAGTGTGTACAAAGTTTGTTTCCAAAGAGGAATGCAAAAACAGTGTTTCTTCTCATTTGAGAGATGTAGAAGAAAATTTAGTATTTGTATATAGCATTATACATTTTAATGAAGGAGATATATTATTATATAATTAGCTGTTCATTCTTCCAACACTGGCTCATTTTCTTCATTAATTGCTGTTTGGACAAAAATATTTAACAATAGAACAACTATATTCTGTGTTAGGGAAAACTAAAAGTAAACTTTGTGTCTTCAAGTACAAAAGGTGCACGATGGAATAATGGGATGATAATGTCTTATTTCACTCTGATAAATACAGCTACTGAGACTTCAAGAAATAGACTTTTGGTCTGAACTGATTTTTTGACATTTAAATGGGTTATAGGCGATGATGAATGTGACATAAAGCTCAATTTGTTTTATTTTTATATTGAAAACTATTTCACACAAATGTTACAAGCAATTCATATTGCCCTGAATGATGAAAACAGCTTATTAATTAAAAGTGACCTTTCCATACAGAAATGTATTCCACCTCTTGAGGCAAAACACCTTAGCTGAGGTAACAAATTACATCAACGTGTTAGTGACACCACAGCTAAAGGGTCTGGCAGCCCTTCCATTATACACCCATGTTTTCAGAGGCATGTAAATCCAGATTTAAAGTACGTATATCTATGTCAATACTTGGCATACAAATTTGCAGTCTTCCATGGAAGTAATTCAAAACCTACTTTCTTTGAGAAGTCCTGTAACAGAACAGAGAATTTAGATGTTTTCCTATTTTATCATAATATAAAAATTGAGAAATTAAATACTGTGTGCTAATATTTTTTAGCCAAATTATTATTTGCAACCTCAAGGTTATTAGTTTCAGAATGAATGATTACCCATAGATAGCAATTTGTGAGTAATTGTTTTCTTTAAATATAGAATCATTTGCTTAACCATATTTTCATCCTTTTTCTTTTTTTTTTTTTTTAACTCTGCAGAATCTAAGCAAAATATATCAGCAATGCTGCTAATGGCTGGTAACACCAGGAGCAGACCTAGACTTGAACAGGGCATCCATATGTCTGTATGGCCATGATCACGTCACTCAATACAACTTATCCCTTTGAGTCATGCAATTAATAACAGCAGCCACAGAAAAACAATCTCCTAAGGTTGCAGTTCAGTGCCACTTTGACTAAGAGACCCCACATGTCTGTAGCAGTTAGTCAAATTCATTGTTTGCAATTCAACACATCAAGTCCAAAATACAAAGCAACATTCAGGGAAAACCTGTAGATCTCCCTCAAGAATGCTGGGGTAGCCAAGGACCAAAGTGAAACACAGGAGGCTGGAAAGCAGCTGAGTACAGCAGGACTGAACTTCTCCTCTTGCTAAATGCTCACTTGCAAGTCTCAACTAAAAATTATAGGCTTCTAATTCTTAAAAGATTGCTGGGAAATACCACTTAAATAAAGATGAAATGAGGAAAGGTAACAGCACTGCCACTTCAAGACGATTGTAGGATGAACAAACAACACTACACAACATTATGTCCCATCTAGTTTGTCTCCCTTATCTGATACAAAGAACACCTAAGCTGAGCTTGCACTTCTGTATTACAAAATGAGACATGGCTTCACTTGTCTGTTCAGCAGATGCAGCAAGTGTTGCTCATAATACATTACAATCTTTAGATGGTAAGAACCATGTTTATCAGTGCTGTAAGGCCCCTTCCCTTCACAAGTGGGGAGCCCCATGTAGTTACTCCTAGATGATGGCAAGGATGCGTAACTGAACATAGTGGGGTAGGGTAATAGCACTCCAATCTCAAACAAAATGAAAGGGGAAGAAGAGAATTAACTGAAGAACATATTGCACTATTCTCAGGAACAAGTTGTCCTTTGGAAAAAAGGTCAGTTAAGACAAGAAAAGGCAAAAGTAACTTAGCAAAGAAATTCTCTCATACTGTACGTCTTACTTGGTCAATTATTTTCCTTATAGGTTGAAAGGCTATTTATACTGTTTCTTCATATCTTAAACACCTGGAGTCCCCAGCAAATCCCTAGCATTTACTTCTTCCACAGTATTAAACTTCAATAGCAATTTTCTATGAAGAATAAAATCTGTAGGTATACAAAATTTCTGTAAGTCATTATACAAGGTTTTAAAATACAATCTGGACAGTGTCTTTTGGTGCCTGCATTCATTACTATTGCCACTGTGGTGAAGCTTCACATTGAAATA
This sequence comes from Tragopan temminckii, assembly GCA_028571105.1. Taxonomy (NCBI): domain Eukaryota; kingdom Metazoa; phylum Chordata; class Aves; order Galliformes; family Phasianidae; genus Tragopan; species Tragopan temminckii. Next base: position 19,486,911 of record JAOWBP010004015.1, read on the forward strand.
GTGAGAATGAACACAGTCAGTTACAAGGAACTTCCTGTCTTAACAGGAATACTTTGGAAACTTCCAGAGCTTCTTACTATCCTCAAGTTCAAAGGGTAAAGCAAATAGTTTTTTTTAATTTAGACAAAGATGAAAACAGTATTTGCTGTAGTAAACATCATGCAAATTTAGGTATATTTCCTAAAAAAAAAAATACTTGCAGCTCCTAGGGAAAGTAAGTAATAGTTATTCCCTGCACTGAGCAAATAACAAACTCGCTTCCAGCTGTGATGAACTTCAGAATCCACTGAGATGGCAGCAAGCAGCTATCCCCATGCAACATTAAGTAGCAGAGAGCACAGCTGCATGAAAATAGACAAATCTTCACCTGGAAAACCCACATCATACTCATAATCAGGCTTACTGCCTAACAAGGATAAACTAGTGGAAAGGTAAGACAACCTGAAAAGATCCAATAGTTACAACTGATCTTTGTCAAAGTGTTTCTTTAAACATTACAAATGTCATCAAGACGCCTCTCAACTCATTCTGTTATCAGGACCAAATCAGGATTCTTGCTGTTGTTCACAAAAGAGAACTTCTATTGCTGTTAAGTTACCACTCTTAACAATAAGATGAGCAAACAAACCGATTTCCAAATACGGCAATTTTCGTGTTAATTTCATCTCTTCTGTACAGTCAAAAAATAAGTCAAAAAAAATCCAGTGTTCCTCACAGGAAATGAGCAAAACAAGCAAATTTGCTTCACCTTTAATTATGAATCTAGCATAGGCTGGCTCTTCTAATCAGTTCTGAACAATCTAAATATTCTACTTCAGATTCTGTCCAGAATAGGATTTGAATTCTGAATGACCCATTGTTACAATCAGAAAGAATAACACAGCAGAAGGGCAGTACAGGAATGCAACAAGAAAAGGAGCAGCATGGATAGGATGGTAGTTTAAAGGAAAAGTAAAAATGCTCACCTGTCTGCAAAGATCTTAACTCACAGGAAAGACTCCATAAGAGAGGGATCTCCAACCAGAGAACTTTCCCCAGGCACAGTCATCCCCATCTAAAGAGGTGCAGCCAGGCTCCACCCCTTCTGATCACACAGCTGAATTGCCTTCACCTGTGCTCCCAGGGCTGAGGCAGTCCTTTCCCCAGGTGCTCAATCAGTGGTTCAGGCTGTGACTCAACAGTTCCCATACGCACACAAAAATCAAGCCACTAGGTCTAAAATATACACTGTGAAAACTGTTTTATTTTGAGTGACTTCCCAAAACTTAATGGCTAAATTAATGCCAAATAGAGTAAAATTGTTACAGATTTTTAAAACCTACCTTTTCAGCTACCATACTTTCCCTATCTGGATATCGGCCAGTTATGATGATAACTTATACTGCTTAAAGATCTAATAACCAGATTCTCATCCTCCAGAGGCCAAGAGGAGTTTCCAAGTATTGTAGCAAAGACCATCATCGGCCTTGAACAATATAGTTGTTGTAAGCCCATACAAAGAAGTGAATATGAACTCTCAGTACAGTCTGCAATAAACAGAAATTTGCTCAGGTGTTCAACAATAGTTCTTAATAGCTTCTGAATGTAACAAGTCCATAGATGAATCTTGTTCAACCTATGTTTTGAACTAGAAAATATTATGAAGGATATGTCAATAACTGTGTCTTCTCCACCAATCAGAAAACTGTGAAGTGTAATTTTATCAAAATTATTTTATATCTGCATTTATAGGGGAATTCCAAGAAATCTATATTGTTAATAGCTCATTATGTTCCACTTTTCTTTGAATATTTTAATTAAAAGATTCAGAAAATAATGTTCCTAAACTTCTGCAACACTGGTAGAACTTATGTCTGCTATGAGTTCTGAATGCTCTATAGCTATCCTAAAAATTCTATTGCCAGCAACAGTCAGGAACTTGGAATTCCAATTCCACTGGTTTCAAAAATGCAATGAAAAAGAAGAAAAAGCAAGCGTCAATTTGGTCTTCACAACCACACATCCTGAAGAAGGGACTGGGCATGACCCTCAGAATCTAAACACACTGCACAGCGTTGTCAATATGAAATGTACTTAACTCGCTCTATCTGTAAACAGAAGAGAAGAGGAAAAAATTACATTAAGACTACAGATCCCAAGATTTTGGAAAAATACCTTCCATGGTACCAACCGTACTCGATGTCTCACGTTCAGATACTGGGTGCCCACATTGTTACCTCTGCCTGCTTTACAGGTCAAGCAGAACAAGGAGAATGTCATAATACCACATTCTCTCACAGCTTGGTCTGGTTCTAAAAAAATAGTAACATCCTGTATTATTTAGAAACACAATTTGAAATGTAGCATCTTTACAGTAATTGTCACTTCAATTACTTTACTCCCACAGTTTGACCAACAGACTGCTTGTCAAGAGACTGTCTCACAACACTAAGAAGATATTCATAACCAAGAATGCATACAAAATAAAAAACAAACACAATTTTTGCAGAGGTTACCAGGTAAATTCTGAGTTTTGCAAAGGTTCTGAAACTGCTCAGGAAAAATAAACTTCCAACTCATGTTAACAACTAGAAAAAGCACGTGGTAGGTTGTGCAAATAAGAAAGAATCATTGCCATTACTTGTTTTCCATTTTTGTGTGTTTTTACTTCTACTGAATAGGCTTCTTTTTCTACAGAGGCTACCAGGCAGCAGACCCTCTTAACCTTCTAAATGCAATTCCTTGGCTAATGCACCATTAACTTTTTCTTTTGGGTCAGAAGGCCAAGTACACCTAAATACCTCATGCTTCTTTTGCTACACGTGTCCAATCTGATATACTTAAGCAAAGGAATGGCATCAAAGCTGAGAGTGAAAAAGTCTTGTTCTTATATACAAACACATCAAAGTACAATAATCAGTGAAGATGTTCACATGAAGTCTGTATGAAGGGCTTGGTAGTACTGCAAAGGACATTTTGCTTGAGTGCTCATTTTGAGCAGACAGTAGGAGGCCCAAAAGGAAGAAGAAACAAAAAAGTACATAAAGGTGCTTTGCTCATGACAAAGTTGTCAGCTTACTGGCTGATTAAGCATGAAAAGATGATGAGAAATCTGTAATACCTAGTCCATTTAAAAAAACAAAAATGGATCCAGATAAAGATTCAATTATCAGTCCAAGGTCATGTATACCTCATTTCTGAAACCAAGTGAAGAAAACTGAAGACAACATCTGGCTCTGAACATTGATCTCTGGTATTACTTTATGAGTTTGTAGGAAAAGAGAATACGACTGTTTTGTGTTTTTTAGGTAGTATTTCTTTCCAGTCTTGAACCTAAAAGTGTAACTTCATTATTTACTTCAAGAATATTTATTTATTATCTAAACAAGGACAATCTCCAAAGATATATATTCTTGTCAGATGCAAATGGAAATTGAATTTTTTGTATCCCTTTAGTGAAACCAAAAATATCCAAGAAGGCATGAACAGTTTTCCTACATAAAAGAAGAAAAAAGATGTAAGTTGTGTTTCAAATGCAGTAAAGCAGGAAAAAAAACAATATCCATTACTCTTTTTACTGTACTTACAATTTCTAACCTCTCCACTAGAATACTCATCACCATAAAGGAAAAAAATGCTGAAAAAATTAACAGTGCTAAATATGTTCACTGAAAAATATGTTTATTTAGAAACATTGAAAGAAACAGTGAATTTCATCTGATACACTGATCTATTCCTTAGCAAGTATTTGGCATTTGATAATATCAAAAGTATCACATGATGCTACAGTTGCTATAGTAGCAATACTTCTTTAAACAAAAAACAAACCAAATAAAAGCATAAAACATATAAATTGTAAGGAAAAGTGTGATGCATCACGTATATCTCCCACTAGCAGAGAAAGGAGTAAATAATAGCCACAGGACTCAGCTAGTCCTCAGAACGACATCCAAAAAAAAGGCAGTTGTTTGAGAAAGTCCATCTCATAAGAGATGACTCAGAATTAGGTCTACATATGAATAATGGGAGATGGTGAAATGCCAGTTGAAGACTACAGAGGAATTCAAGTTCTAGGTCAGCAAAAGACTGGGGGAAGGAGGGAACATTTCCTACCAAGGAAGAGGAAATAAGGATTCGATGACATGAGGGAAACTGAAGAGCTAAAGCTGATGCCCTGTGTCGTACTACAGATTTCTTTCTCAGAATCTCATGCATTTTCAAAATGTATAAGAAACTGGTTTCCCAAAGAAAAAGACTGCCCACTACCTGCAAAAAATACTGAGTCAAAATATGCATACAATTGCAGGGTTTGGAAATGCAGTCAGTAGAAAATGTCAGGTAAGGGTAAAAGTTTGTTATACTATTCACAAAACTGGAGAAAGAAGTTGGAGGGTGAGCTTCTTAAAGTGCTGTGAACATTTCCCATGTTGCATAATTCTGGGAGGGGAGGAACCCACAAAAAAAAAAAAAAAAAAAAAAAAAAAACACAGTTTTTATGCACATATTTTTGTAGCAACATGGGGAAGATGGGAGAAGTGGTAGAAAAGGAAGAGAACGATCTGCACATACATGGTAATAATATCTGCCCAAGGTATGAAGCACTGAATAAAAGCAGGATAACTAGCTTAAGCTGTCGGGTACACTATTCAGACACAAGTCTATACTGGATATTTTCAAAAGCCTTTCTTTGATAAAGTTTTTACATGCCGAATGACTACCTACAAAATGTTTACTAAAAGATATTTCTGAGTAACCTCAATAGCACCAGCCAAAAGATGTCGATTCAGCTAGTTATGGTTGGGGCAGATCAAATTTAATTTTAAATGCAGGAGGCTTTCAAGAGGCAGACTTAATCCACACTTACACTGAATAAGCAACAGCAGATCTGACCTATGTAGTACAATCATCCTCTATTGCTTTCAGTATAAGAACACTACATTCTTTCAAGAATATTGGCTAGGTTATAAAAGAAATTTATCAACAGTATTTTTGCCATTTATGAAAATTACACCTTTCACATTTCACTGCTGACTTTGCAGGGGCTTCTAGACCTGTATTTGAGGAGATGTCCATACCATATTCTGATGGACATTAGCTTATCTGCTGGGAGCCAGAAAAGGCCAAAGAAAGCCAGCTACAGATGGGATGCTGTGCCCGAGATAAAAACTAGGCTATGTGAATTAATTCAGGTTTGACACAGAGGCAATACAGCTGTGGCTTCTAGCTTGAATCTGGCTTTTCTCTAATTCCCAAGCATTCCCCAAAAACCATCAGGTGTAGTACTACACCAAATCCACTCCTCAGAGGTATTTTGGGGTTTTTTGGTGCCTATTTTGTGGTTGCAGTAATTGTTGTCAATGGACCTGTCTAAGGAAAAAAAAATATTTGAATATCACTGTGTCTAATTGTCAAGACACACGACTCCAGTTCCTGACTCAACCGCTGAGATCTTTACACTGGCAACAGATCCTTGGCCATGGGAGACAGCCTTCCATAGTGGCTCCACCAAGCACAAAATCTTATGGGGGAGCACATCAGCAGCTTTGCATAGCACCACCCTTCTCTTCAACACCCTGCATTTCACAAATGATTGGAAAAGAGATAGTTGCATAGTGCTGCAGCTGCCAGGGTTAAGTGCGACAAGTGAAAATTGGGCCATCTCTAAGTTCAGTGATGATCTCCATGCTGTGCATTAGGCAACATAATTGTTACATTTTTTTCTGGGTTGAAGTTCTACTTTTCCTTGGCTCTCAAATATGCACAATTTAAAGATATGGTTTTATCCTTGCTTCTTGTTTACTTTTCGTTTAGCAGAAGGCATGTTTTCCATCAGTCAACAGTAGTCTTGTACACAGCCAGACAGATTTTGACTCCTTCACTACAAAGTTAAAATTTTCTTAATTAGAATACAACAAAAATAATTTGGGGATTTTAGTACTACTTTTGGAATAACTTTTTTCCCCAAGGTTGTTGAAATTAATCAACTAATAATTACTGCCATCATTATAATTACTCACTGAAAGAATTCCTTTAAATTCTTAGTTGAGAATAGTGTCTCTCCCTCTACTTTCTGAAATAGTCCCTTCCAAAAAGCAACAGTTTTTAAGCCATTGAGGATTTCTTCCACCCAAGCTCTGCCCACACAAATAGCTGATATTATTCTTTACGTAATAAACACTACAACATAATCTAGAATTTCACATCAAATTAAATCATTAGATCATTAGGGTGTTTTATTTTACTCGCAAAGTGTAATCACTGTGGAGTAAAAGGTTTAAGTGTTGTTTAAGAATTCCTGTTTTCTAACATAAAAGTGTCAGCAAAGCAAATTTGATCCGTTAAGTCCCTTGCATCAGCAATGTAGCAACAGGAACACTACTGAGCACACTACTAATACACCATATTCAGCAGTTTTTTAACTGTGCAAGTGCTACATTGATACAATATTTATAGGAATGCGAAATGCGTACAAATTATTTCAAATATTCAGAACACAAACCAAAATTGTACCTACTTGAAGGTTTATACAGAGAAAGTTGTACGATCAAAATAATAACTATTTGTATCCTTAGAAATAAAATGACTGCCTGATATAATGTTGTTCTGTGCAGTTACAAAACATCTGTGGTTCAGCAGTACCACAGACTGCAGGCACAGGTAAGCAGTCCACAGGCAAGTTTATCTCACAATCCTGTTTTACATGGACAGGTTCCCTAAAGTAACCACACTGACTTTGGATTTGTACAGGTTATTTAAGGAATATTTCATTCATCAAGTGTATGCTATCTCATGTGCAGATTATATGCATGGAAATATAATAGCCACTTGATAGGTGTTATCCTATTCTAAAGTCTACCGTAATGGCAGAGTAGCTTTACTGCTTATTGCAAATGAAAACACATCAGCAGACCTGCAATGAATCCAGTTGGGCTTTCTTTGGAATGGATTCCTGCTGTTCTGCTTTAGTGTTTCACAGGAACTGGTGTTCCTCCTGCTTTTCAAGAGATTGAAATTCAACACATTTTTCAAGGTGATTATGAAACAATACATAAAAGTGAAATCTTGCCAGTTCTCATTCACGACTGAGAGAGCCACTGCTTAGTAAATAGCTGTGTGAATTAGCAAGCAAATGAAATAAAGTCAGCTTATTTATGTAACAATAATATTTCAAGATTACTATTTTCTACCCACACACTCTTTTTAATGGTTGGTTTTTGCCACTACAAATCGATGTAGTTAGCCAGTTAACCATGCTGCAAGAATAGGGACGGGTATATTAGTAACCATATGTACCACATTGTATAAATGTTTTCTCTAACTCTAATACATTATTTGACCTAAACTAGACTCAATCATGAAAGCACATTACTATACACATACATGTATGAATACCTTTACTCATCCAAGAGCTGTGCTAACAATTTTGACACACAAATCGTAAAATTACTGTTTAAAAAAAAAAAAAAAACACCAAATGTATTTCAAACTGATGTTAAAAAGTATGGCACTCCAAAGTTCTTAAATGACAAACTTGCCCTCTGTGGCACTGTCAAAAAAAAAAAAAAAAAAAAAAAAAAAAAAAAGGGAACTTATTGAGACAATGTGACAGGGAAACTGGGATATGGGGCTTGTAAATGTGCACCTATAGCCAATTCTCAGTTCCTTGTAATTTGGTTTACCTCTATCGTAGATTAATTGCAGACACAGCTTGAGGCTGGAAAGACTTATTATCTCAGGTACAATGCAAACTAAACATAGCAATTCTGTGTCAAAGCTCTGCATGCCAACTACATTTGGGGATTACTTGAGAAATCTGAGCTGGTTTCTATACAATCACACAGTTCTGGAAGAGGGCAGTACAATTAACCCTCCAGAAACTAGAGTGATGTAGCATGGTGCAAACAGGCAGGTGGGTCTGCTGGAGCCCATTTGCAACCTTCAGTGCCGCTGCTGAGCAGTGGCAGCACTGCTGGATCTGAATGATGCTAGCAGTAAATGTCTGTACCAAATTCTTCTTCATGTCTTGTAGCACCTGATTCATCCAAGGTTTGGTGTTGTTCTGCTATAGTGGTATCCTAGTTCTTAAAAGAAGGAAACGTAAAGATGATACGATCCTTTCACTCTGTTGCTCTTATTCCTAAGCAGGTGTTGCTGGAGGAGAGAAGAGCAGGAGGAAGGAAAAGACTAGATAAGTTGCCCAGTTCTGTGACAGATAACAGCTATCATTATTAGCTATCCTATTTGATAATCCTGCCTGTACTGCAGATCAGTTTCCCAGTCCTGTCAGTGGCCCCACATGGAGATCAAGCCAGCAACCTTTTAGCACAGGAAGCTGAATGTAAAAGCTATCTTCACAAACTTAAACTGGACTTAAAAAAAATACTAACGCTGTGTAGGCCATATAAATGCACTGAGGTTGATGTGGTTTTGGTTGTTTTATCTGTTGGGAGATTTTTGTTTGGTTGGTTGGTTTTTTTGGCACCAGATTTCTGCAAATGCGGTGACAGCAACACTAAAGAAACTTGCAGAAACTTGTTTTACAAATCTCAGTATAAAACCTATTTAAATTCACTATATGTCTCATTTTACTTTTTATAAATTCAAGAACCTCATCTCACAAGTGCTAATAATTAATAGGGTGCTTTGAACTTCTCTGAAAGAAAAACGTTGGGAGGCTTGAGGTAAGTAACTTTCAAAAGCTTTGATTATCTGTCAAAGAAAAAAAGTGTTTGAAATATGGCTAGGAAATGGTAAACCATTAAGAGGTGGCAACTGGAATACCCAACACATTGCTGTTTCTCTTTCTTTTTCTGAAATTATATCTTCTGGCTGTATAAAGGCTTCATTAATATTTCTCAGATTTCCTTATATGGCAAATTATGCAACAGAACACGATCAAAGCTAAAAGCACCAAAAAGATATTAGCAGCTCTTCTTCAGCAAATTCTTCCAGTGGGGATTGTTTCAACTACATAACTTAAAAAGTGGGAAATAAGGTGAGTATGAGTCTAGCAGTAATATACTGTAATGATGATTATATTATTTTTCTGTAGCAAGCCTTATTCATCTCTATAAATAAAAAGCAAAGTAGTTAATGGGCTTAGAGTGCTAAACATTTACTAATAAACTTTTCTGTAGTATCTCCATGACTCTGACATGCCTTAAATCAAGTACCCATGCTGTCAGTAACTTCTGGCAAACGTATTTGTCGAACAAAACATATTTTGAATTTGTTTACAAATATATACTGCAGCATTTTATAAACATCTGTAAATAGCTCTTTACCACGTGGGAACATCTGCAAGTCTGGGCCCAATACCCTTACAAACTGCCTGATTTGAAATCCTTTCCTGCTGATAGGAGGATACAGGAGGCAGATGCACTTCCTTTCCCCAACACTGGGATTCAGCTATGCGTACAGACTAGTAAACTGCAAAGCTACATATTTGTGTAGATTAGGAAATAAGCTTTATTGTTTATATACATGTGAACATTGTGAACATTCAGAAAGAATTTAAGAAAGCCTAATTCAATTTAAGAAATTAAATTTGCCTAGGAGAGCAGAAATACATTTGGTGTTATTTTAAACCAAGACTACAAGTACCAGTGTTAAAATAGTTAGATAATTTACCCTATTTTAAATTTCTTCATGACAAAGCTAAAGAATGAGAGTTCAGTTTCCATAAGGCTTATATTTAAAGGAAAAAAAAAAAAATTGACTATAGAACTGGTCATCTTACTTAATTCAGCTCTTTATTTAACAACTAATGCCACCTAAAAGAAGGCAGGAAGTTCTTCATACTAGAATGCGTTCATACCATACGTGATCAAATATTTTTCAAAGAATAATTATTCTTTGAATAATAAAAAGCTCTCCTTCAAAACAGCAACTCAGCACTATCACATTCAAGTCAGATAAATTCTTTCATTTGATCTTCATGTTCAATTTATGAGAAAGATAAAATGATTATGTAAATATTGATAGAAGTTGGTTTACAGGTTAAAAAATAAGCAAGTTCAGGCAGTCTGTACTCGCTCAGACCTGTTCTTGAAACTTCCTTTGACAATTAATAAGGTCGTATTTGAATTGTAAGAATGATGTTAACTTGATTTTCGAAGAAACTCAACTGAACTGGTTATCTTGCTGCATCCCGTGTTTCTAAAAGTGTGAGACATCAAGGGCCACTGAGCAGAACACCAAGAAGGCAAACCAAGAAACACCTGGAAGTTACTCATTAGTCTTAATCCTTTTCACTCTTCTGCAGACTTTATCCCAAACTTGTGACATGGAGAACCTAGACACAGAAACTGACAAACTTATGGCTTGTTGCAGAAAGCTGATCTGAGAAGTTCAGAGGAACCAGACCAAATAAATAAATAAATAAATAAATAAAGTAAAAAAGAAAGAAAAGAAGTTGATTTGCAGCACTGTAATCAAACATCAGAACACAGGAACTATTTGAATGGATTAGAACAAATGTCTGCCTAGTCCAGAGTGCCCCGTAGCAGAATATGAACACTGCAGTAGACAGATGTGAAGTAATCTACCTTCTATATTAAATCTCAATCTCGTTTGAAACACACAGATTGGCTTAAACTATGATCTAAAAAATAATGCTAAGTATGACAGTGTAAGAGGGATTGATGGCAGTCTTTGTTTTGTATTTCATAGAAAGTTGAGTGTCCTCATCCTCCTCATGAGAAAAAAAATAAAAAAGGCTTACAAATGCGCAAAATCTACTACAGAAACAAAAATGTTCTACATGAAAAAAGAATTAAAATATTAAAAGATTTTATACAGAAACAATAACTACAATGATCGGTGTATGAACAATTAACATTTAATTTCCTATGACAAAAGAATAAGGAAATACAAATAAAACTGAAATACAAAATTCTTACATGATAAAAGGTATGCTTTCCATAGTGTTTACCAAAAATTGATATACAGAACCTCTTAACACAGCATAATTTCAAAACTAAATTTAGGCAGGTTGAAAACACCTCAGATGTGTGTAAGCAAACAAGGAGAATAATAGCACTTCTATAACAAGTGATCTGTGTTGGTGTAATCATGAGTAAATTACCTTCAGTCTTCCCGTACTGCAGTTTTCTCATTTGAAAATTAGAAATAACAATATTTCAAGAAGGGAAGATAAGGCAGCTATTATTTGTATCTTCTGACTCAGGAACAGAAACATTTGCAAAAAATGTAACAGCAAGTGTAACAGAGTCGCACAGGCTAAATCAACTTAGATAGTTTGAACAACCTTGTCCTTTGACAGCTTTGTTCTCCCTGCAAATCGTAGAATCGCGGAGGTTGGAAAAGACCTCGAAGATCATCCAAACCAACCACACAGAAACATTTAAACGTGTGTAAAATGCAGGTTCCAGAGCTAAACTCAGATTTCCTCAAGAACGTCCCAAATCTGACAGAGCATGATGACATAGGAAGTAGGATGTGCCATGAACAAGAATATTCCCTACCTGCAGTATATGACATCAGTGTCAGAAACCTATACTAGGTGTGGGGGTAGACAGACACTTCTTCCAGAGCCTACCTTCTATGCCCTCTCTAAATAAATAGGCCAAGACCACAAGTTTGTTTCATTCAGATTCCTCAAGCCCCACGAAAATATCAGGACTTTTTCCTATTTTTGTGACTTTTTGCATTTAAATTACTCAACTAGTAATCCAGACAGGAAGGGGCCTGCAAATTAGAGTTACAAAATGGCCAGACAGGCACTGAAAAATTGAAATGAACATGTATCTGGAACATGCAACAAAACTTGATCTCGGCACAAGCTCCGGAACCAGTGCATTTGTAAGAAAATGATGGATTGCCCAGCTGAAATGGACATGACAGAGTAAAAAACAAAAACCAAATATTGTAAAGATACAGATTTAAAGAATATAGCCGGAAACACAATGTAAAAGTTACTTTATGCAGTAATCTAGAAATAGTGAGCAAGTTCTACCATGTTATATAGGAAGTTACTGGCAAGCACGTAGGTGGAGGTGGATGAAGTTTGCAGAAAAGCTGACAAAGTCAAATGGCCACCGGAGATGCGTTCCATTCCATGGGGCAGTCAGAGCGGATCAGTTGTGTTTAGTACAGTGTTGTACAGCAGATGAAACAAATCACCTGCTCCATGGAAAGCTTAATGTGTAAGAAACTTCTCAACGTGGTTTCAGGGGTTCATAAAGAGTAGGCTTGAAACAGACTGCGAGTTCAAGAACTTTAGGCCAATCAATTCAGATACAGCCCCCGTGGTTTTGTTTTTCAGAGGACAAGAGCATTTCACACATTTTTCACTTTATTTCACCTTGAGTGGTCCAAAAATCCAAAGTCAGTTCTACGAATAATGCATCTTCCACACACATGGAGCCACTTCTGGGGGAGAAAAGCACATGCACAGCAGCACAGCAGGCAACAAAAATGAGCTTTTGGTCCAGGAATCTAGGAAACTCATGTGTATGATGTTGTGGGGTATTAAATACTCAGAAAAGCTGTCACCACCTTTGTTTCATCCTCACAGTGTTGATAAATTTTCGTAAGTTAGTTTGGGAGCTTTTGTGAGGTGGAAAAGACCTTCACTGTGTTCTGTTACAACGGGAGAGAGCCCTGCGCCTAGACAATCCATACCGCACACGAAGAAGCCCAGAACTTGAGTTTCACCTACAAACTTATCTTCACACGCACAGCCAGAGCGGGGTCGGAATGGGACAATCCCACTTCAGCCCTCGGCCGGAGCCCCCGACAGCGCAGCAGGTGCCAAAAGCGAAGCGCTCCTTACAGACCCAGGGACGGGACAGGCAGCGCCTGCAGGTCAGCCCAGAGCCGGCAGCGCTGTGGTGCGGCTCCAGTTCCAACCCTCCGCCTTCACGTATCATTTCCTTTCCGTTCGAGGTAAAGCAGGGAAAGGTTTCTCGTGTGACGGCACTCCCTCCCGCCAGTCTTCGCTCTCCTCCTCGCCACAGCGCTCCGTCCCCGCGCGCGGCGCTGATCGCCCCGCAGAGCCCCGCAGCCGGAGCGCTGCCCGCGCGGGTCCTGAGCCAGCCCGCGGCCCTTCCTCTTTCCCTGCCCCACGGCCACCTCGCCCCTGGAAGACGTCCCTCCGGGAACGGGGCTTGCCCCTCCTCGCAGCTCCCCGTGCGAGGAGCTCTCTCCCTGCTCCGGGCCCCTTCTGCATCTCAGAGCTTCCCTCCCTTTCCCCGGCGAGAAGAGCTCCGTTCCCCTCACTCCAAGCGGGGCAGGCTCTCTCCTCCCTGCTGGAAGCCCCTCGCCTTCATCCCTTGGAGATGGGGTCTCTTCCCCTCTCCCCCCGCCCAGGCGCCTGCGGCCGGCACTGACCCGTCTCTGCCGTCCTGCTCCTCTCCGCCATATTTGTTGTCATCCCCTCAGCCCCCCCCCACGGCGCGAGACGCTGCCTGGGCGTCGCCATGGCAACGCACGTCACCGCCGCGGGAGCCCCGCGCTCCCCCTCAGACCGCGCGCAGCCGCCGTGGCGCGGCGGGAACGGAAGAGAGGGGGGCGAGGGGTGCGGAGGGACATGGCGCTGACGGAGCCCCCCGCCCTGGAAAAGCCATCCCGGCCCGCAGCCACCCCGAGAGCGGGCTGCAATCGCCGGGCTGCCGCTGCCGCTGTCTCCCAGTGGCCGCCGTGCGTGAGGGGCCGGGCCGCCATCCCGCCCTGCCCGCACGGCTCTCTGATCGGCGAGCGGTCACGGCCGCTCTTTTCCCTCGTTTTTTAGGGCAGCCCAGTGGGGGGCTTCATTATGAGCGCGTGTGTTGCCCGTCTGTCTCTCGCCCTAGCAGGTGAGCGCGACCATATGGCAAACACGGTCAGGCTTCCTGGGGACGGGAGGGCTCCTACGTGTGCTGCAGGCCCGCTGGGTGACACCCGGCATGTGGCAAACACAGCAGCGAGTTGTGTGGTGCAGAGGGGCTAATTATGTGTGCGTTTCCCCAAAGACACCGAGTTCGGGATCCGACAGTGCGTGTCCCACGAATGCAAGCCTGAGACAAAACCTTCATCGTGTGCCCTCAGTGCGGGCTCCAAGCCTAGGCGAGGGACAAGCCGTGTCACAAGCACAGGCACAGATCCTTCAGTCACTTGTATTCGCACCCATGGGCAGACACGAGGGATGAGCACGCTCCAAACTGAGGGGCTAACTGAAATGGGAAGTGTGTGTGCAGTGCTAAGCAATGGAAATGGGCGGGACTGTTTATGGCTACATAAACATTTATGTGTTTGCTTACTTGCAGCTAATAAATTAATGTTACCACAGAGACCAGTGATCTGTTAGTGAAACACTCCAAGCCTGAAAATCAAGGCAAGTGAAACTGTACCTTTCTCCATTTCTCTGTCTTCCTATCTGCAACACCTGATAACAAGACTCACATGGTTCTACACAGCTAGGTTTTTCCGTAGGATCTGTTACCCACTCTTTATTGTGTTTTTCCCTCGCTTTTGCAGCCTTGTCGATTCTTCCTTCAGTTCATACTGCTCTGGTTATTTTTCTCTTCATTCTCAACATATTTCTATACCACAGCCACAAGTTTTCAAACACAGCCACATTCCTGTTCCAGTGACTGAAATATATGTCTAAAATAGTGCACCAAGGGGGCTTTCTGATGGGGTTAGAAGTCCTGTTGGAACATGGATATTGTTCTTTGCTTTGTGCCAGCGCTTAAAAGCCATCAAGGGACATCTAGATTCAAGCTCTGGAAAAAATAATGTCTATACTTCTTCAGCCTTCATAAACTACAGGTGGTAACTAGGATACTGCAAAGGCTGGTTTGTCTCACTGCTGACAACGAACTATGGTGAGCACCCCACCCCATGCTCTCCATTCACACCATTTCCCTGGACTAGAAAATCTCCCAGGCCTTGTTTGTTGCTCAGCAAATGATCCTGGGAGACCTCACTTCAGATTATGCTGCATGTATTCTCTTCTGTCCATTCAGACCTCATTGATGGCTGCTTATATAAAATGTTCTGCATATTCATTTGGAAATGTTATTAGCACTAATTCAAGTTTTTAATGTACTCTACGTTTTCCCCTGGAAAATCTCTCCACGCATTACTGTACCTCTTGCCTGTCTGTCACATAAACTACAGACCTAACCTGACTGCTTTTCCTTCTTATTTTTCTAGCCTGTTATCAACTCCGGCTTTCTCCCTGCAAAGTTGACCGTATCAGTATCAGTAGCTAGGGCAACTTTTTTGTTTCTGCTCATCTTTTATCCTGTCTGTATAACTTCTTTTATTTAAGGTTCCCTGGTAGCCATGTCCCAGTCCTTCTTAAAATACTTTCTCATAACATTCAGCTCTTCATTCTTTTATCTAAACTTTCTTTTTTTATCTAGGTCTTACACAGTTCTGTCCAAGTCTGCAGCTCTTGTCTGGTTTCTTATGTCCCCAAGTCCCCTATCCCCTTTGTTCTACTTGCTATGCCAGCTTTAGTGTCCCCTCATCCATATTTCATTTCTATCTATTAATAGTCAGATAGCATTTTTCATCTGTAAATTTCTAAGAATTAAGTGCCTGTGGAGAAACCTTCCAAATCAGTTCTTGGTATGACCTTCTCTTTATTCACATTTCTCTGAGAGACTCAGTTCTATGGTGACCACAAATACTAATCCAAAGGCCTTTTGCCTCCAGCTGCCAGACTAGTAACTCAGATATTTGTAGGTGTATTGAAATAAGAGATATCTGGAGAAAGCACTTTTTTTTTCAGTCAAATTAGCTTTTCTGAGTTACCACACTTGAAAAACCTAGAAATGCCACGCTCAGGTTTTTTTTAGTCTGAGTTTAATGCTATGTTATAGTCACCTCACCAAGCTGAAATGATGTTAAATATAGATGATATGCAGTCTTTCCAAAAACAGTAAGCTAATTTGACTTGAGAGAAGAACTGGAAAGTTCATATAGAAAGTTCTTTTGGAAAGGGAAAGATACCTGAATGGTGTAAACTTAAAGAATGAGGACTGAAAAATAAGGGAAAGAATGATCAGGAGAAGCACTTGTTCATTTTTATTTATGCATTTTTAGGGCATGTGAAAAGATGTTAGGATGCTCTTTAGTATAAAGATATCTTTGGTCCCTTCCCTTCCAAAGCTAATAATCTAATTTTGGACATCATGAAACAACAGGGAATAACAGAATACTACAGCAAAATGCTGTCTCCTTGGTTATCTTCACGTTTATTATTTCAGCCATATTCTTTATTTTATTGTATCCTTCCTTCAATATCTTAGCAAGCAAAAGCTACTTCACTTTTATGGCTCTTCACAGCTTATTCCCACCCTACCATCTTTTAATATCCTATAGAGAAATCAACGTCTTCCCCCCACACATTTCATTCAGTAATAACTCTACTTGTTACATTTTCAAACCAGCACCTTCTTGCTTTCCCTCACTGCTGCTTCTCACTCCCACTCACCTAATTTTTCTCCTTCAAATCCCTCCCTAAAAATCTCCTATGCTGTGATGTCTACTGAAGAAATGATAATAAATAGTCAGCTGTGTGCCAAGATTACTGTCTGTCAGTGTGACTAGTGTTGTCTTATTCTGATCTTTGTCTGTCTCTGGCATCAACTTGTGCGGACTGAAAGTGACTTGAAACAGGCCCTGTCTTTTTGCTGTGTTAGATATGGGTTCCCAGAGTGGACTCTTAAGAAGCATTATATAAACAAATAAAAATAAACTGCAGTAATAGAAATACAAATGGAAATACTGGCCAAAACCAGGAAGATTAGGCAATTATTCAGTTATGATTCATCAGCTTAGACAAATTTACATAAAAATTAATGTGACTGACAACTCCATTCTAAATATCGATGAGGAAATTATTTTTCTAAATATGGATTTGTGCTATCTTTCTGTTTATTTATAGTCTATAGGGACTTGAGGAGTATGCTATTTTTTCAATCTTTCTTGTATTTAAAATGTTAGATTTTCTATTGTTTTGTTTATCTTTTGCCACAGCCCACAATACTACGTGGCTACAAAAGAATGCAAGACAACATAATGCCACAAAAGCAAATAAAGGAGAAATTATTTCTAATCACTCCTTTTTTTCTTAACATGAAGATAATTCAAATATGTCAAAGATGGATTGATTTGCATTGTGCATTCAGTGCTTCTGATTCAACTAGAGGTGGCTGTGGTCAATACATATCTGTTGAAATCTCAAATATCTTCCAGAAAAATCAATAAAAACTCAATTTTACAATCCTGATAATTTCAGAGTGTTTAAAAAATTGGCAAGTTAAAAAAGAAAAAAAAGAAAAAGAAAACGTTTTTATACATAGCAAAAAAGAAGCCAAAAAAGGGCATTACTGGTTTTTCACAAATTGTTTTTAAATGGCTGTTAAGGCTGGATGAGAATGGAAAGTTAGAATATTAATGCACAGGTTGTGCATGCATTTCAAGCACCTCACATATGGTGTATGGTATGATAACGTTTTTCAAAGTGGAGATATAAAAATCTAAATGCAATTATATAGAAATCATAGAACTTTTTTTCCCCCCACTGTAGAAAAAGTATTGCATGAACTTGAGTACACGCAATGCAGGTACTCCAACTTTGTTAGACTTCTGTCAGAGCAAAGGCCATAAGGTTTCTTCTAGAAACAGGCCATCAGCATTGGCTTGAAGGCAGAGCAGAGGAGGTACAATCCAAATAAAATAAAACATATAACAAAAATTTTTTTAAAAAGTCTGGCTTGAGTTTTTAGCCAGGATGTTATGGTCTGGTAGATTCAGACAGAAAATGTAATCTGATAAAGAGCCAAAATGAAAAATCAAAGCCTATACTGAGGTAGCAAAATTGAAGTGAATTTTAAAACACGCATATATATTGGAGAAATGTTATAATCTTATTATTGTAAACTCATTCCACTCTTTCCATTCCTCTAGCATTTATTGCTCTCATTAGTTATGTAATACATAAAAGCAGATTGTAAATTTCTTGGGTCAGGACAGTATCTTTAATGTATTCTGAACATGCCCAGTATATCTTAAGATGTTCCATACAAAAATAATATTACCTCTTGAGTTCTTCTGAATTATTTCTAAGCATAAGAAAAATTAAAATGCAGCAAGTCTGGAAAGGTCAGACTGTGTCTCCCCTCATTTCGTTCATGACTTCAGAAATAATCAAAAAGTTATGCTGAGATAACTGATACGAGACCCGAAACATCATGATCACAAAAGTTGGATCAATTTGTGCCCGTGCAATCAAAGCACTATCTCATTTCTCTCCTGAAAATATATTTTTTTTAATTTTACATTTTATGGATATTTTTGAACTCTGGGCCCTAATGATTGTCCTCATGGATGTGTATCAGTATTGTGTAATTACACAGAGAAAATGCCAGCCTAAGGAACCCAGTAAGTAGATTACAACCATACTGAGCACAGGTGAGCAATCTGTGACCCCAGGATGCCCCATCCCTGGAGACTTTCAAGGAGAGCCTGGATCAGGCCCTGGGCAACCTGATCTAGATGTGGTGTCCCTGTTTGTTGCAGGGGAGTTGGACTAGATGACCTTTAAGGGTTCCTTCCAACTCTAAGGACTCTGTGATTCTATGATTTGTTGGAAAGAGGTTGGTTGCCAGCACGAGCTTATGCCTTGCAATTGGTGAGGAAAGACCTCCAAGGGAAAGATCAGGGCCAGACAACTGGGTGCAGAATGGAAAAATAAATGTTACCCAAGAACAGGAGCAAGCCCTCATTATTACAAGATCAATTTTTAAAAATTATTTTGAGGAAATTAAGAACCTTCATTTTTAAGTTCCCATTGGAAAGATTTTCATGCTACACAAGAAAAGTGCATTTTATCTGGGAAAGGTGAAGGGCTGAGTCAGATCTCTTGGTGTCTGAATGTGTGGATGAGGACAACTGAGGAACTTTCAAACCTAATGTGTAATGTAATATACCCTGGTACCTTGTTGATGTTTCCAGGGAGTTAGCACGACTCTGACAGTCCTGGTGGCTGTTTCAAACTGAAATATATGAATGTGTGATGTTTTAATATATTTATTAAAAAATATTTAATAAATATTATTTTTCATGAATCTGTATGTATTATTATTTTCCAGACTGTTCCCTATACTTATATTTGCAGGCATATTTTAAGCATTGTATCTTAAGATTCTATATACTCTGCAATTCTCTTGTATCTTTTAATCATTTTTAGCATCCACAGGAGTAAAACTCTTTTAATGTAGGTACTGTACCTCTGGAAAGATGAGAGGGGTAAAATCAGCCTATGACAGAAGTGAGCACTCATGGGCTTTTTTTTTTTTTTTAAAAAAAATAGTTTAAATGTATCAAAGCAGTGAATTCAAAGGGTACATGTAGATAGCCTTTGGTAGTTAGATTGATGTGTGGGCTTTAGAACAGTGAGACTCAGCCATCGAGGTCCTTGCTTGCCTTACGCTTGTTTTCACACTACAGTCAACAGCAAGAACAAGTATGCTTTGCCAGTTATTCCATCACTTGAAAAGCCCACTCTAGGACAACAAACTGATCTGGTTTCCCAAGTTTCAGGCCTGGATGAGTACATATGGTCCTGATGTTTGTGGGGGTAAACCTGAGATTTACAGTAAGCAAGAATGTTTAAAGAGAACTGCTCCATTCAGTGAAGCCAAAAGTGATAGACATGTTGGTAAAATGTCCCGGCCTAGCATTGCACTCCTACAGAGATTTACACAATAGGCAGGATTTAAAACAAACATGAGAATAGATGCTATTTAATTAGGACCTTACACCGAAAAAAACATCTGGTATAATTGGGTGAGGGGAAGTCTTTACTCAGGCAACGTTTATTGAGATATAAACAATGTCCAATTGCAAAAACTAATTAAACAGCAGGGCTAGGGTAGCTGTTTTGCCTGCATGACTAGGATATAAGGTTTATAATCCATGCTGTTATAGGACAACAGGAAGAACAAATAATTGTCTATCCGAAAAATCAATTATGGTCTTCTCTTAGTAATAACATGCTCCAGAGGTCAAATAATAATTTTCTTTAAGTAATGTAGTCAGTTTTCTATAGAGATTGAAGCTTGATTACTAGTCAGTGTTTGTGAGGAAGCTGAAAGCAGCAAAAACAGCCTAATAAATATCACGCTCTATTCATACACATTAGTCCACCCATTAGGTGCTCCTTCATGCCCTTTGCTCTCACAGAGCAAATTCTCTGATTTTGAGTCATCTGCCAGTTAGGGACATCTGGTTTATGAAGGACTCATATCAAGTAACAGTATTTCAAAGTTTCCTTTTAAAGAAAATTCATTTACAAGTAAGACAGATATTTGTGTGTATACATATAGATAGATAGTTCAGCTAAAGCCAGTTGAATGGCAGGTGCAGACAAGTCCACGTAGCTACAAGTTCGTTGACAAATCCATCTCACAGAGCTTCTTCAGAACTTTAATAAGTGACGGCAGCCAACATTTCCCTAAGCACCCCAGTCTGCCTCCAGGTTATTCACAGGAAAGCTCCAAAATGCAACACCATCCCTGGCGCTGGTCCTCCTTGGCAGCACCACGCCTGTCACTAGAGCCCGTCCAAATGCAATCCCTGTAACAAAGAAACTTCCTTCTTGCTTATCCTCTTGGTACCGATGGCATGATACATCGCTGCACATCCTAGAGAAAAGCACAGGTTTGGAGGCCAGACATAGGCTCCCACTTCAGTGAGCACTCTCCTTGAATGTTACTCTGAAGGGGCTGTGAAGTACCATTTGTTCTATGCCATGAACAGCTAATAACAAAGTATTTCCCACAGAGTCCTCTTCCAAACCAGTGATGTCCATGAACACTCTTAAGACATCTTTTTGTTTTTAACAGTTATCTTGACCCGGAATAGAATCAAGTACATCCACTGCACTGTCCAACTGTTGCCATCAAACAACACAGATGCTACGAGAAGGCTGCACACTGAGCAGCAATGTGTAAATGCACAGGAACCTTAAATGAGCGAATAGCCTTGAAAAGCACACGTATTTTTCTCTCAGACCAAGTATCTGAAGCAATCCAAGTGGAAAAACTAACATTTTTAAATGTTTTTTAAATCCATAGCCTCTAGCAGTGTGTTATAATGAACAGTAGATACACAACTGTACTCAAAACCTTAAATGTTTTCACAATCATTTTTACTTTTTATTAATTTAATTTGCTGCATTTTAAGTCTGAAAGTAGCAAGGACAATTTCAAAAGAAAACTTCAAAAACAAGATATAAGCAGAGACTTTTTGAGGATGAAAGAATACATGTAAGGAGGATCAAGACCCTACAGTGAGATCAGCTATTAGCTAATTAAATATGTGACTAAAATTCATCATTTTAAATAGCAGACGTATTGATGGTGAGCAATCTGGTAGGCAAACAAATGATAGTGGATTTTTTTTTTCGCATCTTCAGAGAGAAACATTTATCTTAATAAGATTCACTATGCCATAATACATGTGGAATAAGTCAATGTCTACTAATTAAAGGACACTGTCAACTTGATTTTCTAAACAGCTAATTAAAATATGTAGTATCTAATAGAGCACTTCTTGCAAAGTATGCTCTGTTTAAAAAATACATTCCTATAAAAGTTACTTGTTTTCCTATTCCCTTGTGTTTGCTTTTTAATTGGTTTTTCTACAAAGGAGGATCTGCTGAACTAAGGTTCTATTTCTGTATCAAGTTCCATTAATGCACACCCCTGTACTTACGCAGAAACCAAACGATTTGTCAGTCTAAATGCCTACATAAGAAAACAATGACACTAATCCTAAGGGTTGCTGTTGTTGCTGTTTCAGGAATGACAAGGTTTACTCTTCGTGGGGTTTTTTCGGGGGGGTAGATAATCTGTTTGTTACCTGACAGTGTAGAATTTTCAAAAATAATGCAATTTTCGTATTGGTAAGGAATCTTAGGCTTCATTTTATAGATTAGATTAGTTTCTCAGAATAAGCACGCTTTTCTATTTCTTATTCTGATTCTGCATGTAGCTTTTTCAAGAGAAAGAAGTTGTTGCAGATCTGTCAGCAAGGCTCTGGGAGTAGGAGGATGTTTGGATTTCCGGCATATTGCAACACAGTTCTTGGCCACGAGCAAAGCTATGTGTGTGAATCTCATTTTATATCAGTTGTTTGCAATACCACATATTTTAAGAGAAATTTGAAAGTCTCTGTACTCCTAATGCTAGATAAGTGATCACAATTCTTTCCCTAAAAGAAACTGAGATAGCAAAATAAAGATACCTTTGCATATATGTGAGAGACTGTGGATGAACTGCTGCTGTCATAGAAATAAAGCAAGCCCAGTTGTATCTTAGACAATTTGAGTCTGTATTCAAAGTTCTTAGTTCAAAGCTGCCTATCATTTGCAATGCCTGCTTCCTCTTTACGAATTCAGATTTAACATTTTCTACTACATTCTTTTTGCCTTAAAATATTATTAGCCAACTAATCTTATTAGTCAAATTCTTAAAACTTATCTAAAATGTGTTTTTGTGGTGCAGGAATCAAATACAGTAAATTATGAAACTAGCACTCCCATCGTTTACCTTTCTCATTTCTCCCAGCCAATACATATAAATCATCACCTTTCCAGCCAAGGCATATGTAATGTCCTTCAGAATGCATCAGAGCAGATCCTTCACCAGCTGGAGGGATCCTTGTGGGAACAGCATTTAGGTCCCTCCTGCCTCAGGCAGCATGCAACAAGCTCAGGATTTCCAAACATTTTGTCATCAACAATGAAGAGGTGATTTTAGCATGTACTAACAGCTAACACATAACATGTTAACATGTTATAAACACACCCTTTCCTGTCACGTAAAATGTGCCCTTTTGGAGGTAAGCGCACAGTTCCTCCTGAATGATAGAGAAGTTCAGTGGCTGGCCAAAGGGGTTTTGACAGTGTCTATAAGGACAGTGACTTGAAACCAATCTCCTCATTGTAGATAATTTCAGGAAAAGAAATGACTGTGAGTTGTACTGCCAAGGACTTGGGGCAGATGGAAAATTATTTTTATTCTTCTATAACTGTAGGCATTCTGCAGTGTTACCAGGAGTAAAAACCTGTTTTAGTCATTAACGTAATCAGGTATGAATCAAAGTAACCTCAGGAGATGTCTGTGTAGAGAAAGCAGATATTCTTTTCACACAAACAAGCATTTTTCTTATCCTAACTTCATTTTAATGCATGTATATCTTTAATAAACAAAACCATTATTTTGAATTGTATCAGGAAATTTCTATCTTTAATATTGCTCAAACAAATAATGCTAAAATGTTTAAAGCATTTTGTTTTTTTTTTCTATGCACATCTAACATGTTCATTGCCATAATGCAAGATTGTTAATGCCAAAAAAGTGAAGCAGTGATCTATAATTTTAAAATGCCAGTGATTCCAAGCTGTCACTGATCTTGGAAAATTTCCTCAGTAGCATGTGGAGATCAATAACTGTTTATAGACTTTTCAATCCTGGTTTATATGGAGCATATTATTGTGGACTATGTCAAATCTCTTAACTGTGAAGTGGAAGTCTGATATCACACACAAATCCACCCAAAATCCCATCCTGCTAAGACAAGAAGGACAATCTGGAGACCTATAGGCTAATCAGCATTTGCTTTTCTCTGGGAAAATAAACGGCGCACATCCTTAGATGTAATTTCCGGAGAAGGAGGACGAGAAGGTGATTATGAACAGTAGTCAGCACGGATTGACCGAGGTTTGCCATGCTTGACCAAGTGCATCTGCCTTCCACGATGGAATGGCAAGGTGCGCAAACCATGCTGTACCCCAATGCTGTAAAGAAACGAGATATGAACTGTTCACATGAAAAACACAATCAAATTACATTATTCCATTTAATTAATTCAGCTGTACAGGTGCTAGTATCCTCTTAAAATCCTAGGTTTCATCTCTTTAGTTACATCCATACTGTAGACTCCCTGGTAAGCAAGGAGAGTCCTCAACATGACTAATACTACTACAATATAGTCATTTGTTACATGACTGCACATTCTAAATGTGACAGTATTTAGCAAACGGTAGAAATGCATACTGGAAATGAAACATACATTTTCTTCCTAATTCCTTTAATAAGAGTGTGTAAACATGTTAAATTGTGCAGTTTCATATCCAGTGTCTGATTTCTAGTATTACCAAAGACTGCTTTAAGGTATTTAAGCACTCTTTGTGCTATGTTATCATGAATTAAAAAGACAAGCTATGAGAAAAGCTTACATATAAAATTAAAGTGGCTACTCCAATTCTCTAACTTTTGCGCAATTAAAGTGGCATAAAAAGTGAGTTCTAAAATATGATAAATATACAGAATTAGTAAACATGGAAAAATCTAGAAGTTCTTTTTGGGTATACGTTACTAGCTTTGCCACAAACTAAAGCCAAAGGCTAACTTCTTTCAATCAATCACATGAGAATACCACACTCAACTTCCACTGGTGTAGTACCATGTATATCAGTAGAGGAAGCAGTATGAACCTATCCAAATAAGAAAAAAATAACATTAAGATAAATATATAATTCATCTTCGTTTGTTTTTGTTTTTTTTCCACTTCAGGCTATGCAAACAAGAAAAAGTAGAAAAAGGGAGTAGAAGACTTGCCAAAGTACAGTTCAAAAAGAAGGAAAGATGTTTAAATTGGTACATAAAAAAACAATTGTTACACTGGTTGTTGAAGGGAGAGTGAATATGAAGTCACACGGCTCTGAGGCCTGATCTTTTAAGCCGCTCCTAATTAAATGCATCTTTCCTCCTACTTCATGCTAAGAGTCTTCCAGGTTACTGGCTGTATTAGGTGAAAATTAGATGCTTATTCAATGTATCTGCATGAATGTTGCAAAGTTGATTGAAAAAAAAGATAATGTGTGAAGTCTGTGTTAAAAAAGAACATTGCTGATTCATTCTAATGTGCTTAGAAGTTCCTGAACTCCTATGCTTCATCAGTACCTCATAGTATAGGTCAAAATCCTTAGCAGATAAATGCTTAATCCAAGATAAATCGTAATAAATCCAAATGAGATTAGACCTGTACTGAAATATTCAATGAATGCTGTAAAAACATGTTTGAGTGACTGTGATAAATCAGTTGGACTCACTGACTAAATTATGTGGAGAACTTCAGAGAGGGTGCAATAGCAGTCAAAAGAAAAGCGGGTATTTACTGATAAATGTCACTTGGGGGGCAGCGTGGAGAGTTCTTAACCAACCTCACTTCTTAACTCTATTCTTCTGATCAGCTAAAGGGCTGATCAGAGACGAGTCTTCATGGTTTAAATCAGTGCTCTGATAGTCACCTGCTTTCCAAAAAGATGTTTTATTTACTTCTTCCTCCCAACTCCTACTATTCTGAATCTAAGTAAAACCAGAAAGAGACTTAAGGCTAATCTTCAGTGGGATCCACTGTCATTTTCATCCCCTCTCTATACAGTAGCTTATGATGACTGGATGTCATGTTCAGTATTTATAGTGAGCCGCATCTCTGCATATTTTCAAAAATCAGGAAGACACGTTAACTAAATCTTATAGTGTTATGATGGGCTAAATGCGTTATGGGTCGAGCTGGACAAGAAGATTAATAAAAAGTAGTTTCCCTCTAAAATCTGAAATTGGTATGGAAGTCTAGAATCCTCCTTTAGCTGGAAGAATTTTCAGCCATCTTTCTCGTAACACAAGTACAACCTCTTAGCCTTCCCATTATAAACAAAATGATGCTGTCCTGAAGTTGCAGTCCCGAAGCCACATTTTTGCAAGTCTTTTCTTACGTAATAATAAAACATCTAACAAATTCTGTTCTATAATACCACATTGCCTTACATTCAGTATCTAATTATAACTTTAAAAATCACTACTCAATACACTGTAACATGATCTAAATGAAAATCCGGAATGAATCTGGCCATATAGTTTATTAGCATTCCTGAAGAATACTCATTGTTGGAACACTGGTTGCATGGGAGTTTTGACTGTGTGAAGAATCAAAGTTTGTATCTGATGTCCTTTAAGCCTTTTATGTGTTTATAGCTTTTATAGTCAGTTGCAAAGATAAGCTTTGTAATGGGTTTCTACGCTTACCTTGAAAATTGTACTCTCCCTCTATTGCAAAAAAAAACACATAAATACTTATTTCTGACAACATTTGGTATTTACTCTAAAAAGCGGTATGCATTAACAATATACTGCTTTAGAGTACTATACTCTGAATAGGAGATTTCAACGTCATGCTCATATAGCCCCGTGAAGCTATTAGATTTTGTCACCGACATTAGTATTTCTTATTCATTGTAACGTAATACAATCAAACTGTGAGGATTTCAACAGTGAACCAGGTAAGCCACTTCTCATTAGCAAATCACACCCACTCCATTCAGCCCAGGTTCCTAAACTTCTATGGAGCCTATTGTTGGGTGCTCAGATTAGACAAAGAAATGGGGCGGACTGTGGGAGGAGTAATATGAATTAGATGCTCAGGTAGAGACGGACGTGAGTAGACAAAGCAACACAGGTGCTTTCCTAATTCCTGTGTAGAATGAGCCCTCACATCCTTTGAGTTGAGACTACACAGCATTTTCATTGCCTACAACATAGGACTCATTTTTCTGAAGGAGAAACGTAAGTTCTTATTTTAGAAGGTGTTTTTGTTGGTGGCTTTGATATGTAACTAAGAAATGAAGTGACATGAGAATGAACTAAATCTACTCTGCATACTACATAGTTAAAAAATATATTAGCACTATTCATTTGTAAGAAACATATTGATAACAATCCGCGTTTCTTCGTATTTCAACAGATCTACTTAGATTTGTCTTTTTTAGAATAACAGTTTCAGTCTGTACTCTGAAGATTACAGAATACTTTCTTAGCACTATTTACTGTTATAGTTTTAAAAGACAGTTAGGAATATCCTATGAATCCAGACTCGTATCAATAAGGAAATATCACATAAGGATCATTAACTGTGCGATGCAGACCTTTTCCTACGCTTGTGGAGATATACTTGCATTGTAACCAATATTTAGTATAGTTTTTAAATATTTTTTTCAATTATCTAATAAATCATTGGAAACAACTGAAATACGGAAAAGTACAGATTCAATATACTGTAAATTAAAA
This sequence comes from Tragopan temminckii, assembly GCA_028571105.1. NCBI lineage: Eukaryota > Metazoa > Chordata > Aves > Galliformes > Phasianidae > Tragopan > Tragopan temminckii. The sequence goes on from JAOWBP010004015.1 coordinate 19,514,042, forward strand.
AAAAAAAACAAAACAACAACAACAACAACAAAACAGCACATCTTTCCAAAAGATGTAATTTAATTTAGGCATACAGGACTTCAGAATGAAATGGTTTTAGAAAAGCTGTGGTCTTATTAGGTGATATCTTTTAATGGACTATGTCCTTTTTGACTCTTGTTTGAAACTGGACTTCTCAATTTTTAAGAATATCAATACCACCTCAAAGGATGGCTGTAGAGGCTGTGAGTCAGGAAGGATCTCCTTAATTCTGTCAAAATATACCAAAAGAAAAGATGCGGAGTATCTACAAGCACAGCAACACAACTTAGGTTTGGAGAGAATTAGTTTGCTACCAGTGTATCGCTTAGGGGTATGACATTTTTCATATATTGAGACTGTTAGAATGCACTAAAAAAAAAAAATAATTCAAACTTGTTTCCAGAAAAAAAAAAAGGAAAAAAAAAATCCTAATTTAGCTCTGTCTACTTTTCTGATAATTGCATTTCATAACCTCATTTTTTAGAATAATTTGTTTCACGGGATGCCTGCACAGACAATATCACAGGTCCTTTCTGTATGTGCTAGTTTGTCTCTAAAATGAGGATTTTGACCAAACTAATAGACAGATGAAGCCAAACAAACAAATTGCTGCTATGCTAATTTCTGAAACAGATGGATCTGATCCAGTATTTGCTAGCAAATGCAATTCATTGTCAATCTAACACAGAATCATGTACGTCTTTCTGTCATTCTGTTATGTATAGCATATAGGGAAAAATCTGGCCGAGGATACCCCACCCACAGCTAAATTTATACACAAAGAACTGAAAATCAAAGTCCATAAACAAGTACAAATTCTGCCATCCTTAGTGGAAGCAGAGATTAGGCCTCTGTTTTGAAGTCCCAGGTACAGATCTTCAAAAGCCGTGGGATGTTAGGGCTACTGTCCTCCCTTGATACGTGCTAGAAATACCCTTGAAATTAATGCAGGTTGCATTCAGGCTTGCAGCACGAGCGTACCAGACAAACCGCACTGTAAACTTTTGGTTTTCTAAAGATATTTTATTTAAATAGCTGCGACTTTATTACCCCTAATCGAGCTGCAGAGAAGTCACTAAAAAAGCGAAGGGTTTGCAGCCAGCCCCCTGCCCAGGCCAGCAGTCAGCCTGCAGCCCGCTCAGCTTCCCGAGGCGGTCTGTCTCTGCTGTTGGTGCATCTTCGGCTAAATTTAGCCTAATGTTAAGAATGACCTACACAGCAAGGAAATAAACTGTTTGAAAAAATATAGGACAAAGCTTATGTTTAAGGGAAAGCTTCCCACAATGTTCTATTTGTGGCACACGATCATACATTTGTGTCACATCATCTTATCCGTTCCTTGAGCATTGATTGAAAAAGAGGCTTTTTAACCTGCTCAAAATTCTGCTTTGTACATCTTTCTCGGAGGAGGTCACTGGCGGCGAGGAAGCACCCCCAGGCAGGGGTCCGCGCGCACCGCGTCCCACCGGCTGCCTTTCATTTATTTCCAGCTCCGCTCCGCGAGGCACCTGGATGCGTCGCGGCCCCGGGAGGGAGCACAGCCTGCACGCCCGCCGGGTACGTTACCCCGGCTCGGTTCTTCCCCTCAGGCACCCACCTCCGGGCTCACCCCGCCCGGGGCTCGCCGACCCACGCGGGCTCCCCTCCCCTCCCCAGCCCGGCTGCCCCTACAGCTCCCCCGGCCGCCGCCGCCGCCGAGCACGGAACCGACTCCCCGCAGCGCCTGCCGAGATAAAAGGCCCATCCCCGCTCCCCCTAGCCCTAATCCGCCGGGCGCTGCCGCCGACAAGATGGCGGCGCCGCTTCACGCCGCTGCGTAGCGCCGCGTCCCGCCCCGCTTTGCAGCGCGGGAGACCCCGCAGCCGCCACGTGCCGCCGCGGCCACCGTCGCACGAGCTGCTCGGGCCGCCGACTC
>JAOWBP010004015.1:19516077-19535173 GCA_028571105.1 Tragopan temminckii
CTTTGGCAGGGGGGTTGGACTTGATGATCTCTGAGGTCCCTTCCAACCCCTACAATTCTGTGATTCTGTGATTCTGTTTCAAGATTTTTTCCAATAATTTACCTCTCTTTTAGGAAGTATAAGTATAATACAAGGGACTTCTCACAGCAGAGTGGAAAGAGAAACACCCAAGTCTCTCTGATCTCCCTTACCTTTAGGCATCATCTTCTGTTAGTAGCTTTTGAAACCCTTTTCCCTTCTTTTCTGTGGAGTATAATGCCTTATATCTTGTTTACTTACAATTGCTGAGCACACATACGGTTGAATATATGAACTTGTACTCTTCATATTGTCAGGAAAACTATCAGAATACTTACACTAAATCCTTGTACTTTTTACCTTATTTTACTAAAGGATTACATATCTGTCCTACTCCTGTATAAAGCATGCCTTTTAATGATGTACTTTTAGAAAAGTCTAATTAAAATTCTGTGCATAAAAGTGTGCAAGGGTTGATAACCCACAGAACTCAGCAGACCCTAGTTAACATTCTAATGCATCCTCCATTTGGAGAGAGACAGTAAGACTTTTCCACCTCGTTGGCAGACACTAATGATACTTGCAAATATGACTAATGTCTTCATTGGTGAAAAATTAATGCACCACAATAATTTTTCTACCTGGGGTTAATGAACATGTCAGATGCTGAAAATGAGTTGTTTGAAAGTAAATTACTATAATCTATATTTAGAAGATTCTGCTCTTGGGAAAAAAACTCTATGGTGTGTTTGATGTCCTCTGCTTACTTTTGTCATGATTTCCACTGTTCGCCTTGTGAGACTACATTATGCTGACTTTTCTGTTGGTACATGCGAACATTTTCTCTTTTCTGGAATGTCCAGAATGCAGAGAAACCTAGTTTTACTTTGTTTGCAGCAAGCACTGTAACAAATATTCTTGCAGTCATATAAGCAGCAGTACTGAATTGAATTCCATGAAAACCAGTTTGCGTTTGATATGGATAACCCCAAAGCAATGTCTCACCAGGCATTTTGGAAGATGCAGATGCACACTTCACAGATTTTCTTTCATCTCACAAGAAGGGAATAGCTTCACAATTCAGATTGCTTTGTCCCTCATGACTCCCCTTTTCCCATACCAAAGCAATATGAATCCTGTATGCAGCAGTATGAATACAGAACAACTTCAATAAGGTGGATCAGAGAGAAAGGAATTTCTTTGTATGTGAAGATGTATCTTTAGTCACTGTAGATCGATCTCTACAAAATTTTCACAACCACATTCCTTGTTCAGTGGGATCCAGTGGGATCTAGAAACTGATAACTAGCAGTAAGTTTCACATATAGAGCTTATCCCCCATGTTGGAATCATCCTTCTAACTGTGATTATATCTTCAGGAAATATGCAAATGAATTCATTCTCTAAATGCCTTTTCTAACAGAGCACAGAACTCCAACTCCACATTTAGCACAGGAAGCCTTAAGTCCATGGCATTGCTGTTGAAATGTGCAGGCAAAGGAAAAAAGATACAGAAGAGTATGTCTGGCTTTTATTAAGGTCCCAGCTATAGCTCCTGCTGGGTTTAAGGAGCTGGAAAGACTCCTAATCAAACATTAAAGGCTTCAAATCATGGCAAATACTTTACATTCCTTCACACTTTATCCTAAAGGCTAAGTATTCCCATTATCAAAACAGTTGCACTTTATTTACTGCTGAAAATTTGCTGGCTGAAGTAGGGTTATCAGAAAGCAGGGGACAGATCTATCAGTGTCTGCTGTGATAGGACAAGCTAAAACCCTTCCAACCTAAAAGATGAGAGATTTAGACTGGATATAAAGAAAAGAGTGTTTTTCAGTAAGGTTAGTGAAGCATTGCAACAGGTTGCCCAGAGAGGTAGCAGATGCCCCATCCTTGGAGACATTCAAGGTCAGGCTGGACTGGGCTCTGAGCACCTGATGGAACTGTAGGTGTCCCTGGTCGTTGCTGTGGAGTCGGACCAGATGGCCTTTGAAGGTTTTTTCAACTCAAATGATTCTATGATTCTGTGACTAATCCTAGCCATAAGCCTTCTGGTATGAGATGCATTTACCTGTGTGACTTGTCTACGTGATTTTGTTCAAAAAGTAGAGGCTACCATAAAGGACAATGATTTGTGAACCTGAAGTATTATCTCTCTAAATGCACTTAGAAACAAAGCAAGCCTCTTTAAAGAAGTGGTCTGAAGACCATTTTATGCTTATACTATCAAGTCTCAGAGCAGTTTTCTACCTATATGCAAGTTATCTTGTAACTGCAATGAAATGCATCTGTTCATACGTTTAGTGCTTTAAGTTGCTTAAATATTCCACACCTCTGAATGCTCAGGCCAAATATCACAGATTCACATCAAATAAGAGTGTCTAGCAAACTTAAGCAAGAATCTGAGCTAGCATTCAGAAATCAATCAGTTCTTGGATTTGTCATGAACGCCTGGATCCGAGAGATTCACTTCCCACTGAGTGAATTCTCTGAGAATTAACAAATTTATGATATTAGAGCAAAAAAAGAAAAAAGAAAAGAAGCAAGAATTTAGGTCTTAGATGCTACTGAAATAAAAACTTCTCCAATTAAAATGTTTGCTATTTCTGCAGAATGTAGTGGGTAAAACATTAAGATCTTTTTCTATTAACCCCTTTTCTCCAGTTTCATATCAACTTTCTGAACAATGATTGCTTTGTCTCATTTGTTGTTTTCTAGAGTACTTTGAGTTACAATAGCAAACACATTATAGAACTTTACTATTCTTAAGCAAGCTGTCTACCCACAAAAATTTCGTCACTCCATTTTGACAGATCAAGTAATAATTTTATCTACCATGGGAGAGTATAAACTGTACCAGTACAGGAATCATAGTGGGCGTATAAGCTGTAACCATCATAAATGACACTTTTTATTCCCTTTGAAAATCCTCCTGATTTATTACATTTACTTAGAGACTGTCACAGCTTATTTTTACTAGACACATTTTTTTATTTTTTTTTTAACATTCCATCAAGTGAGCTCCTGTGTGATGCAGAGCAAACTGATAGAAAATGGTGACACTCTCACCCAAGCTGTCATTATTCAAAATGATTTCTTCTGCTCAGGTTGTTTTCATTTAGTAAAATAATTTGATTTTTTTATGTCTGCCCACATTCTATTCACAGGAGGCAAAGGAAGCTCAAAACAATGTCTTCTGCATTTAATATGCAAGGAGAATGCTTAATAGAATCATTTTCAGGATAATTAAAAGTCTGCTGATACATCTTAAGAAAGTGTGAAACAAAGTACAAAATGAATAGAGCCAAGTGGCATTTGCTTATTTCTGTAGAATAAGTGTTAAGTCAAAGAGGTCATAATTGCTGTTTCGCATAAGGAAAACCGTTAACAGGGTTTTAGAGATATATTTTCTGCAGTAAAACTAAAGCTGACTGTTTTCATACAGAATTTAGTCGAATATCACAGATGAAAAGGTTACAGAGCATTGCTGTTGGCTCTGCCTGTGATATCAAGGAAAATAAGTCCACATTTTCAAATGCAACTGAAGAACGGCTTGAGTTGAAGTCAGTTTCAGCTTACATTTACGAAATGGCACATTCAGCCTTGATATTTCCCTCTGAAACAAACTTGACTTTTTCTAGCAAACCAAAACACATTTTTACCCGATTCATTTACATGACATCCATCAGAATGCTAATGCTATATAATTAATAAATGGCTGCACTGCCCTCCCCCAAGCCCCATCTGCATCACTCTATAAAATTTATCACTTCCAATCATTGATCTAAAAGAAATTTTCTAAGTAGTCACCTTCTGAGGCAGATATGTAAGGTCTATCAGGAATCATGGGAATTGTGCATGCTCACGGAGGACAGCCTATGGCCAGCAGCTGCGCCAGTTATCTTGATTATATTCATCTTTTATGAAGTGGATACCCCCTTATCTGGCTTTTTTATGACTACAAATTAGTTCTTAATTACAGTCAGTCATTGTAATTTCAGAGCAACTGCTAGCTCAAGCACTGACCCATTTTACTGAATTATAAGCAAAATAGATAGCACAGATTCCTTTATTCCCTAAACAATAAACAATGAAAAAAATATGTAAAATTTGGCATTACTGTCCCAACCCTGCCTAATGTTAAACAATATCACAACTCTTCCCTTGGCCTGCTGCTGTTTACCTCCAAATAACAGTTACTGTGGAACTCTGCCATTTAAGTTAAAAATAAATAAATAAATAAATCTGTATAAAGAAGATGCTATTCAAATAACTGCAAGTTAGGTTTCTCAGTGTATGCCCGAGACATTCTGTTAGTTTTATGTGACAGTAACCAATTGTCTCACTGACTTTACTCATGACTGTTTTTAGGTTGAGGGAGAGGAGAATTATGCCACAGTCTTTAATTATCTGCATTTAAAGAGTGCAAGCATTGTAGGGATCTCCGCTCAGAGACAGAAAAACTTATGCCTGACTTGAATAGTTAATGCTATTTACTGATTTCCTGAAGCACAGAGCAAGTTATGAAAGAAGTAGGCAGTGTCTCACTGTAGAAATCTAACATAATACACATACTACATTGTTCCTACGTCATCTTTTATGCGTGTGTATGGCTGTCATCATCATAGACCCATTCATACTGTTACAACATGGATCTGCAAGACAGATAAACCCAGTGAAAAACAGCGGAGTGAGATCAGCTGATGTGAAAAAAACTTAAATGCAGTGCTGTGTTCCCCTACAGATATTTCCACCAACTGTGCACTGGTTTACATAGCAGAGAGGGTGCATCCTGCTACCTGAACCCACTAACACAGGTGAACTGACCCAAGGGCCCAGAAAGAGAGGGAGAGAAGGGCACTGCCTGCCTCCCCTCTGCCTGCCTTGTGGTCCATCTGTCCCAAAAAACAGAAGCAGAGCCACCCCTGCAATGCTTTTAACTGCAAAGGCATGGGAAGTTCCTTGCATCCTTACCAAAGAGCACACTTGTCAGAGAAAGCCCCAAGAAAGTATTAGAATTCAGCTGCCAGAACTAGAAAGACCAACACACAGCTGCAGTCCCAGTGTCTGTCATGTTGGAAAGTGAGAAAAACGTAACTCATCCACTTGGAGCGCTGACAGATACTGAATAGAAACTGATGATTTTCCTGCCTAAGAGATAACACATACCTAAAAAAAAACCTATGCAATTTTGCATTATATATCTGGAACTCATACAGCAACCCATATAGAGAAAGTAATCCACTGGAGTTCTTTAACAAAGATGTAGGGATTAATTTTGTTCATTTAAAATAAAAAAGACTGAAATAACTTCCACAATGAATAAAGACAGTGAGAACCAGCTTAACTAACATTTACCAGAACCCTTTTCCCCACCAGTTTTCAAGTTGTTCTTCCTTACTCTTTTGCTTGCAGGCTAATTAATTATACACTAAACATACTGCTAGTGTGATACAAATCATTAATTAAACATGGTCACAGGCTACAACATTAATTGTAACAATATATTACACTTACCGCTGCCTGTCTTTTTCACCTAATAAGAACTTAGCAACATACAGGGATTCCAGCTTGGTAAATATGTATGTATATTTACTACAGTAATGATCTGCACAGAACAACACATCCTATTTCCATAGGGTAACAGCTTGGCAGTTGTGAGGAAAGCTGCCTCTCTTTACACCTTGATGGGAGCTTACTACTTCCTTGAGTTCACTCAGATCTCTCAGAAAAAGGAAAAAAAATAACCCATGAAGAACTTGACTTCTTTTTTCACTGCGGGTTCTCCAGGAAAGCGAGGTCTAAGCTGAGCTGGTAGAAAGGGCAGGAAATAGAAGGCATGGACACAGAAAGAACAAACGTCAGCAGATATGATATTAAGCAGATTTTAGGGTTCTAAGGCTGGCAAGCACACAGGTATTCTCAGCAAGACCAAGCAGATTCCCTAAAGAGATTAGTAACATTTACCTTGAGCACAAGAAATGTTCAGAGAATTCATCACTTGGTGCCTACAGTGCTGAAAACACAGCATGTTATGGTAGCATTGACTATTATTAGTGTGCTTACCTGCAGCTCCTATATCCTACCAGATGGCTCACAGTGCTTTTACTTTTAAATTTTCCAGAAAGAAAATACCCTATCTGTAAGAATGCATCATAGACATCTTTTGGAATAGAATATATGAAAATAACCATTTTGAAAAAAAAAAAAAACAACACAAAAACAGATGTTTGAGGAAACCTTTTCTGCCTTCCACTGGGTGGGTCAGAAATTGCGTGCATGTAGCACATAGCAATACAGTAATTCACAGCATACACCTAAGCGAACAAGACCTTTGAGGCAGATTAAGCTACAAAAGCATAAAAGAGAATCGAGAACTAAAATACCTTGCCAAAGACTGTGGGCTTTTTGTGCTTTTTAGGAAGAGAATTGTACCATAGATACACAGTTATTTAACAGATACAGCATTTAAATGATTTGTGCTGTTATTTTTATGTGTACGGTATTTGGGAAAAGTGCTTTTAAAATATGATGGTTACTTTTCAATTCTTTCATTATTTCTCACTGATTGCCAAAAGAAGAGCTTTATGACACCTTCTTTGGCAAGTAGACTTAGCACCTCAGAGTGCTAAGCTTCATTCCTTGGCATAAGATTTTCTTAAATTATTTTTTATAAGCCACAGTCCCTTCACTACTTCCACTGCTGTGGATGAGGACATCTAGATACCATCTTCCATCCAGTTGTAGATGGAAGCATCTCCCATCAGACTTTCTTTACTATACAAAGCATTTATTTGGCACCTTAAATCCAAGCATCCTCACATTTTAAAGACATTAACAAAGTATTCATTGAAAGACAAATTGTGTCCAATATATAAAAATCTCTAAAATCCTAAAACCCAGGAAAAGAAAAGGAAAAGGAATCATTTTTTTTATTTAAATATTTTTAATACTATACAAGTAGAAAATAACTATTCTAAAATCAGTGAAATTGCATTTGTACAAAATTTCTGTCAAGAAAAGATAAACTCATATTGACTTCACAGTTCTCATTTCTGGTGTCTTACATTTCTCACATGATCAGAAACACAGTTTTCTTTTGTTTGATATTTTATTTTTAATCATTAATTTCTTCTCCTTTGTCAGGAGAGATTCTTTCATGCAACAGTGCCTTCTATAAACCTGATTATTGTTACTAGAAATACTGTGCTGCAGTAATGCAACCGTGCCTGAGCCATGGGTTATGATCCTATAAAGGCTGGCCAACTCATAATAAAAGAATGATTATGGCATTAAAGAATTTAAGAACACATATTGTACTTAGAGGCATCAATTCCCTTCATTCTTCCTTAAATTCCCTCAAGACCTTTTCAAAGAAGGAAGTGCTTGGACAGAATAATTTTCCTATTTCCAGTAGAATTACAACCTAATCTCTTTCTTTTCCACATCAAGTCTAAGTGAAATTGTCCTATTCATACAGATGTGGTTTCAGGATTTATATATAGGTTTTCTATAATTTCTTGTTCCTTGCTCCCACAGCAAGAGTACCTGATACAGTAAAGTTGTGACAGAGGATGACACTTTATACTGCACTTACACTGTGGTGAAAGATATATACAAGAGGACGAGTTAATGATAGAACGTCAGACATCACTTCGAATTTCCTGGCTTTTTGCAGACTTCCTGCCTTAACATCTGTATGTAAAACAAGCTGTTTCTAAATTCAAAAAACAATACAATTGTATGTCAGAGAACTTGAACGCTTTTTTGCCTGTTACATTGTTCTAACGTATAACTTATCACTCTAAACCTTGCTCCCCAGATGATCCCAGTTTCAAACACTACCATAATCAATAGAATGAAGAACTAAAGATTGTAATGTTCTCCGTAGGGTCCCTTAATTAACTGCACAGATATTTCTCTATGGCCCAATACCTGTCCAAAGCACTGGGGAATGCCAAGAACAGGTATGGACAGTGCTGCTTAAAGCTGGCCATGTCTTAAACATTTTGGTTGGCTTACAGGGTCAGTGTAGCTATCACTGGATTCAATTAGATGTTGTAAAAGACTTTTGATAAATCAATAATAATGATCAATATACTTTTATACATAGACATTACAGTTTATCTTTTTTTTTCTCCTTCTGAGACATAAAAAAATTAGTGATAATTTTTCCAGTACCCTGATATGATATTCTTACGCTGTTTCTTAAACTTTATCCATTGAAATCAGGTGCAGTTTGACTCTTATTACAGTAAGCTTTAATAAATTTCATTTTATTTAAAACCATATTGGGGATTCTGTAGACTATTCTTTTAATGAAAATAAGATACAAAGAGAGACCAGTACAATTCAGAGAAGTTTTTTGTATTTCAAGAGAAAGCAGCCAAACAGTTCTCACGTTTATATTATGTTGCTTCCTGAAGAAAATTAACTAACATGAAGCATATGTTTTCATTTTTACATTCATTTCAAAGAGATAACAGAAGACAAATCAGAATAAACCAGTAAAGATCATAAATCTTGCCAGAATAGCAAGTGTATAGCATCACCATCTAGGATTCTTTGTGTTAGAATCATAGAATTTCTCAGGTTGGAAAAGAACTTAAAGATCATCGAGTCCAAGCACTACCTAACCATACTACCCCGCCTCTAACAACCCTCCACTAAATCACATCCCTGAGCACCACAGCCAAATGGTTTTTAAACGCATCCAGGGATGGTGACTCAACCACCTCCCTGGGGAGCCTATTCCAGTGCTTAACAACCCTTTCTGTAAAGATTTCCCTAATATCCAACCCAAACTTGCCCTGGTGCAACTTAAGGCCATTTCCCCTTATCCTGTCACCTGTCACCAGTGAGAAGAGACCAACCACGCTCTCGCTGTAAGTGCCTTTCAGATATTGGAAGAGAACAATAAGGTCTCCCCTCAGTCTCCTTTTCCCCAGACTAAACAGCCCCAGTTCCTTCAGTTTCTCCTCGTAGGGCATACTCTCCAAGCCCTTCACAAGCCTTGTTGCCCTTCTTTGGACCTGCTCCAGCACCTCAATGTCCTTTCAGTACTGAGGTGCCCAAAACTGAACACAGTACTCGAGGTGAGGCCTCACCAATGCCAAGTTCAGGGACAGGATGACTTCCCTAGTCCTGCTCACCCCAACATCCCTGATACAAGCCAGGATGCCATTGGCCTTCTTGGCCACCTAGGCACACTGCTGGCTCATATTCAGCCGACTGTTCATCAGTACACCAAGGTCCCTTTCCATCAGGCAGCTTTCCAGCCCCTTCTTCCCAAGCCCATAGGGTTGCCTAGGGTTGCAGGACCCAACACTTGGCCCTATTGAAACTCATACAGTTAACCTTGGCCCATTGCTCCAGTCTATCCAGGTCTCTTGCCCCTCAGGCAGATCAACACTCCCTCCCAACTTGATGTTGTCTGCAAACTTACTGAGGGTGCACTCAGTCCCCCATCAAGATCATTAATAAAGATGTTAAATAGAAGCGGCCCCAGTGCTGAGCCCTAGGGGATGTTGATGGGTGTTTGGAAAATGAAGAACAATGCTTTGCTTTTACTTTACAGACACATTTCATGTTTTAGTATACATATTCTACTAACTTGTTTTTAAGGATTGGAAGCAGCAGAATGAAGGTGATGGTGATATAATATCAGCTCCCTTTGTGCCACTGCTCTGTTAGAAACATCAGAATATGATCAGGACATTCATAACTCCTGAAATATTAGGCATTATATTCAAGAGTCATTTGCCCTCCCCAGTCTCAAAACAAAAACTGCACATTCTTCCTTCACACATGCATGAATGTCCCATTAAAATTAATCGGAAAAGTGCTTTAAAAAAAGACAACTGTTTCCTCTAATAAAGATTACAGGATAATGTGTTCCATTTTCCAAAGAAGAATTTAAGAAGCTTTCTAGGATTTTCTCTAAACTACATTTATATTCTACTGTGTTGATAGAAGCACAAGGAAATGTGCTTTCACATATTTCGATAGTTAAGCTCCACTCTTAAAAATTAGGTGCTTAGGAACCAATTAAATAACTTCTTAAATACTCCTAGCACTTGCCTTAGCTAACACTGTAACACAAGTGAGAGAGAATAGTCACCTGCGGTCCCACTTTGGATTCATATTTCTCATTATGAGTTGTTTCTCATTAATAATTGTCAGGAACAAAAATATTTTGGAAATTTAATCACACCATTACTTACAGGAAGGCTGTGCTAACCTAAGGACAGAGCAACTTCAGAAACAATGAAAAGTAATGTTTTACAAAGTCTACCTTGCCTGTTAGAGCAAACTCACACATAACTACAAATTAAAAAATTATAAATTCCTATAAATTTCTTTATGTTGTAGGCATAGAAGAAATCACTGCAGATTAATATCTAGGAAGTAACATATATGTTTTCCTATTCCCTCATTTGTTAACTTCATGTCTTCTGAATAGACAGTATCTGGAAGTTCTTCAGTTGACTTTTCAACTCCAGCAATCCATACGATGTTATGCTGGAGACAAATTTCACCCATTTTTGGAAGTGGTTCATTACCAACTATACAGTAAAATGAGTTCTTCAGAATCTTTTGTATTTCTACATGCATGGAGAGTATTCATGGGAGATGATGCAGGCCATTTTCAGGAGGCTGGCTAGTAGGTTTGTTGGCATTTTATTGTGGGTTGTGGATTTTTTTTTTAGGTTGATTGGTTTTTGCTGGGCTGCAAAAACTACTGTGAAGGATGCATCTAGTTTTTGAATTAAGACATCTTTTATTACAGTTGCCACATCTACACAGGATGTAGCTCATTGTTTACCTATTGTGGCAGGGGTTCTGTAATAGAGGCAATGCTTGGTGAGCAGTTACTCCAGTGCTTGCACCAAGCGTCCTGGATGTGTATGAAGAGTAGAAAGATATATGTAAGATTGTATCTAGACAAATGAGCAGAATTTGTTTGGCAAATGCAAAGCTACATCATCAGCTCCCAGGATTAATTTCACATGCTTTTGGTCAGAGCAAATCTGGAGCAAAACTATTGTTTTGCTGTGCTGATGCCAGACTAAGAAACTTGGCATCACAACTAAAGCAATCAGTAATGTTCTGCACATTCTCTAGTGTGTATGACACAAACAGCCTATGAATACCACCAGCAAACACTGAAGCCCCACAGATTTGAGGCTTTCTATATACTCTACCAGCAACAACTTCCTGCTCCAAAGGAATCATGCATCTGCTTGCTACTACACAGATGTTTGAAAAGAGTCATGTAAAGATACAGCAACGTTTGTCATTTTTCACAGTGAAAACTCCTGCCCTTCCATCTTGGACAAAACCTTGGCTACTTTTATTTGCTATTAAGTATATTTGACTGCAAATGTACACGGGGCTGGGGCTCACCCAGATCAAAATCTCATTTGACTGGAAGTTCAGCAGACAAAGTAACATGTTTGATGTTGTGTTTTGTCCAGCAGATTAAAAAAAAAAAAAAAAGATACCTTTATAATTAACACAGTACAGGTGGTCTTGTTTGTTTCCAGAGGCAGACGTTTTTGAACTCTAAAAATTTTCTCCTACCCCATGGGTTAGCAAACAAGTTCAACATTTTTGTTTTTCCCCTTTCTTTTTGACAAGGCTTTGACCTCCACATTTGAATGTTTCAGGAGGAAAATCACTGAGAGGTAGTTTTTCACCTTGTAATATCTACACAAGAGCTCAAAAAAAAAAAAAAAAAAGAGAGAGAAAAAAAAAAGAAAAACCCCAACAAAAAAAACCTGCTGTAGATATTACCGTAGATGTCAGTGCTGCTCCAATGCGGGGAACAGCAGAACTTCATTTAGAGCTTTAGGTAGACAGTATATTAAACCGTTGTAATGTTTGTGCCAATGACAGAGGATTTTCTCTTTCATTCGGTTCAACTGCATTTGACCATCTTCACTACAGAATGGCATAACACCACCAAGTTTACATCCAGAGACTCTTTTCAGGCTGTCTTAGAAGCTTTCAGATTTTTTTCTAAACAGAAGCACATTGAAGCTTTTCCACCTTTTTTGACCAGTTATCTGCTACCATGTGAATATTTGCTCCTGTTTTGTGTTTCTCTCTGTCAAAAGCAACTCCTGTGCTTGCCAGTTCTTTTCTTCAGATCTTGTGCAATATATGTTATATAGCTATATATATATATTGAGGAACTTGGTGGAATTATCACTTTTTATGCAATGCAACCTTTATGTTTGCATTTGGCAAGAATTTAGGAGCAATACACAAAAGCCCTTTATACAGTCTCTTACACTTTTTCACTTGCTTGCCATCTTTAATTTAATTTCAGCTTGGACACAGGGAAAAGATTTTTTGCCAGAGGGCGGTGGGCATGGAACAGGCTCCTCAGGGCAGAGGTAATGGCACCAAACTGCTGGAGTACAAGAAGTATCTGGACAATGTTCTCAGATACATGGGATGATTTTAGGTTGTCCTGCGAGAAATCAGTATGTCGACTCCATGATCCTTGTGTGTCCCTTCCAACTCAAGATACTCTATGATTCTCTGATTTAAGTTATATAATTGAAATATAGAAAGATCTGGTACATTATCTAACATCTTCTTGGTGTCTGCTACCATAAGCAATTTGGTATGTGGTCACTGAATGTTTTTTAATTTTTTTTTCTGTAGACGTGGAAAGAATCAGAGTAGAAAGGACAGAACAACAAGCACACAGAAAGACAAGTATGCTAGTTCATGAAGCTTCAGCCAGATTTGCAGGCACACGAAGATGATGCCATGAGGGCATCAGTTCTCTGAAGTCTTTCACATCTGAAGAGAAAGACTGTGCAGAAAAGCTGTTGTTACTGTAAAAAAAAAGTGTGGGATATTCCTACAAAGACTGAAAATGACCCTGTCTTTTGTACAACATCCTTCTGAACCAAAAGCCTTCAATGATCATTATATTTGCTAGGTCCTTATTTTGTTCTAATTACTGTCAAAGTAAACAAACAGAAAACTCATGCAAAAATCTGGGATAATAATAATAAAAAAGCAAGACTTATTTTCATTGTTCACTAGAACATAGGACTTCGGAGCTGTATGAAACAGAACAGCAAACCGTATCTACATGCATTTCTAATGTAACCCCTACTGACTGTGTTTTCTGCTTGGTCAATACCTTTTTGTTTTTTCTCCAGTTTGATAGAAAAAAATATTAATTCCAAATATACTACTATATAAAATGAATATACGATTAGTCTTGTTTCTTTTTGGAAAACACAAAGTTCCTTGATTTTCTAAGCTGTCTCAGTGAAATTACATTTACATTAAAAGCCTGATTGCAAGGCCATGGCCAAGACCATAATAGTCTGGATCATTTTTAGCCAAGCATTTATAATCCCATTTTTCTTACCAATGTAGCTATCACAAATATTTGCCTTTGTGAAAATGACATAAAACTGAGTGGAACTATGTTGCTGACATTTTAGTCTACATAAACTAGTGAAGGATAGATCCAATATGGAATTGACATATGATATTTACTGTATAGAAAGAACTTATTACAACCTTTTCCTGTCCCATGAGGGGCCTATCCCTGAGGCACGGTTATAGTTCTCTGCAGTAAAAAATGGCACACCTTGCTACAAACAGCCTCTTGCTTCAGGGCCACGGACTCTTCTCTCTTACTCTTGCTAACTCTATCTTACAGCAATTCTTTAAAGGTTATTCATTATTATTACATCCTATTTTCTTCTCTCTTGCTCTTCCACTCCCCATTGAAACTTGAAAAGGTATTAGCACTTCTCAGCAGCAGTACTGTATACATGTGCCTCAATGGCTATTGTACTTAAAGGTAATATTCCCTCAAAATCTTTCCAAAATTCCCATGTACACTGCTACTCCCATGGCTTACAAAGATGGGCATATAATATATACAAATGCAACTACATCCTTACAAGATCAAATGACCTCAGATCAGAGATAAGAATTGTCTGGACTGTTGCCATCACCAGGATATTTTCATTAATTTATCACTTTTATTTCTGACTCTAGTTTGCCTTTATAAATATTTCTTTCCTTGCTAAAATTATATTTCAAATTTATGCTGAGCAGTAAGAATGAGTTTATCATGAATAATTTAACAACATAAAATATTTGATAAAACACATGGGATAATCTAGTTTACATAACTAAACTTTCTAAAAGATACAAAGTTGGCAATAATACCTGCTTTATCATCATAAAACTTCATAGCTTTTGTCCTTGGCTAGGACTCCATTGTGCCATGTTCTGGGCACTAGATGCTACATAAGCGGACAACAAAAACACATTTCCTGCCCTAGATGCTTTACCACAAGAAAGACAACAAAGGAATACAGACAAACGGAGATGTATAGAAGGTGGCAAAATGATTAAGATAATTGTGGTAGGCAACAATCAGAGCACAAGAGCAACACTGCTGTCGACAGAAAATAAAGATTTAGGAACAGAACTGTCCTAAGCCATTGGAATATATCAATGATTTGTCATCTATTTTCACATTTTGAACTGAAATCCTCATTTCCACTCTCCAAACTCTAATGTTCTCTCTGAATAAAAATTTGTTGTAAAACATATACACTACTGCTGCCTTCACTAGGAGAAGCTCCACTTACTGGTAAATTTCCACTGTTTCATTTAAACTCAGACTTTACTCTTTATAAATATGTTCCTGATAGTATTTATACAGGAGTATACATTTATATGAACACAAGATTTATACTGATATTAGTGTTGTTAAAAAGCACATAGCTTGAAATTCAGACCCAAACCACTCTGGCAGAAAAAAAATAAATAAATGTTGAAATAACCAAATAAAATTGATAATGATGTAAATATTAACATTTACTCTGAATAGTATTTGCAAACTCATCAGGCTTTTAAAATTCACTATATGGCTACATTCCATCCCAGCCTGTGCAGATCTCCTCCTGGGGACACTGAGCATACCACTAAAGGGAAAATAATTGTAGGCAAAATGTAGTTACTTTTTTTTTATAGTGTCATACAGTTAAATCAGCATGTTGCATGCACTGTTATGGAAACCAGTGGTATTATTTTTTATAATTGTCTTGAAACCAAAGCCCACTGTGCACATAACATTAGACACCCATTTGGCAGATGTAGGACCCATACTACAGCAAATACTTCCTTGGAGCCATGGCAGAGGTGTCCCCTGAGACTCCCCAACCACATTTCTTGCAGCGTATTTCCTGCATCTACATTTGCTGTTGCCAAACTTGTCTCTGAGGCTGCCCAGGGGTCAAATCTGCTGATGACCTCTATGAGCTGCCTCAATTTTCTGGACAGTTTTGTTTAGACTTCTCTCTGGCCAATGAACACTTTGCCTCTGTAGTTAATTTTTTTAATATTCTATGATAGGTACTGAGGAGTTACAATCGAGGTTTTAAACAAAAAAAAATTGTTAATATCTCCACTAAGTCAACGTGTATGGGAGGGGAAGAAATTTAAACTCTCACATCTCTTCAGATTATCTATATCTCAGTGAATTTGATTGCCTGTCTTTGTTAGTGAAAGACAAAACATTCATCCTTAAAAAAAACTTACACTGCCTCACATAGCAGATTCTCAACATCAACTTCTCTTTAAGTGGGTGTGAATTACAGTCACACCAACAAGAAAGCAAAGCAGTGTAAGCATTTCAATTAGCACTCACATTTCAATTCAGAGATGTACCAAAAGAAAAATAATTACAGGTCCAATCCAGAGGTGTACACTTTGCAGATGCAAACACGAACTGTGGCTACAGGGAGGAATCTAAGTGTAGGTTTCTACGTTTTCAGCCATAACGTATTTGCTGAATTTCAACATTCATATTTACAGATGAACTAAAAAACAAGCTGAATTTTTATGCATTTATGTTTCTTCTGTCAGTCTAGTCCCCTCATCTTGTCTCAGACTGAAGTGATATCAGCACAAACCACGCTGCCAACAAAAACAACACTGAAGCCATACCAGAGGATGAAAACGAACTATAAGTAGATAAATGCTTACTATATGGCACAGTTTCCCCCAAACTCTAGTGCACTATTCCAGTCTAAAACCTCTTTATGCACCTATACGTCACAGATGCTTTTTACAGGGCAAAGATAGAGAAAGTCTGCCCATAGATTGGTAAATCTGTACACTGCAGAGTGGTGAATCTTGCTGTTCAATCCCAACTGTGGCCCCAGGTTTTACAACTATACATATTTGACATCATTAACTTGCAACACAAATTTTTTCACGTTATCTTTTTCTTTACCAAAATGTTTAGGGGAAAAAAAAAAAAGCCTCTGACTCTATTCATTCTCATAATTTTCTTGGTTTAGTTAAGAGTGGAAATGTTTCAAACCTGTAAAAATACTTCACTGTTGACTTAAGCCACAGCAGTGTATCTATTGACTTTCAGTGTCTTGGCATAGCTGAGGCTTAACATAAAAAGAGAATGCCTCCATCCATGTGTCAGCAATATGATAAATAGCAATTATGTGGAAGGTGAAAGAAGGCCCATGCATTTAATGGAATTTGAGTAAAACTTCCCCCCACAATACATCAAAGAGTCTTCGGTTCTCTGAACTGATCACAAAAGGCAAGTGGAGCTGCAAGCTTTGGCAAGCAGAGATCTGCTGTCTATAAATGCAGCATGAAATATGAAGCCTGAAACATAGTGTGTCCTGGAAGAGAGGGGGGAGAAGACTGAAAGGTTAGGACAAGAAAGAGCAGAGCATGACAAGAAAAACTGAAGATGCAGATATTAAATAGACAATAGGTTTAGCAGGAACGACATATGCAGGCAGACAAAAAGGTATGGCATCATCTTGAATGGCACTGGGGTTCTGAAATGAAACAGAGAATAAAAAGAAATGATGGGAAAAAAAGAAACAGATCAACAAAGAAGTACAATAAAGAGAGGAAAACAGAACTGACAGATATGAAATGGTTCTAAAAACAAAACAAGTATCTTTCAGCAGCATAAACACAAAATGGGGAAAAATAATGAACAAAAGTGGTTAAGAGTGTGCCTCAGTTTACTGTTGGCATATTTATGCTGTAATAGGTTGAAAGAAGATAACAGCTGTCACCTTCTTCATGTAGAAAAATATCTACCCAGTAAGACATGCAGTCACTCTGCAGAAGGCACTACCCTACAGCCACTATGACTGGAGACACATTGTGCAAGTATTCTGTTAGACATAGAAGAAATATTTGAGCAAATGAGAATCTATTTTAGAAGACAATCAGCAGCCAATGCCATATTGTAATAGCAGCCATAGGCAAGAAAAGAATCAGAAATAAGCATTCTTCTTGAATAAAAGTCTTTAATGTATTGTAGATGCAAGAAAAAGATTTATTACACCTGTAAACTCCATGAAAAAAAATGAATTGTGCTGGCACAAAGTTAATATTTACTATATAACAATTTAGATTTCTGAATTTTAAAAAGTTCTTTTAAAATGTCTTTTATGATTCAATAGTTCAGTTTACTAATAAAAAAATGCCCATCTCTGGAAAGGAGCCTCAGTGTTGAAGGATGAATATTCTGAATGAAGTTATCTTAGTCACCAATCTCAGAGTTTAATTTACTCACTTTGCCTTCAAGAATCCAATAAATATGAGTAGGCAATTTGAAAATTATTTAATTTGATCCCTAATCTATATACTTCAATAATAAATGTAGTGATTCTAAAGAAGCTGTTAACTGAACAAACAACAGAAAGAGAATCAGCTGTCTACCATATGTTTCTTATTTACTTAAGCAAAAATATTCATTTTGAGCTCAATCCAAAGTCCATCCAAGTCAATAGAAAGACTCTTATGATTTAAACTATCTATGGAATAGAATTTATGTTACTTTACATATAAACCCTGTATCGTACATTAGCCCTACAATCTTTCTGCATCTCCTAAGTAGAAACACTAAAGAGAAGTTTTAAGGTTGTATTTAGTCAGTGTGTACTGATCTGCTAAAACTTAATTCCCTAGCAATTCAGCACAGCAGCTGATTCAGTGCAAAGTAAGAGCTCATTTTATATACTCATATACCTCTCTTTTTGAAATAAACATTCCATTTTAGAAGAAAGTACTTATTACTTTGTGTACATGAATGTAAACCTTCTCGCATTTCAGGATGATTCTGTTTGCATTTTTTTTTTAATGAAAAACATTCAGAAATAGACTATTTGTTTCTTCATAGCTAAATAAGACTCCCTAAAATTTGAGATAAAAAGCTGGGTTGAGCAAATAAAGATATCATTTAAATATCTTAAATATTAAAATTTAAATTTATTCAACTACCTTAATTATTTAGATTTAAGTGTGGCATTTAAATATTTAAGTATGGCACTTAAATATGTATTAAATAAAGATAAGAGAAAATATTCTGAACACACAAAGCATAGAACAGCCTTAGGAAGTCACATTAGCCTTAGTTCTGCAACAATATCTTTGTGAAGCAAAGTACACAAATACGTATTTTAGGATTATTCTATCATATATATTTTGGATTATCTCTTTCCTATTTTGTTCTCACAAAGTTAAAAACATGCACACTTCACAGAACCAATCTTCCTGTTGCGCGTATGTTAAGTACCTCCATGTAAAGCTCCTACTGTCACCAGACCCTGCAGACCTATAGAAGATGGCATTTACAACATGAAAATATTTTTTTTTCTTCTAAAAAGTGTTGTTCCTTAACAATACCAAGAGACAGAACGTTCTTTCTTTTTCATAAAAGGTGTAACGTGTCAGTATTTAATTTTATTCAGAGGATATTTTTTTTTACTATTAAAAAAACAAAAACAAAACAAAAACAACAACAACAAAAAAAAAAAAACAAGAAAGAGGAAAGTTCTCTTTGATACTTCTATCTGACCTCCAAAGAGTCATTATAGCTGCTAGGCCCAGAACATTTTAAGAAACCAGATGCTTCTCCCAACATGAACGTTGCATCCGGGACACAATACCTTTGAAAGTCACAGAATCACAGAATTGTAGGGGTTGGAAGGGACCTCCAGAGATCATCAAGTCCAACCCCCCTGCCAAAGCAGGT
>JAOWBP010004015.1:19535273-19560834 GCA_028571105.1 Tragopan temminckii
CCCCCCAAGGCTTCTAAAACTCATACTAGCTCTGTGGAAAATTGAAAACAACATGATAATTGAAATGGTGATGGAAAATTATGTGTTATCTCTGGATGACCTCTGTGCACAAGTTCACTGAGCCAATGTGAAGCTTCACCATTGTTCAGTAGCAATTATTTGATCAAATGAAGATGATGACAACTTTACTTTCTTTATCATAATCTTTTCCAATTCCATCTTCATTTTGAGTATTCAGCATTATATTTTATTAAGCATAACCTGATTATGTGAAGACACAGTGATGATATTGCTCTTGACTAGGGTATTAGAATGACCTTGAAAAAAATAATTCTTTTATAACATTAAACAATTGTATTAAAAGTTTTGACCTCTGCTCCCCACTATCACTACCCTCCATGGACTCAGTAACACAGACGTAAACACAAATGAGAGTGAAAAAGTGCAGTCTCTAAATATACTTAGAAAGCACAGACTACCCATTCTGTTCATTCCTGAAGGTCAACCTTCACCTGAAGGTTGAGCATTCAAAGATCAACAGTTTCCAGAAGTTAAGCATCATGTTGTAAGCAATGCTGTTCACATCTGAAAAAGAACAGGCTGAAGAGAAGAAAAAAAGTTTCCTCATAGGTGGCAAGCAAAATACCCAGCAGAGAGTCTCTGTGCTCTTCAATCTGACTTATTCTGCCTTCAACAACCACTGCATTAGCTAACTGCTCACCAAGAGGCAGCATCATCTGTAGTGATGGTGATGCAGCTTTGACATCATGAAGTCCTATTTTTGCTTCTGAGCTCTGGATTCCCTCCAGGGTGTCCAGCTGAGTAGAGTACAAGCATTCCCAACTTCATGCAAGCCCAGCTCAACCCCAACACCTTTCTATACAGTCACTGCATACACTTGAAAACCATATGCAAACTTGAAAAATAAGCAACAATGGGAAAAGCTGAGACTTAGATGGTAGAAAGGAAATATAAGGCATGAAACACATGCAATAGATGTTCAAATACCTGATTTTCCAACCAGACAGCTGACTAAGAAGTTCAGAAGTTCATTGTTTTCAAAGTAGTTTTCTTTAGCCTTAAGAAACTAGCTACAACTATTAGATCTCACTACCACAACTCAGGAAAATCACTGTTGGATATCTCCATTGCCCTAGAGTCAAACAGAACATATTTCAAATTATCCTTCCATCTCTCAGTTTGGGATTCTAGCCACTGGATTAGAGGCTATTTGCAGATGTGAATCCTCTCAGCCATTACTTTGTATTTCCAATGGCACAGCACTTGTTATCAGATCTGTTCTGATTATAGATTACAGCAGTGCATAGCTCTTCAAGACACAGCTGCAAAGTTTGTTCTCCCAGTCAGCTATTGTGACCATATTACTCTTTGAATTCATCTACTGGTTTTGTCTTCACAGCTACATCCAAATTATTTTCTTTCACTTGCAAAACTTTTCTCAGGATAAGATTCAAGCATGCATTTCAGTAATTTTAAGAAACTCCTCCAACCCTAAAATATTATGCATATCCCTGTCTATAGTGTATCCAAATTTGACATGCTGTAATGAGAATAAAATAATAAATCGTCACATTCCTAACACTCCTATTAAAATGATACAGTGGTTAAAGAATTATTTAACAAATAGAACAGATCACTGCTCTGCCACAAGAGTATAAATCTACAGTAACTTCAGTGACACCGCTGAGATTTACATGGCTGTTCCTGGGGACAATATCTGACCCATAGACCTTTGCAAAGTAGATTTGTTCTATGAGGTTTCATAGATAGGACATAAACGAGGAATACATCACATTTTAATAAAAGACTGTTCTTAGAAGTGAATGATTTTGCACTTGTTGGAAGGTGCTTGTCAAATGAGAAATAGGAGTGCAGGAGGAACTGAAGAATAGCAGCCTTGTGTCATGGGTAGTCTTATGAAAGGCAGCCTTGAATAGAGTGCACTATAAAGAAAGAATATTGTTACATTTTCTGACAAGGATGTGGTTTGCTAAGTGATTCTTGAACTCCACAGGGGAACTTGTCTCTTCACCTTGATTTAAAAGAACGTACACACAATACCACTTAAACTCAAAATATGCCCAAGCTGTCTTCTGATTTTACTGAAAGAATCTCAGAACAAGACAAAACAGATGGTACCGAAGCCCTTTTCTTTAGCTAATACTGACTGTACTTACAACTCTGAAAAGAGTGAGCAGTGTTTTAAGGGGAAAAACAGGCCTTGTGTTTGGATTTTTCTTTTTTTTTTTTTTTATAATTGTCAGGGCTTATAAATACAGCTATTAATCTGATTATTTTTCATGGTGTATTGATTCAGTGCAGAGCCATCCAAGCTAACTGATAGCATGAGAAACTAGTTTCCCCATTTTCATCAATTTCAACAGGAGGAAAGAGCTTACTTAGTACATATATGAAAGAGAAGATAATTTCTCTATTTAAAAAAAATGGAATATAGATTATTATAGTTTTCATTAGGAGCAACTCCATAGATCTGCAGTTTCTT
Source organism: Tragopan temminckii (assembly GCA_028571105.1). NCBI lineage: Eukaryota > Metazoa > Chordata > Aves > Galliformes > Phasianidae > Tragopan > Tragopan temminckii. Next base: position 19,537,798 of record JAOWBP010004015.1, read on the forward strand.
ATGTCAACCTAAAGAAGCATGAATTCTTTGTTGTAGCTGTAGGTATTACAGTTAACTCTAGATTGATTAGAGTTCTTTTCTAAAAATATAGTGCTTATTTTACCCTTTCTGTCTCACATTTTAAAGTTATATCTACAAGTACAAAACCAAAAACCCTGCACTCTAATGCACTCTAACCTGTGGAGAACAGTCCACAATGTTAGGATGCTCAGATTACTACAGAAAATTTACAAAGAAATACCAACAGAAATTAAAACAAACTGTTAAAAATATTTATTATCTATGCTTCCTAAGGATAAAAGGGCTGAAAAGAGCACCAAGAATTCTGAGATTGAAGAGAGTCTTTGTTACCATAGATACTGGGCAGGTGTGTCATTTTCAACTATAAGCACAGATTTGATAAGAGGGTTCTGACTACAAATGCACCTGAATAAAATAAGGAGTTGTAAGAAAAAAAAAATGAAAGAGAGAGAGAGACTGAACTATTTTACACCTCCAGCTTATCTCACAGTTTATGTTTTATCAAGTCTCTGAAATTTTCATCTAAACAAAGAAAGAGCAGATTTTCAGAATTTACTGGGTTGTGAGCTTTCAAATCTGTTCACTCTTTCCCTCCACCACTTTCGTCTAGATTTTTATACAAAATACTAATGAGATGAGTGACATTTCTAGATGTCCACTTCTGTCTTTCAGACTTTTCTGTCTGGGTACACACAATTAAAAATATTATTTTTCCTTGGAGATCTGTGAGAAAAATATGAGAGAAAAGCATCTGGTGGCAGCAGTCATTGCTTAGAAAAGGTGGAGAGACAAAATGTTTACAACTACAATTTCAAAAAACTTATATATTAGTAACGCACTTGGTAACACTCAGCAGCAGTAGCATCTTACACAAAAAAAATGATAGAAAATTCATTCAAATTGCCAGTCTCAAAACTATATTCATTAAATACAAAGGAAAATGTAAATATAAAAGTTAAAGGCAGAAGTCAATGTTCCTTGGAAGTACACATGACTACCCACAGAAAACTATTAAAGTTGTATTTATTACATGACATCCACCATTATTCTTCAATAACAATTGATAGTCTGTATCAACTTCATGCACATCAAAAGAGAAAAGTGGAAAAGAGACAATAAACAGTAAAATATCTTTTTCTTTTTTTTTTTTTTTCCTTCACTGTAACTGGAGTATATTAATTTCCTTGCAGTTAGATTCAGTGGGCATAATGGCTTGAAATATGAGCTGTAAACAAAAGTTCAATCTGCCCACTAAATCTACACATTTGCTTATTTGTGAGATTACTCTCCATTAATTTCACTTGTTATTTTCTGACAAGCTAAAGGCCGTCTCTTACAACACTTTGCTAGAAGTAAAAAATAAACAAAGGTCAAAAATAAAACACTGATGTAAGTCTTTCGAGCCTACAAAAAGTTTTATTTCAGCTGTGGACAGTAACATGTTTTAACTATTTTATGTATCTGTACAGCTTACCTCCTTTATAACAGCCTCATGAACATTGTGTCAAGAATGATTTTTTTTCTGTGAAAGAATTCCAGCTTTATTGAGACAGAAGAAAACACTGAGCAAACAAAAGCATAGCAGCTAGTTCAAAGAGATGGTAGGCCTCCGGGAAATATAAAAACATAGGTCATTACAAGGAAATTAATGATAATCTTTACCTTTAATGCTTTCTTTATGACTGTGAATAATAATAAGTTGCTGTATCTAAGCTATGTCTTTAAGCGAATCCACAAGCATAGGCAAGAAATGACTTCCGCTATTCCAATCATGCTTTCAAGGATATATATGGAAACAGGCTGCAAACAGTTTTTCTCTAGCTGGCCATTCCTTGGTCTAGAACAATAGTTCCTAGGAGGTCCACCTTGAATTGAAAAGCAATCTTATGAGATAGAAGAAAAAACAGTTTTTTCAGCTTCTCTCTAATTTTTCATCATAATGTTTCTAGGAGGTCCATATCATTAGTGCAATCTTTAATGTCTGCAGATGGCATGATATAGCCATAGGTTATATGCTCACATTTCACACGCATGGTTTTCAGAAGGTGCTATGTCTTCATTCTTAGGTGTTGAAACTGCCTTCTATCAAATAAAACAAAAATAAAACAAACTGTATCCTGACCACATGATGTCACTGAAGCTCATACTTCACGAGAGCATGAGATATTACACTGGTGTCCTAGATAAAATGCAATACCTAATTCTTCACATTGGCTTTAAGATACAGTCATGTTCTTCAACTTGACGATAATAGAGGCTTCTATGACTAATTACTCTCAGTAAATCGTAATACTAATAAAAATCTTTGTTTGGAGGATATCATCCATTAATTAAATGTTAATCTCATGAGGCCATTTTACTGATGTATCCATTTATAAGTTTCTGCTAAAAGCAAACAGCATATATATGTTTTTCAAAAAGGCAGAAGCATAAAATATTTCCCTGAAATTATCTTGAGGCTATGTTCCAGATAAGAAAACTTAATTCTTCATCTCTACCCATCAGTTCTCACCAAAGAACTATTCAAATTCTGATGCATACCATCAATCTAAGTGCAGACAGCGGTATTACCTAGCGCTGTGTTAAAAAATAAAACAACCTTATCTACCTTCTTCAGTGATTTCTTACAATTGGAATACATACTAATAAACAATGCCCTTCCACCAGTCAGGAAACAGCTTGACCTCACTCTAAGAATTCAACATCTTAGCACCACAGAAAATATTAAACATCAAAATAAGAATCGTCCATTTCTGAGTAATTTTATCTTTCTCTTTTACTCGATAAAACAGCTGGAAAAGAAACACACCATCTCTTGGAGAGATTTGGCACCATTTCCTTCCTTTTTCATGAACAGAGCATATTGCCTACCAGATAATTCTTCTTCATTTTACCTGTCGTTGTTGATAAAACTGACAGTCAATTGCCATCTGATACTAAACTTTGTTTTCTGAAACTATTCATAAGGAAACTCATAAAAGTCTGATTGAAAAAAAAAAAAAAAAAAACCACAAAAAAAACCCACCAAAAACAAAACAGTTGACTAAGCTTAACATTTTCAACTGAATAGGACTACAGATAGTCCTAGAATCATTGTCAGTCTTCAGTTTTCAATGACAGTTGTATGTTTGTTTACTCATTCTTACGGACCGCAGCATCATTCAACAGATTTGATCACTAGACTAGGAAAATTTACTGAAATTCTTGCAGAGCACCTTTCTCTAGCCTGGAGGGACGTATACATGGTGCAGAGACGAATGACTACACAACAACAAGACTTCGGTTGCAGAAACATTCCTGCCATCATAATGGTCTCTTATCAAGACAAGAACACCCTGTTAGCCATCAGTAGAATGCTGAAATTAAACTCAAGAGCAATTGCATCACATTCTTCATTAGCTGGAAGTACTCAGCTGCAAGAGTTTGAACCAGTCCTCAGTCTGATTCTCAGACTCCCCAGCCACCTCATCATAGAATCTGTCATCCACCTGTGACTTCGGCTAGAAAACTATGTCATATTTATGTAGTGACTAGGTTTCATTAATGCCTCCTAATGTCTTCTGTCATATTACTTCCTTCAATCAGTCTGCTTGCCATCCTCTCCCATGAGGTTCTTCCCAGCCACTGTCCTCACTGCACAACTTCAAACTCCTGTTTGCAGAAGACAACAGCAGTAGACACAATAAGGTTCGAGCACGCTTCCTTTTCTTTGATGCCCTGTCTTTTCTATAACTCCTCTTGATAAAGAAACCATTCATAGAAACTTCAAACAGTGCAGTATGCAGCAGTGCCTCAGCACAGAGATTTTCAAGGACACACAAAAACCCTGCTCTCTACATTGGCTTCTCTTAAAGTTTAAATAAGTCTCTGCCCTCCAAGCACTTTGCATGCCCATCCCAGGGCATCTAAAAGACAACAAAAACCACGGTAGTAAGGAGTTTTGCCCACAGTTCTGTGCCTAACACAGAAATGTACAGCTCCTTCAGGTAAGTGACTAAGCTTTTTAACAAGCTAACTGGGGGCCTATGATAATTTATGCTATCTGTATTCCAAGTACAAACACTCACTTGACCTTCTGTCTAACAACAAAACCATAACATAATTTTAAAAACAAATTGTGCGCTGCGTTGTCCTTTTTTTGTTTATTTGTTTGAATTACATGATTGCCCTACAGCAGGACAGGGCAGAAGAATCACTTGTGATTAATCATGTGTCTGTATGAATGGTTTAACAAAAATGAAATGCTGTTATTTCTTATCCAGAATTCTGCTTCTGTTGATGTTCTCCTCAAATAAATAGAAAGAGAACCTCAGTTGCATTGCAGCACCTGCAAGGAGGACATTTGATTCCGGCCATATTCATTTCCAACATTCTCATATTTTCCTATAATTTTATTTTATTGTTACATGCAGGCATAGTTCATTTATAAACCTGTTACAGAATAAAAATGAAATCTTCTCAGACAGGTCAGATGAAAACTAAGTATTAACTACAGCAGAGGCTGGAAAGCACTGCTGTACTCCTTTTTATTTTTATTTTTTTCCTGGGAATTTAAATTCTGCATATCTGTGGTAATGGTTGAGAGATAATCCCTGGAACCACTTAAAACAGAGAACTTTGTTACTGCTTGTCCTTATCTGGATAATCAAATCATAAAGTCCAACTGGCTACCAAAGCAAAGCTTTCATGCTAACTCTAAAATACCTCAAATGTAATTTGTTCAGTAAACTGCAGTACATTAAATTTCTATATTAAGTAAATTATAAGGAAGAGTGCACTTTGCAAAATTAAAAAAGTGCTCCGTTAACTTATCTATTATTCCTCTGGGAAACTTTCCAAAGTGTGTCTAGTACAATTAGATACTTTCTTTATGGTCAGTCTATAGCCAAGAAAGAATTGTTACAACTCAGCAAATGTGTTTCCATTATAGTTGTAGACTCCTCTTTATTTTCCAAGGTGAAAATCCCTGATCACGAACACCATTTTTCTAGCTTGTATGTGCAGATTGAAAACTTTTAGATAAAAATAACTACCTAACCGAATATCTGGCAGTTAGAATCAAAGCAGCATTGATCACTTGCACACCTTTAAGTGACTTTTTTTTTAAGTACCCTTTGGAAGTGCATTTAGAGTGGAAGTAAATAGGGTATATGATAGAGTGGATTTATTTAAGTAGAGTCTCAGTGTACAGGAACTAACAAATTGCTTTCATTGCATTCTATATGATATAAAAGAGATATTGTTTTCAATAAGTTTTTTTAAATGAGACAAAATATTAGCATTTCAGAAAGATGTGCAAAACACTTGACCTAAGCCTTTGGGTTTTTTTGTTTTGTTTTGTTTTTAATTATTTGGTTTTGGGGGGGGGGTTCTGATTGTTCTTCCGTAAAATCTGTCATTCTGAATTTTTTTTTTATTGTTTGGATACTGAAGGCTGGGATTGCAGGTGTCTCAGTCACCACTCATTTGGACAAACCAGCTGATCCATACTTTCAAGTGTGCACTCCTTATTAATTACTGTAATGACAAAAATCTTATTTGCTTGAGAGATGAGATCACTCATTACCTAGACTTTGGGTCAGTGATGCGCTAGTTAGAATTTCAGTATCATCCTTCCCATTGTAAGCACCTCCCCCCACTTCTTCTGCTCCTGAGTACTACCATCCTAAGCATATTGATAAGGTTGTCTATGAACAGCAGTCATATTAAAACCAGAAAATACCGAGATGTATAAGATCTGCGAACATCACCACTCAGATTCTCTTTTTATTCAGTCATTTAAGACTTCAAGTCCTGTGTTGTGCATGACCTGGCCTTCAGCAGCTGACACAAGATTGGACCATGCTTTTCTGGACATGCTCACACAACAGAAGATTTTACATGGTGAGATGATTTTACATAGTTAGACAGAGCCTTACCTGTACTGTGCTGCTGCTCTAACTGGCTGCCAACTACAAGGTGATTGGAGAGGTGCCTTCAGCACATCCTTTGCTCTTGCAGGAATAACATTTAAACAAGATCATTCCAAAAAAATCTTCTTACTCAAGTCTCTCTCAAGGACTGAGACAGGTTTATTACTACTTAAACACTAAAAATACACTAACAATTTTCTTTCCAAACTGTGTTCCCAGGGCACAGCCGCAAGGTGAAAGACCCCATACTGCATGCTGCACAGTCAGGTGAGGAAGAAGCATTGTGGAAAGCTTTCTGGCTGGAGACAGCCAGTGCTGACTCAGGTACAGTGGAGCCTGGCAGACACTGTCATTCACATACTCAGCCCCTTTAAGGAATTAGCTTGAAAAATAAGCTTGAGAGATGCTTCTATGTGTGTCATCATGCCAGCTGTCAGGGCTCTGACAGTCCCATCTCAGCATGTAAGTACTGGATCAAGGCACCAAGGCCAAGAAAAAGAAAGTGTTAGCTTGTCTTTTGAGTAGTTTAACAGTGTCAGTAAAGACACTGTGTAGCATGAGATCCGATTCCTTATCTCAGGCACTTCTCTGCCAGTTCTCGAATTTGCCAAGACAATGCCAGAACTGTCACACACAGTCAAGCTGAAGAACATCAGGGGAAAATCCCAGTCATCCAAGAAGCAGCAATAAAGACCAAAGAGTACCAACCAGCCCACCTGGAAGCTGCAAATGTAATGAGCTATTTGGAAAAGCTCATGACAATCTCAAGCTCAAGCGATTCCCATTTCTGCCAAATATGAACTAGTTCTGCACCTCACTGAGCTCACTACACAGTAGGTCTTGCTGAGTGGAAGTCGAATGCAAGCTCACTTCCACATCTTGTAAACCTGGCTTTGTCTTCACTTGGAGCTCTTCCCAGCACCGTTCTTTCTGAGAGGCTCTTCAGCTACACTGAGGATGTTACATCTAAAAACAGATGCCAGCTTCTGCCAGTAAATGCAAAATGGCTTCTCGCCTTGAAATGTAATCTGCCCACGCTTGAATTTTGTATCAGTGGCTATTTGTAATTTTATTTTAACTATTCTGGGGATGATAGCTGTGTATGTTATGAATCTAAATAAATAGGTTTTTTTCTGCAAAATATTATCACATGAACTAAAGCACTTATCAGATATTCCCCATTTTAATTTTACATGTATTGAAGACCAAAACCAAACAGCACTTTTTTCACTCCCCAGGATTCTTTTCCCTTATACTCCTCAAATCATTTGTCACAGGTAGCATTTATATAAAATACACTGACAGACATTTACCTTCCCACTCTTTCATACAAAACAATCTTTAAATCTTCAGAGGGGATTTTAATTCTCACTATATGTATATTTAATGCATAGCAGATGATTCAACTGCTACTCTTGTATGCTTGAAGCCTTCTTTTAGTGGACAACTTAGGACAATTGCTGTGGAAAATAAGGGGAAAAAATCACTATTTCATATGCTGTACTACAGTCTCAAGACTTCAGTTAATCTTAAGAGGGGTGGAAAACAGCTCTCTTTTAGAGAAAATAGTCAGCAATGACAGGTCATCAACATTTCTAACTGCATGTGTTTGAGTAAGGTGCCCTGAACCACTTTCTGGCAAGTTTTCCAAAAACCAGGATCTCATTTCCCAGCCTCTCAGCTTTAAACCAGTATCTGCATTGCTTTTGTCATGCCGAATGTGGATGAACATTACATTTGTAGACAAGAAGGTAATTTTCCTGCATGATCATCCGGTAAACAAATGCACGGGCCTTCAAACATTTCACATACTGGAGAAAGCTGACAGTGTGAATGCTACATTGCATTATAACTATCTCAGTTATGTTAGACCTCTGTTAAAATGAATGATTACAACGTCCAGTAGTCAACCACTTTCACTGGGTGCTCACAGTTCCCAAAGCATTAATATATGGTGAGTAAGGAGAGCAAATCTGCATCTGGGACATCTTACAATACCCCGAACTCCTTCCTGCTGCACCAAAGAAGCACAACTTAAGATTCTGTGTGGACCTGACAGTACACAGGAAGAAATGTCTTCCCAGTCATTATCAGATTGTTAGTAAACAAGGGACATTAAGCAGTGTTCCTGTTCAACAAAGACTCTGCTGGGTAATTTTGGTTCATTTACCCCTAGTTAACCATTAATTGCTACATAAAATTTTAATCTCCATTTAAACAGACTATAACTCCGTATCTGTTTCCATGTCAGCCTCAAGACAGCAGTAACTTTGCAGCTGTGGAATACAGACTGCTTGGTATTTCCTAAAGAGAAAGGTAACATCAAGCACAAACAAGATGTTAAATGAGGAACTGGAAAAAAAAAAAAAAAAAAAAAAAAAGTTGCTGTTGTGAAACAGAAGGGGGGTGGGGTAGGAATTAAGGGAAAGGAGACTTCGAAATGCTCAGATTTATATATATATATGTATGTATGTACATATGTATATATATATATATACACACACACACTGTATTATTAGGAGGAATCTTGCCTTTAGGCACTGGTGAGTTTTTAAACACTTTCTGGGGGTAACCCTCTGTGATTAAAAATATATATTCTTGGTACCAAAGCCAAAAATACACCAGAAATGTACATCCTTAACCAAACCTGAAAGAGCTTTGCTCCCACACATTTTTCTATGGTTCTTGCTTATGACTGACCACTGTAGATTCCCAGCAGTTGTGGTTTCTGCTGGGCTCAGTCACTAGGCAGTACTACCAGTAGAACAGTGACTAGTGTCAAAATAGACATATTGATTCAGAGCACAACACCCTTAACAGAGCTCCAAATAAAAATAGCACATTTATAAACACTTCCTCTTGATGTAATCACAAAAGATTGAAGGAAAAACTACCATTCCTCAGGTGCATCTCCACACATGTAGGAGAAGCCTCCTTGCTTGATGCCAGGCAGTGGCAGAAAGGGACTGATCTACATCTAGTGAAGCGAAAAGCAGATCTCCCAGAGGCAAAGGCAAACGCAAAGCAAATAACTCCTTGGAGTCAAGAGTTCTAAAGAAAGATAGAAATAATGACAATCTACAGCTTCCCTCAGCCAAAGTGCTAAATATTGGCTCCACTGATGTCAGTGGGAGTTTGTTGCTGACTTCAGTCACACTGTAATATTAACTAGCATGTTTAAGCGCAAATGAAGAAGGCTTTCTTTAACAAATTTAATCATCATCTTTTATCCTGACTGTTAGGGAACTTAGACCCAGATTCAAATTTATTCTTACACAAAATCTCTTTTTCTGTGCCTCCCACCTCTTGGATTCTGCGGGCTTTACATGTACTCATAGGCAGTATTTAATCTCCATTTCTACCCTGAACTAAATGCAGCATTACTGAAATGTTGAGTTTCATGAAGGCCCTCTATCTAGAAAGGAATTTCCTGCTGACTTTCAGGTATTTTGAAGTTATCCTGTTCCTCAGCCTTTGGTGTTGTGTATTTTCAGCAAAAGCAAATTTCTGATTTAAAATTAATTTGCCAAATAAAGAATGGCTACATACAGACCATTACTGACAATAAATTGCGAAAACATTAACAATACATTTTACTAATACACTGCTCTACAGTATTATGCAATTACTAGGAAGCATTCATAGACAAAAGTTTTTTTTTTTTTTTTTAATGATGGTTGCTATCTTCTTTGTTAATTATGCAAAATAATTTCCTTTGCTACACAGATTGTCTTACAAATGACTATTTTCATCATTTTTGTATGCTGTTGGTCTAAAAGTAAAAGTGTAGATCTTCATATGAAGACATACTTAAGACATATTTAAACAGAGCCAGGAAGGCATATATCTACATTTTAATTAATTGGCCTTCAAAGGCAGACACTGGTAAACCATCTATCTGGACACAAATCTGTTCCCTGGTCTTCAGAAGAAAACAAAAAATCTCTCTCCAATTAAATGTAAATGAGGGGGATAATTTGTTTCTTTTTCTCAGTAAAAGTTGGGGGCAAAAATGAATATTCTTTGCTATCTGACTTTTGTGTCAAGGTAGAAATAATGAACAGCAGCCACTAAGAACTATGAGACTTTCTTATTCAGATACAAAAAGCATGTCTAAGGATGAGGATGCTTTGTGGATTCTTCTACTGTGTGAGACTACAGTGGAAAGAAAGCCATGTGATAATTTTCCAGATAAAGTGATGCCAAGAGCAGTTTGCCAGAAAAATTTGGGCTTTCTCCGCTTGATATCCAATATTATTAGAATACTGGACAACACACAGCAATTGCAGTCTAGGAATCTCAGCTGTAACCTAAGTAGTATATACATCTACTTTCCTATTGTGAAAATGTTAAGAATCCCAGTGAGGGGAATCCTAAATATTTAATTGATAAACTATTAGTGACATATTTTTCTGGAAATTGATTTACTTTTCATTTTAAAACATCCTTGGCAGGAGTAAACTCAGTGTCAATAGGGCTAAATCCACAACACATCCCTGCAGATTGCATCAACGTTCTGACACCCCAGGAGAAACTTGCATAAAAGGAGCTGTCTTAAGCCACGACTGCTTTTCAGCACATTCTGCAAAAGGAAAGTGAGTATAATGGTAGGAAAAAAGTATCAGTCCATTGTTGCTGGATATGAAGTATTCAGACGACACCAAAAGCCTGTTCACCACCTCACTGTACCTTTTGAGGAACATGTAGCAAAACTTCTGAGCAGTTTATTTGTAAGACAGAGCTCGTGTCTTCAGATACCTAATCAAGTGAATTTGAGACACCAGCTTTAAACACCAGTGTGGTCATTCCACATCTATTGTTTGGTTTCACTAATGCTTCCATAATCTAACCGTATGTAGGTTGCTCCAAAAGTAATACCTGCAATTTATTTCCACTGAAACTAAAACAGATACAAAAAGCACAATAACACTATTTGATATTTTTCAAGGCCTAATAGTAGGAATTTTATAGCAGTATGCAAAGTAGCATATCTGGCATAACACTAACCTACCATAGAATAAAGCAGAAACAGCAATCGCTGCTGTTATGTGTAGGAGATGAAGGCATGGAATACAAGCCTTTGATATAAGTCAGCATTTGCCAGCCATTGCCATATTGCTACTGCAGATATCTCCCATTCAAAGTGTAGCTAAAAACAATGAATTGTTACATACGACTATGAAATAACTGATGGCATGTTTACGACCTTCTCAGATCAAAAGCAAATTATAGCTTATAATGAAAATATTTACAGAATAATGTGAACTCAGTATGCTGCATATCAAATTTAAACACAAATCGGGAACTGGAATGGTAAAATGCCACACAGTACTTCATTATGATTCAGGATAGCCAGGTGATAGTTCTAGTGCTTTGCTGATTATAATTTCTTTAGCACTCAATATAATGAAAGAAAAAAGCAGGAACAGTGGAAATATTTTGGCATGATTAAATGGCCACTGTGTTCAAACAAAAGTTCTGATCTACATCTATTCTGAATTAAATAGCTGCCAGAAAAAGAAGATTAATCTAATGCCTGGACAGTGGAACAGGACTTGTGATTTGGCTTCCCGTCCCAGAACCATGGGACACTGCACCAAACCACTATTTCCAGACTTATGATTTGTAAACTGGTTATCATCAGGCATTTTATAGCCTATATACTGACTTAGTAACATACTCAGGGAACACATAGCAACCTATTTTTTTGACTACATGTCTTAACACAGAGGGTTCCATCATAATTGAACATGCACAACATTATGAAAGAATTAAGATTTAATTTAAATACAATAGACATTACACCTTCAAAGATATTTCTATGTATTTTAAATATCAATATGATATGGGTAAGTTTTATTAAGCCTTCTTGATAATGTCTTAACAACCACAATATGAACAGAAATGTATGTTGTCAAAACACTGATGCTAAATCTCATTTACTTCGTTCTTTCCATAGTAAATAAAGTTGATACAGCTACATTAGAAACATATAGCAATATTTTACAGATAGTGGGAACCAGACTCAAGAGACCAGTCAACACGTTCAAGGGGGTAAGGCAGCCTTGCAGGCTGGTGGTCTGGGTAGACAGGAGCCTTGTGAAACTCATCAAGGAGAAATGCAATGTCTTTCAATCCCTGCAGAGAGGGAGGCTGCACAGAGAGGTTTTGCTATCTCCATTCCTGGAGGTTTTTAAGATCCGAATCAATAAAGCCCTCAGCAACTTGGTCTAACTGCACAGCTGACTCTGCTTTGAGAAGGAAGTTGGACTACAGCTCTCCTGCAGTCCCTTCCAATCTCAATTATCCTGTGATTCCATGATTAATTAACAGAGCAGGAATGCTAAGCTGTATTAAATTGCTTACTTCTTACCCCAGCCTCCTAACAAACTTTTTTTTATAATTATTTTTAAGTAATGACATGGAGCACTAGTCTGTAGTACTCTCTGGTAAATAAAACAGCTATGTAACTTGCATTATTTGATTGACTGCACAAGATCTGACTTATTATAACTGGTGCAGTGGAAGAAGCATGTGGATTTATTGCCAACTGAGTATATTTCTATATTGAAACTGCCTGTGACAAAGGACAATTTAAGAAAGGAAGAAACCAAGTCAGTAAACTACAGCACAGCTGGATACATAATCAAAGACCCGTCTCCTGGCTTTAAATTTCCTGCATATTTACTAAAGCACTGCTTTGTGTACTCTTCTCTTCCAGCTCTCAATCTTAAAGGCAATAGAAACTGCAGGAAAACAAACTGTGAAGTTCAGTAGTTACCTTTTTATCCTAAATTGCATTATACATTTTTAGATAAAGCCTCAATAAGCTGCATATATTCAGTTCTGTAGAATTTTACATGCAGAGAACAGTAACCCACGTTATTGGGCTAGGACTTGTATGCTCCTAGCCCTTCAGAGGTTCTCAAGATCTCAAAAGACTCTCAAGATCAGAGAAGAAAATAACCATGATCAGCCAATCCAGAGGAAAAAGAGTTAAGACAGTCATTGCTAAGTTGTAGCTGTTTTTCTCTCCTTAGCATGCATCTTCCAAAAGGCAGCCAGGGCAATTTATTGGCTCTCCCATTCTGGATATTGACAGAATGAGGTAGAGGCTAATGGCTGAATACAGCAACGGGCCCCATAGCAGGAAAAAGCAAAATAGGCACATTACACAAAGCTCTATTTTTTATTAAATACAGTTTAGAGCCTGGCATTAAGGGTGCTGTTTTTTGTTTTTCTAAAAATCCCAGATCGTTTGAGGACAGGCTGCCAAATTCATCCATCAACTCAGCCACTGAAATATTTGTGTTCTAAAAAATTCATACAACATGAGCTCTCCACAACCTGTAACTGCGGGGACTTTTATTTTTAAATTATAGTCTTCCACTTCAATTAAGTCTTTTTTAAAAGCATATGCTTGCATTCGGGAGAAACAAGTTTGCCTTCTGTGGACTATATGGACGTGAAAAGAACAGGTATTTTCTGCCTGGAAGCCAGAGGATGGGAATTTTAAGCATATTTTTAGCTGCGTCCAAGGTAGAGTTACACCTTTCTCCTGGAAAACCTATTTTTTCCCATTTCTACTGCTCTGTTATCTTGAGACAAAACGACTTCTGAATTTTCAGAAACAGAATTTTAGGCAACAAAACAGGCACTTTTGACTTTTGCTTTCACAGAATCAGAATAATTCAGGTTAGAAGGAACCCTGGGATGTTATCTCATCTAAGCTTCTGCTTAAAGCAAGTTCTTTATTCTGTAAGCAAATACAGTCTATGTATTATGATTATGCTGGAACTTAATTAGTCTGAAAAAGATAGCACTCTAACCTCTGTCCAGATCTCATTGGCAGTAGAAGAATGACACACAGTTTGAGGTGTACAAGAACATAGCCTGCTTGTGAAACAAAAATAGACCTGACACAAATGTCAGAAGGCATAAAACATTACAGGGAAGTTGAAAAGGTAAAGCTGAAGTATGTGCATGAAATAATATAGACAATTTGCGTTGAAAATCTCCCTTCATGACAAGGTTCTCTATTCAAAATAATTCAACTTTTTAAGGAACAGTAAAAAAAAATTGTAAAAACAACAACAACAACAAAAAACAACTTCGCATCAGATAAGAGGGTGATTATAATCACCTTATGAAGGAAATATCCATCAAACTGCACTTCTAATATATTCAAGTCTTTGCAAGTATCCACGTGATCTTTTGATTTCATTTAGTTATAATTAAAGAGAGAACTCAGAGTAATTCCTTAATGTGAGGGTTCTGAGGGCAGCAGCACAGAGTACACAGAAGTGCAGTTTCACCCAGCTGTGGCTGCAGCAGCGCAGTAGGCTCAAAGCTAGCTCCTGGGCTCCCCTTCCCTTGCATTCCCTGCCTTGCAACCTCAGCAGCTGCACATTCCAGACAGAGCTGCAAGATTGGAAAGCAAGTCCATGGACTATCAGTGGCTGCAGGCTCACTGAACCTTGTGGCCTTGTCATATGTCTCTAGGCAGCTCTTGGGTTCATAAGAAATTTGTGCAGCATTTAATCCTCACCGGTGATGGCTCTGGTGAGTGAAAATTCATTAGCCAATTCTGTGGAACCCAGCCATCACAACAGCACCAGTGCAAGTAACAAACACTCCCTGCGTCCAGCTGGCTCCACTAGGTCATGTTTGGATACAAACAGCCTTGCCCATTGTGCCGTGTCAGCTTTACAAGCCCAGAGCTCAGAAAATAGATTACAAACAAGTTGCTTCCTAGATGTTTCGAATGTCCAAACTGAGCAACATTTGACTGATGTGAAACCAGCAGAAGATAAGAACAGTATGTCGGCTTTATCAGAGTACATTTCTCCAAAATAGACATTTAGCCATGGCGCTAAGATGTCAATGCAAAGCAGTGACTTCCCTTCAAATTCAGTTAATATTCTTCATTGAACTGTAAGATGAAATTGCTCACTGGCACTAAACTTCTCTGCAAATTTCCATGCAAGGTGTCTTCCTTTTCTTAGTCTAGCAAAAGGAAACACAGCACAATGTGTAGCCTATGCTGCATTTGATACTTACTATGATTTTATGTTATTCTTGTGGCAAACAAACCACCAGCTTCATTAAAGTTGTAACAGTATTATCCCTAGCATGTGGTAGCAAACCTGTTAGTTATGCATGGTAGGATAACTTTATAAAGTAAGCCATATGTGGAAGTTTAATTGTTATTTGTTTATTAAGTCAGTTGTAAAATCATTAATTATTTACTATTACAATGACTAAAAAAATCCGATAATTAGTTAAATATGGTAGTTGCTTTTTTTCATAATGAACCAACACCACAAATTTTAAGCAAATATTGTGCTATCTTACACTAAGCAAAGCCTACAGCACTGCTCTGCAGATTTGCTACTACAAGACTACGGTGTAAGTAAATGGCAGCATAAATGCATATTATCGGAATATGTAGTTCAACCATCCTAAAAAAAAGCCCTGGGAAAGCAAAAGATTTCTACATGCTGAATAACACAATGGTGAAAAAGAGAACTAATGTCATTACTTCAGAGAATGCTAAATATATGATCAAATTCTCAGGTTACATGTAGGAAGTATGTCACCTTCTACTTAGGCACATAGGACAGTTTGACCGCAGCTGATACCTCCAAAAGAGTACATCTAAAATACTGTTGCAGTTACCACTTGTAAAGATAAAAGCTATATTTGTCAGAAACCTTGTAAATTACAGAAAAAAATCTTTAAACTTCCTGTAAATGAAAAATAAAACATAAACAGGTGGTTTTTTTTTTTTTTCCTCTATGCTTTCTATTTTTCTCTATACTGTTTTTAAGGGGAGTTCTCTTTGGCCATTGAAGAGACCCATTTTTTTCTTTTTTACAGTAACACACTAACACCACAAAAACACACAAATAAAATTTCAAACACACCAACACCCTGAACTGCGCATACAACTGTTACTGGCTCGGGCAACACTTGGTGACAAAGCTTATGGCTCTCCATCTGTCACTCAGAAAGCCAGCAGTATCACTGTGCAGCCCCTGCACTGAGCTCAGTGACCTGCAGAATGGGGCCAGGCAGCCATCCTGAACCGGCTGCTAAAGAGATGAGGATGGAAACTGCACTGCGATGGAGGGGACAATGTATTCGAGTTAGGGGAACTGCTGACTTCACCCTAGAAGCTTTCATCATATGATCTGGTGATGTGACAGCCCACAGGATGGAAAGAGTACTGGAAGAAAGAGGAGGTGATGGAAGCTTGGAAGGACTGTTCAACTCTGGTTGACTGAGAGTCCCTTGACTCTCAGACTGTTTGGTCCAAGTTCTTGAGCCTACGTGAAACAAAACACACACAGACAAAACTCATCCTTTTGTCCATGCAAAGACTTGCCTGAACCAAAGATAAAACTGTGTATCATTGTGAATCCTAACTGTTCCAAAGACACCAGTCTTTTAAATGTGCAAAAACAAACTAAGTGGTAACAGTGTAACAAAAAGCCTAATGGAGGACTTCCACATTGCTATCAGTAATCTAGGAAAAAATACACATGCAGTCTCTGCACAAGGAGTACTGATTGGCCATCAGAGAATCTGCTAGTGCTCCTGCCAGGCTGGTGGGTGAGCACAGAGCGCCAGAAAGAGTCCAACGTCTTCAGATTGTGCCTGGATGAGATTTTTGGATTTAAAAAAGATGACACAACTCGGGGAAGCCCAGATATACGGTTGCAGTAGCAATTAATAATTTTTATAAACAGATGAAAGTTGTAATTAGTTTAAACCTCACTTGTCTGTTTGTATAATATTTTTGAGCAGATGGCTTTGGCTAAGAGTTGCGATTTGCACGCCCACTTGCATTTTGCAGTGATAAAATAAAGATGAAAGACACATCTTAGGTCATTGCCCTAACAGTGAAGGATTGATCCCTACAACATGTAAACCAACAGCCAACTATTTGCCATCTGATGCACACAGTTATCCGAACAGAAGGGATCTATAGAGATCACTAGGTATAAAGAGAGGGGGATGAGATGCATAAGAAATCAGAAACATTTACATTGGTAAAGGAAAAAATATTTACTGCTGAATTAGCCTCATGGAGAGTCAATAGTCATGAGAGAGCAAGGCTTCAGCTACAAAAATTAAATGCTTTGTAGGATGGGTGTTTAAAACATCTTACAGTAAATCACTGGTTTTACCATCAGTGCAGCAATGACATCACTGCTGCTTCCAATATTTGTGCAGAAATGACAAGAAAAGTAGATTTCTCTTTGCAAAGTTGGAATTCTTGCAATCACATTTAGCTATGCAGCTTTCATGCACCCTTGCTGGTCCTAAACCACAGGCTCACGTCAATTCTTTCACACATGAATTATAAGAAATATGCATAATGGTGACGGGCCCAGATATTTCAAGGAAATGTTTATTTAACATTTTGCTTACTGTTCATTCACCACTATTGTCTCTATCTTAATTACTAAATTTCCTTTCTTTCGACCCATTGGTTTCTAAAGTTCTCCCTGACACTTGTTTGGTTAAGCCAACGTTGAAACTGTGTTTGTGACTGCCCCTGCCATAAGAATTTAGACAGTTCTTTTCCTTTTTGCATTTAAATATGTGGCTGTTCTGCAGGTCTTTCATCAATTCAGCTCCTACATAATCCATATTTAGCAGTTTCATTTACTATAAAAAGCGTGCTATATATCCTGTAAGGAATGGTTCTGCAAAACAAAGGAAAAATGTACATAATCCCATACTGTGCATGAATCCACACAAGTGAAGACCCTTTTATATTGTACACCATATCATATCTAAACATTTCCATCTGATTTTCTGTCTCCAATCTGTACTTAGCTTCTAAGTATTCTAATTATTATTTGAATGATGGCAAGTGAAAAGCCCCAGTAGCCAACTGATGTGTGCTTATCACATCTGTAATTCTCATTTATGCATTTCTAAAGCCCCTTTTTGAGCTTGTATTTAATCATTTTCTTTAAAATAATAGGAGCTATAATTAAAGCCTAGTAGTAACAAGACTTAACAAATAACAGTCAAATGAGAGTCACCAACTGCTAAAACACAGAAAACGAGGAACATCAAGGCCAGCTATCAGTGAAAACTCTCTATAAATCAGAGCTACACAAACAGTGCTCAGACCTCGGGTAAATGTGTGCATCAGATATGCATAGGTTAGATTGACAGATTAGATAAATAAATCTATTCCCTTCAGTCTGAAAGGAAAAAGATACAATGCTGGGTACACACATTACAATAGGAGCTTTTGGCTTATTATTCAAGAAGAGAATAATCTGAGACTCTTTCTTTGACAACAAAATGGAAAACAGCCCTTAACATGCCTTCCATGGATTTTCTCAACCTGTACAGCTACAGCCACTAAATAATTCTGAGTTCATATCCTCCCTTCCCCCCCTCCGAAACAAAAATTATTTTTAATTTTAAAAAATGAAAAAAAAATGACAGATGTTTAATATCTATATTTAATGACACCATACAGAAGATACAAAAACAAATCTAACAAATACACTTCTGGCTAGTTAAAATAGATCACTATTACCCATTACATCTATTTCTGCTTCACTTTTATTCACTTATTTTTAGATTTAGTTGGATAGAGACTCTGAGGGATGGTAAGCAAAAATTAAAACAGCAGGAAGAAATTACTTGTGCATAAAGAAATGCATAAAAAGAGAAGGTCATGGGCTGTATCAGTTTTTCCTAGAACATAAATACCTTTCTGTATGTTCTATTATAGGACTTCAGTGCATTCCAATATTATGAATTGCATCTACATCTTTCTGAGGCAGGACACTGAGTGATGGAGGCATGACTAAGCATCTTGCTGACAGCTTTTCAAGCACCAGGTGCAAAGTCAAGGGTAGATCTCAGAGTCAGAGTGCTCCCAAAGCTGAATTCTCTCTCTGTACTTTTGCCTATTCCTAGAAATCTCAATACCAAAGAATACCAAAGAAAATCCTGCAGATTTTGAAGAAGATTAGCTGTTTTCTAGACCCAAATATCTGCTGAAATAACCTGTCTACTTCAGGAACCAGATATTTACGGTATTCCAAAGCTGACCACATAAAAATCACAAAGTCCCTCTGACAGTCAAAGGAAAGAGATGATAGCAGGTACTACTTCTTGTGCCTTTTCCAGCCCATAAAATCTCCCATGATACTAATAAAGATAAAACACAAATCAATATTTAATAAAGGAATTTCTCCAATAAGGATGAAGTTGTGGAAATAACAACACGCATCAACATCCTGACTACAACAAAAGTTGCCAAAAGAGTAAGGGTTTTGTCTGTTTTTGTCCACTGAGTAGGCAAAAACAGTGATGATACAGATCTATACAAATTCAGTACTATTGAAAGAACTTATTTTACATTCTACTCAAGCAAGGAACATAGGAGCAGAAGTTCTAATGCTTATTATTAAATAATGTAATTCTTTGCATTTATTCTGTACTTACTGAATGAGTATGTGAAGGTCCTATAAGTGTTTAGATTGAGTATGAGAAAAAAGGTTTTTTTTTTACAGTAAGGGTGGTGAAGCACTGCAACAGGTTGCCCAGAGAGATGGTGGATGTTCCATCACTGGAGATATCCAAGGGCAAGTTGGACAGGGCTCTGAGCACCTGACAGAGCTGTAGGTGTATCTGTTCATTGCAGGGGAGTTGGACTCGATGGCCTTTAACAGTTCCTTTCAACTCAAACAATCCTGTGATTCTATGAGTCTATTGACTTATTCCTGAATTGTAGAGCGCTGTTGATTAAGCTTTTACTTCATGGAAGGGGAAACTGCTCAGACTGTATATTGTGTGATATTAGAAAATCATAGTAATGTAAACATAACAAATCAGTTTTTCTTACGCATTATTTGTTTTTTGATGTTACTGCTAAACAAATAAAAACCCTTTCTAAAATATAGCATTGCTTTGAACCATTTAAATTAGTGGTGGAAAAGAGAGGAACCTAGCAAGTACAGTAAATAGGAAGGAAAGCAAAGCAGTAAAAACACTATCAGTATCAAAAACTATGTGTAGCTTCAGCAAGATGAGAGAAAGAACAGTAACGTGTGGTGAGGTGACCAAACATATACCAACTATATTTGGGGATGTTTTAAAGTTTTTCTATTTCCCATTAAAAGACAATAAGGATGAGGCTCTGCAAAGAATATAACTTACAAACACTTACGAATTATTCTATCCAGTACAAAAACTCATCAGTTTAAAAAACCTAATATTTATTTCTGAATGTCACAAACAGATTGTTATCTTGCAAAAATTAAATAATTCACCATTTCAAAGCTGGAATAGATCCAAAGGGGGTGTACAGCATAGCAGAAATCTAGAAGACACTTCCTTCTACTGCAGAAACTACATAGGAGACAATATTTACTAAGGGCTATTCTGGTGCTTCAGAGGCTCAAATTCCAAGCGAAGTGCTATGACTTCACCACAAGAGCACCTTGTTTAATACCACGAAGACTACTACTTTTATTGGCATTTCTTAACAAAAGAAATACATTGTTTCATAGTTTTTCAACACATAAAAATGTAGTTAAACAAAGCCCCTATATTTCCCCAATTTATGAAAAGATTGTCTCTATTAGAGCTGTGCTAGAATAGCGTTACTGCAGTTGACTAAAGATTCAGAATTTTATTTTGCATTAGAAAAAAAACAAAAAAAAACCCTAAAAAGTCAAAATGTCATTTAAATCAAGTAGATTAATTTTGAATGAGATTATGACAGTAACAAAAGGAAACACACAGCAGCCAGAAAACTCTCCCCAGAATATCAGCTTTAAGCAGGCAAAAATTATTTCTCCCTGGCTACTGAAAGTGAGATTCCATTAAAACACGATAGAGGTTGTTGGCAGTGTAATGTCAGAAGCTTCTCCTGTACTACAGCTAAGCATGCAGATGTTACAAGGACATTGTTTTCCCATGGTGCTATTCTTGTTCTCTTCAGAAGTATAAACAAGGCTTCTCACTTCTGAGTATAAAAATGAGTACATGATATTAAGCAAACAAAATGAAAATTACGATCAGAGAACAAAGATTTGGTGAAAAGTAGGCCTTGGGAATTGAAATGCAAGCCTCTGTTGGTGCGTTCAAGAGAAATGTAATGTCTTTTACCCTAAAAGACCATTGCTTTCACTTTTCCGAATCTTTGCAAAACAGGTGTTTTGTAACTCTTAGAAAACAGTCCTTAAACACCTTTCAGATGCTCATTTAAACATGAATGCACTAACATTAATGCTGAGAAAAGAACTGGCCGATTAGCTAGTCTGATTTTCTTGCATTTTTAGACAGAAAGATGAAAAGGCACCTTTTTTGCAGTTTTCTGAGAAGTAAATGACTTATCCATCACCTTAAATTTTTCAAATGCTTTATACTTTGAAATGAAAAATATTAAAATAAGACACAATCAGCACAAATTTGCTGTTAAAAATACATCTTTTTTCTTTTCACTTCTATTTGCATGGAAAACGTAAACTTGAAGCAAAGTGACCTTGGTTATAAAAAGTAAGAAAGCAATGTCAGAATTGATAGGACCTACCATTAGTATTTCATTCTGACAGGTAGGAAATAGGCATGTCAGCAGTGAATGTTACGGACTGAGCTGTGGCCCTGATCATAGTCAAAGCGGTAAATTTCTTCCTACAAAAGTAATTTCCATCAAAACAAAAAGTGCTTAAATAATACAAGTATCTAGAGATGAGAATAGCTTTCCATGGCTGAGCTCAAAGACAAATAAATGAAAATTCAATACATAGCTTTTCTGTGTGTAAAAGTCAGAAAAATAACACTAGGTGTAAGTAAATAATACAGTGATTAAATATTCAACTAGCTCTCTGTTTCCTAGAAAGGTTTTTAATAGAAAACGTTGTATTAAGAAAATGAATTTACAGAACATTTCATATATGGCCATATTATTATAGACAGAACATCCAAACAAGATCACTGAAATTAAACAATTAACATCTGAACCTTTATTTTTTCTATCTGGACATGACATAATTTGGGGATCAAATAATCATTCACATGTACAAAAATCAACAGGTCCTGGGACTAGATGGGACCTGTTGGACCAAAGTTTATTTTCCTAGAAGCAATCAGTAATCAGACTTTATGCTATTATTAAAAAAAAATAAAATAGCAAGACTAAATTAAGTACCTGTCAAACTGAGCTTTCACAGGCGTGACAATTCCAACACAACAAAGTCCTGAGAGGATTATTCACTTTTTTATATTTGACGTTCAAAGGACATTCCTGACTTAATTTCCCAATTGCAGCATTTAGATGTTTAGATTTACTGCCTTAGTGGACTTCAAGATGAGCAGCCAGAGTAGATGCACTGGTTTACGTCGTTTCCAAAGAGGCATTGTCATCACGTGTGCAATTAAATATGAAATAAATTATATTGCACATTTACATGCAATACAGTTTTTCTCACTGTTTATCCAGGTGAATAAACAACAAAAACATTTTTCCACAGCTCTCAACCAGATCATTACCCAAGAGATCTCTTCCAGCTTCACCTATAGTCAGGTCACTTTTCTATTTACGGAAGAAAAAAAAACCCAAACAAATCTGAAACAGTAGTCCCTATATATGTAGTATAGGTATAGAGTCTTCACTTCCATTAATACCATTTGAATATTTTTAATGTGAAAAAATATTAATAAAACAACAATGGAGCAATATTGCTGCTACTTGCTCTACTTTTCCATTATCTCTTTAATAGAAGCAAGAAGTAGACTTTTTTTTATTATTCCATGAAGGATTAAGTAGATCATAAAAAAAATGTTGCATCAAAACAACTTTTATAAAGATTTGATAAAATGAAAGATTTTAGGAACATCCAAAAGAAAGATTGTATAGAAAAGTATCTGAGAAAGATAGGAGCCAATTGTTTTGGCCATGAGCCAGCAGTGTGCCCTTGTGGCCAAGAGGGCCAGTGGCATTCTGGAGTGCATTATAAAGAGCGTGGCCAGCAGGTCGAGGAAGGTGATCCTCCCCCTCTACTCTGCCCTGGTGAGGCCTCATCTGGAGTACTGTGTCCAGTTCTGGGCTCCCCAGTAC
>JAOWBP010004015.1:19560934-19604312 GCA_028571105.1 Tragopan temminckii
GTTTTTTTGTCGTTTTTTAAACACACTATGAGTATATTTCAGAAGCAGAGCATCATTCAGAAGCACCTTTTAAAATAAAAGTACATTCCCATTCTCGGAGTGTTTGACTTTACCAATCTCATCTCTGTGCCTTTACTTCAGCCTCAGTCTGCTGCTCTACACACAGCTGCTGATCTCATCTAGGCAGAGAGTATTTGGGAGACAGTTATTTGGATTAGAAGCAAGTGTGATACACAGCTGATGACAATCTCTGCATGGCTGGCATTTGAGAGGAGACTACTATATCCAGCAAGTCAGTTAAATTTGTGCTTCACTTTGACTTCAGTAAACTACTCACATTTTCAAGATTAAGCAAGTGCTTCACTGGACTGAAACCACAATACCCCATAATATAACAGAGTAGAGGTAAGTAGCATATCTTACAGTGATGTAAATCTAAAATAACTCCAGCTAAACCCAAAGGTTTCTCCAGATTTATACTGACACAAAAACAAACACTGACCTATTGTATTCAAAATCCCTACAGCCACTATATTCAGTTCTTTATATCACAAGTTCATCCTTTGCTTTCTCAACAGAAGTACCTGTATAATCATTCTGCACAAGTTATATTGGCTCAGAATATCAAGTAACACAGGATTCAGCAGGTCTAAGAATTATGCAAAGACGGTTTTAATCAGCTTAATGTTTAAAATAAATTGGTTTTAAAAAGTCTACCAAATGTGCAAAAAAAAGTTGTTTGTGTACCAGCAAATTAACAATATTTTTTCTGTACAGTACAGGCCTGAATACACTGGGAATCATAAACAGTCATTCCATGAGGAAAAACAAGAAGCATAATTAGAAAAATGTGATGTTGAAGCAAGTGTGTGAATTTCCACATCTTCTTGTGTGTAAATTAGAATTAGGTGAAAGAAGGAAAGAAAAGAACATTTGAAGTAAGCTGGAAACATAAGACTCAATACAAAACTTGGGCTAGACCCACATCTGATGGACCCAGTTTTGCTGCAATTAGCGGAGACATCTGTATCCTTAGTATTGCCTAAATATACTCCAATTCAAAACAGCATTGCCTTAAAGTTGTCTTGCATTGCTAGTTTTTTTATGTATAGCATACCTTGCTGCTGTTCATAGATGTAGATGGATGAGTTATGGGAAATGAGCATTTACTATTGTGTTGTGTTTACTGCCTCCAGCAAACTTAACTATTTGGAACAACAAATCAAATTAGCAGTATAAATAATTACCAACAACTTTTTTGTTCTAGGAGACTGAGAAAAGTTGGTTTGAAGCCAGTTCTAATCTAGAAGGGAGGTTTTTTTCCTTAATTTTTCTACAGTTCAGAGATGAAGATGGGAGAGTGTTCCTCACTCAGCAATGAATGGCAACATCATACATGACTTTCCAAGTCATTTCACCAAGTGTTTTGCAGGTTATTTGGTCTCATTCCTTGACAAGTGACCCACTACTTCAAGGTGGGTTACTTGGGAGATCGGCACTGTCTTTGTTGTCCTTAGATTAATTTTAAAAAAAAAGTTATTTCCTAGCCTATTATCTTCCCTTTTTCTTTACAATGGCATTTTGGCCTTATTACCTGTTAGGATCAGAAGCAAAACATCCATATCCTTATAAATTAGAAAATGTTTAATAAGAATGAGCTTAAACAAATTTTTATTATAATGAAAGGATTAAGGTGCATGATAGCATTAATATTTAGGAAAAATTAAACAAAATTGCTTTTTATCGGCTGCAAACTATGTTAAATATTTAATATGTCACATTATAGAGGCACCACTTCAAAGGATATGACAACCTTTCCATTACGAACCTCCATTTCAGCAGTTCAGACTTAGGAAAACTTCTGACTGCTAAATCTTAATGCGATATACAGGTTTTCTAGACAGTTAGAACTGAGACAAGCTTCTGACACTGCACAGAAGTTCTACAGCAGAAAGCCCTGCAAAGACTAGGTCTAAAGAGGCCATCTCCTGTGGGCTCTACTGACCCAGCGCATGGTTTATTTAGAAGGACACTCTGAGTTTAATTGTTCTGGAGCTTATGGGAAGCCTTTTTTATTGCTTTGGAGTGTCTGGGTATATTTTTATACAGATTTAAAACACTAAAAGTCATGCAAGTATTCTGAGGTGGGTAGAAATGCGATTTTTCAGAAATCTAGCAGCAGAAAACTTCCATGCAAGTATTATGAGATGCAAATTCTGGATCCCAAATTATAATAAATGAATATAAACATTCCCTTATAAATAAAAAGATGTGTTAAATCCTGATAGGAGCAGCAATATGCTTCTGAAACAAAACAAACAATTTTCTGCACTGTGAAGGCCTGGAAACTTTCACAGTTTATTTTTTAAAGCTCCTAGAAAAATCTGAAAAAATAAAAATAAACAGCCCAAATCGAAATGAACCTACATACCAGGCTACATATTGGATGTAGTTTTAAGATAATAAAGTAACAGCGTAATGTAGTAAATTTTGTAGTAGATTTTTCCTCCTTTCAAATCACTGAACTGAGACGCAAATGAAAAAATTCTGAGTTTGCTCCGAAGCTGATCCTTACAATGACCTTGAAAAAAATCTATTATCCTCTGCCTTTATCTCTCCTCCTGTAAAATGCGATAATAAACACTAGTTAAGCATTATATTTTTATCTTGTGATGGAACTCAGAGTGGAAGACAATGAAATGTTACAACCACCTTGGTTAGAGCTGGCTGATTCCCTGAAATCAGCCTTCTGCTCATGCCCCACAAAACCCCAAGCAAAAATACACAGCTCCTCAAAACCTGTCAAGATCTTGTTATTCACTTGTTTTAAAGCTCTTATTCTACTGCAGTTGACTTTCATTTTATCCTCCCAAGGCAATTGTTTCTATCTATATGCATGGCCAAGACAGCTATTAGCTATTTGACTGGATAGTACTTCCAGAGATATACTTTCAGCCCTGTTGTACAATCCAAGTGCAGTAGCACTATTTGAAGTAGGAATAATAGTTTTTTCCTTTATTACAGAAGTTTTACTGAATAGTTCATTTGTTTGCAATTACAAACTTCACAATTTGCTTATTACTACTACACACATGAAATATGACTTTAGCTTCTGAGTACAGCTGAGTTCCCGTGTCTGTATATTCGACTTGTTGTCAAGGAATTGTTTTCTGAAGCTCATATCTTGCATTCAAGAAATGAAAAAAAGAAAAGAGAAGAGCAGAAATCAAACTGTCACAGACACAGCAATCACTACTAGCATCCAGATTTTCTGACTCTGGCCTACATTTGCCACATCTGCCACAAAAATGTGAAGCCTGTGTATTTCAGCATCTTCCAGTGTTATATTCTCAAAAATGCCTTTCAGAAAGTGAAGGTAAAAAATAGGCGTTCAACAGCAGGTTGAGGTTTCATTTACTACTAGTAACACAGTAAAAAAATTTTATTTAATACAGCTGACTTCATGCTTTTATTTTTTAATATTGCTTAATCTTGACTTCAGTAACTATTGTGCTAAGTGTTGGAGGGCTTTGACATTTTTAATTGCTTATAAAATGACTCTTACATTTAAAAAAAATGCTCGAATACCAACAGGAGAAGTGCATAGGGAGCGTAGTTTCAAAGTAGAATTTAAAATATCTGTGCTTAAAGATTCATCTTAAACATTTCAATAAACTGCTTTTATTGAGGCATTAGTGACCATTAACTTCTCATGCATGTGGCTCATGCTGTCAGGCAGAACGTATTAGTGATACTTGTAAATGTTGTCTGTGAATATATATACCACTTGTGCATCTGCTGTAAAGCATCCCAGCTTCACTTACCAGAAGGCTTTCTAAGCCTTGATCCACATTTTTTGGTGGCTTGTAAAGAAATAGCTTTTATTAATTATGTGTTGAGTTAAAGGCTGTTTGTAGCTTTATGCGAGCACAAGATTTTGTCAGTTGATGCATCTTTCTGGCATTGCACTGTACAAGAATTAGAACCTTGTAAGGAGATTCACAGCACTTTGGGGCTTGAAACCAAAATAGTCTAGCAACTTTTAAAACAAAGAAAAAATAAAAGCCATACGACTTCAACTGTTAAAATTAAGGAGCTGAAGCAATATATACACACTTGGACAACAGAAATTTCATAAGCAACCCTCCTCCTCCCCCCAGGAAAGGGGAAACAAAACAAAAAATATACAGCAGATGAGTATCCTGCTGAAATACAACCACCGTGCCATTTTAGTGTCACCACTTCTCTCTCACACACACACAGCGCTTTGACTGTGATGAAGAGTTGGTAGAAAATGGTTTTCTTTGCAGGCAGAATTTCAGAGGAAGCCACACAGTGGCAGTACTGGGAATGTAAATGCTGCGCTCTATTGTGCAGCAGGATTAAGAGTCTTTAAGGAGCTAAAATACAGTTTCCTATGTATGGTTGCAGTTAAGTTCAGTGTTACTTTATATAGAAGACATCCTGGTTTCTATTGCTCTAAGACTGGAAGAAAGCACACAGTCAACATGTAATTTATTTCCTTCTGTAATTTTAGTATCAAGAGGCCTCAGACACAGAGTTAGTCACACATTTCACTCTGGGCTACTATTTTCTCTCCATTTTTATCCACGCTTTCATTTCCTCTCTTCAGATACGTTTTTGAAGCCCAGCCTAAACTTGGAATACTTTGCCAAAATATAAGGAAAAGTAAACAAACTGAAGAAGCATCCCCCACGCACAAACAGACACACCACAGACATTTCTGATTCATCAGGCTTATTGGTTTCTGTACTTCCCTAGTACACGGAGACGAGTTAAAGAGTATGAGAAATGACAAATCCAGAATGATCTGTTTATTTTCACAATATTGGGAGAGTCCTATCAAAGAATACCAGTCACACAGATCACAGATACCAACTTCTAACATACGAGTATCTCATATCAGAGCAGGTAAGGGAATACTTTAAAATAAATGTGAGGTTCACGGTTACAGAAAAACACAATGACTGACTGCTACACAGTGCTTTAAGATTTTTTCAAATATTGATAAGCCCTCTCCCCTGTGCAC
Source organism: Tragopan temminckii (assembly GCA_028571105.1). Taxonomy (NCBI): domain Eukaryota; kingdom Metazoa; phylum Chordata; class Aves; order Galliformes; family Phasianidae; genus Tragopan; species Tragopan temminckii. The sequence continues at coordinate 19,565,985 of JAOWBP010004015.1, forward strand.
CCTGTGCTTTACTGACAGATCTGCAGCTTAGCGTCCCCTTTCAGACTGGTGCACAAGCCTCCAGCCCCATGTTTACTAATAAAGATAACGGCAGGAAAATAGGGCTACATCTGTTACAAACTTCCAAAAGAAAAGCTATTTATACATTATTCTAATTGATGCCTGGTACTTTTCCCCCACTTACCTCTGTGCTTTGAGGGGGGGAGGGGTAGACACTTAATTTGCAATGGCACAAAAGCAGCAATTAGACAGCTTTCCACCAGGTTACCATTTGGTGACCATACTTGGTACAACATGAAACACCAAAGTGCCACGACTGTATGTATTAATTCACTATAAACCCTAGGTGCTCTACAGACATAATGTAACAGTTACCATAACCATACATGCACAAGGAATGTGACAGCACTAAAGCAGAAGACTAGTCTTACTTTTACAGAAGAACACACTGTAATCATCTGCCTATTTATACCCATGACTCCCATCTAAATCAAGTCCTTGATTTCAGTAGGGGCACCAATAGTATTTCCTCTAATTGATTCTTTCTTTTAAAGAAATACCAGACTTCTGACTGCAGGGGTTAACACCCAGTAAATTCGAAATGTCCTTTCCTGCTTACCTTGACTTAGCTTTCATTGACAGAAAATGAAGGTGAAGCCCATCTGACAGCACCTGCAGCTGCACTTCTCCCTTTACTGAGTCACTCCTCAAGTTCACAAAACCAACGTGAGCCAAACACTTCCCAAGCAGAATTTGCACTGCAGCCTCCACCACCAGCACCCCCAGAAGAACAAGAATCTGTTATGAGGCCCAGAGAATTATGTTTCTGTATTAATAAAAACCTACACACAAACACACATATGCTGTATGACTCTGCTTCAATGACTGAATGACATTTAAAAAAAACATAGGAACATTAAACTATCCAGTAGAGTAGCAGATGGGGAAAATTTCTTCTCCTTATCAAGGCTAAATTATTGTATCGCTACTGCTCTCAAAGCTATGAGGTAACAGTGCTTTTTTAACTACACTGAGAAAAATATTAGGAGAGGATTTTATCCAAAGGGCACAGTACATTATTTTAGCTTGGATATTCCTCAACTTCTTTCTATGGTGACTCTATCCTTTCAAGTTGAATCTCCTTTTATCTGGAGCTGCAATGGTCTTTCCTATAAATTTGCTGAAGGGTATCACACACTCCCAACAAACAGCTCTGCAAAACTCTTTGTAGGACGAGTACAATCTCTTTTGTTTTAATGAGTAATGGTAAGTCTTATTTAAGAGACTAACATAAATAATTTTCTTCCTCAATTACAATAGCATCTCCCAGTTAACTTGAGAAGTTCGGAAAGTTACTAACTTCTCCATCTGAAATCACATCCCTGGTGAATCGAGTAACCCAGTGCAAATTTAAATGGTTTGCGTTACTGGGATTTGGGAGCTGGAAAAACATCTTAATGGTCAGCGCAAACAGAGCACACTGACATTATCAGTCTCCCATCTGCAACACAAGACAGATGTGAGCACCTTTTTTCATGTCTTGTTGTATTAATTCCAAGATTCAAGAGCAATTGTTGGTCACTTAGATGTGTGTTGTTTTTCTTTTTATTTTATAAGGAAGCAGAGGACCTCCATCATTCCCATTGCAATTCTTTCCCAAAGGGGAAGCAAAGCAGCCAACAGCTTCCAGCCGCAGCAGGGCACCACAGAACCTTGATCTAATGATTGTGACAGGGAAGACTTGGCCACTTAGCATAAAATCATGCACCCACATCAGATTCTGGGGTAGTGGAATGCCTCCACTTTGCCTCCCATGACAGGAGAGGCCTGGGCACATGGCTGTGCAGAATGGAGCTTGGGACACAGTGCCATTTCACTGCTGTGAGCTCCAAGGAACTGCTGCATGCCCACAAACCCACAACACACTGATAGGTGAAACAATTGTTGACAGGAAGTTGTAAGAGGATAGGATGAGCATTTTCAAGAAGGTTTTGAAACCTTTAACCTTCCCACCTTTACTTACAGCCTGGGAGGAGGGTTTTATAACAAACATACACAAAGTAACAGGCTGGACTTGCACATTTATTGAAGGAGCAGAGCAAGAAAGGGAACACAAGCACGAAGCCAATTTTGCCATCCTCCATATGCAACACTCATCCCAAATATGATGAGTCCAAACAGAACTGCATGTGAATGCTCTGCCCAGCATGGAACAACAAAGGACAGCAGTTAAGCTTTATTTCTATCCAACAAATATAATGCCCTGTGGCTGCACAAATACAGTACAGCCACAGCTCACCTGCAACTCAGCTGTACGCACGCTACAGATGAGCCCCAGACTTAGGGGTGGTACTAGAGACACTGCCTAACCTAGCTACCAAGGAAATACAAAGTCCAAATTCCACCAGAGTTTTACTAAGAGAAAGTGGTGACACGCACAGAGCACTAACAAAGGGGCTGCTCTGTTGACACCTATTTTAATGGTTCATCTTCCCAATGGACCATATTCAAAGCAAGAGCCAGCACCTTTCAGTTCCCTCAGCCAGCACAACTCTTCTCCCAGAATGACTCTCACTTTCCAGAGGTAGCAAACCATCAGCAAAGCCACCAGCTTCCCACTGAGATCCCAGAGCCTCACCTTCCCATTAGACCAAGCATCTGACAGCCAGTTATCCTGTCTGAGCAGTACTACACAGAAAGACTGGAATTAATATTTGCTGCCAAAAAATATTGGATGCTTTCTAATCACACTAGGGAAACTCACTAGGTTTTCAATCTCAGATACTTAATACAGTGAAGCAGGAAGACATTTCACTTTCAAGCTAGAATTCAATAATCCTACTTGAAGCAGCTCGAAAAACAAGTTTTAACTACTGCCTCAGCAGCTAGAGATGCAGAAAAGATCTTTATCATTAAAATTTAATTCTCTCAAATCAATGCCATATCATACAAACGTTAATTCATAAATTAACCTTTCTGGTTACAGCATTAAAAAATAGGCTTTTGTATTTTGTTGTTATATACAACTGTAAAACCATGTGAGAAAATTCAGGGTATAGCATTCAATATTTTAACATTGTTCTTACATTATCAATGGGCATAGTTATTGCTTATTTTTTCCACGGTTCTCATTTCCCACAGTGCAGCAAAAATGTTTATTTTCCATTATATTGAAAGAAATTGAAGTCATTGCTTTGGCTTTTACCATAGCACAGCAAATTTCAGGTGGGTGCGGATAACCATTTTACTTTTATCAGAAGTTCCCAACAAATATTTCCCCATCACTTCTGCTCTGCACCGCTACTGTTTCTTTCCACAGCAAGTGAATGAAAAAGGTTGTTAATGATTCAAACATTTAAAAACATTAGGTTGGCCATTACGGCTAACTTCTCCTAAAATATTATTTCTGATATATAACAAAAGCACTCTATATGCAATATATAAATTCAACCAGTACTATGGTTGGTTTTTTGTTTTAGTTTGTGTTGTTTAAACATGTCAAAAGATCTTTAAAGATGCAAGTCTAAGTGAGAGAAAGCAAAAATTTATCCTAACTATACTGTGTCCTGATGCATTCTCAATTATATTGCCACAGATTATTACATCTTGTTAAATTCAACTTGTCTAGCACTCTTCAGACCATTAAAACAATCTTAAAGAGATGTTACATTTTCTGATTACAGTTTTTGGGTCTTATTTGTATAGCCTTGTGTTAACAGACTGATTTTCAAGTACATTTCTTGGTGACACTCAGCTTTGTCTGTGTAGGGCTCTTAGCACTAAGTACTTACGACTGATAAATGCCATTCTTAACTGAGGTGATTTTCATTCTGCTTCGCTCCATTAGTTCAAAGTACAAAATTGCAAAGAAAAGCTGCAATGTCCTCTTTGGTAGTTTGACTCTGCTTTGAGTTCACTGCTGCCTGTATTTGTCTAACTTATAAACTCAATCTGGGGGAAAGCACTTCAATTTTTATATATTTTTTCCACCAAACCTGCCAAGGTTAGGGTCTCACTGTTTTTTTGAACACTTCATGCAAGCAGATCCACCAAATGGCCATCACTTGAGGAAGGAGAATGACCTGTTTCAGGATGGGGTACAGCACACAGCTGCAGTCATATTTTGCAGCCATTCAACTCAATTCCATGGACTGCAGCAGGGGGAAAAAAAAAAAAAGCTACATTTCACTTGTTTTAGACTTCCAACTGCCAAGTTTGTTGTGATTTGAACTGGAGTGAGGGAAAAGTATTTTCAGGCAGCATCACTCTTCAAGATTTCTAATTTCTCACCAACACCCCCATAATTATTTACCGTAGACCAAAAATGTACCTTGTAGAAACAGACTCATTTGTTTCCTACATGCTTCAAACCTTTCATGAATAAAGTAGTACCAAGGGTAACCTTTCATGAATACAACCTTAGGGATCACAGAGTGCCCTCAATCAATGCAGGGAACTCATGTTGACAGAGTATATGGGAAACAGATTGAGGTATTAAAGCACATAGCCTCTGGTGTTTTAGTTGTAAATACTATAACCATCAAATATTTAGACTCTTATGTAAGCAGTATGCCATTTTTTAAACAGTTACTGCTTGGAATAAATCTTTAAGGACGGAATTTTCAGAAGTGCTCAGTATTGGCCTAACTTTGCTCTTACTAAAATCAATCATAAAATTTTCACAACTCTGGAAAAAGGCATTGTCTATTTATATGTTTCCATGACACTAAGCACAATAAGCCTTGATCCTGACTGGGGCTTTTGCACTCCGCTGTAATCTAAATAAAATGATATATAGGAAATCTGTAAGATAATGATGAGGAAACACACACACAATAGCCCAGTTTTTAAAATAATGACTGTGAAGCCATTTGGAGCTGCTTATATTTTCTCTGAATCTTAATTTTCATTTGCTTCTTTTATATTAATCCAATTTCTTTGTTATTAACTTTCCCCAGTATAACTCTGTGCATCTTAAATTTCCAGTACAGTATCCAGTCAGTAAAACATAACTTGCTTTCTTGCTATAAACTATTCCCATTTCATTTACACAAACACATTAGCGTAGGGATGCAGTTCATAGTTTTATAAGCAAAAGATGACCCCTATTTCCAAAGGCTGTTGCTGATAAGAGATATATAACCTCCTTTAAGTTCCCAGGAATAACTACTTCAGCTGAGTTGGAGAATGAAGCATTTGTTTTTATGGTTTTGCAGACCCAACCACTCTGTTTTGTTACTTTACAATATGCACACAAACACTGATTTATGCTGGGATCAACATCAGAGGCAGCTGTTTTACTTTCATATACACACACTCTTCAAAACTACCTTCAAAGAACTTCACTAAGACCAAGACAAAACTCTTGCTCATTGTTTAATATGGGATTCTAAAAGCTCAGTAAGATCATGTCCTTTTCCCTATTTTCTCCAAATGAAAAGCTACAAGTTACTGAATTTGAGTCTATGGTTCCACAAACAGCTTTCTAGGTATTTTCCTAGCAACTATCCTCATTCCCTAACCACTGTTTCAGACATTTATTCCCACCTTCTTCCACTCCTCCAGTTGCACACATACGACCAGTCAGAATTGGATCTATGGTGAAGCAGACCTCCTTTTCTAAAAGACTTTTAACCATGGCCAGAGCCCAGCGTGGTGACCCTATGCAGAGCTGCACCAGCACAGCAGAGGGAGCAGCTCTTACCAGATAGGTCCGCACCTGGCTAAAACCTGCACTGATATACATCTATGTATTTCAGAGAAAATATTTCTGAGCCTCCAAAGGCATTCTTACCAGATCCCTCAAAATAAAAAGAAAAAAATTAGATAGAAGCATTATGAAACTGGCAAAGGCATAAACTTCCAGAGAATAGTCAAGGCTGTAAAATAGGCCAAAGAAAGAACTAGGTAATGACAAAAACATGTTCATCTTCTTTATCTAAATTCAAGTTGATACTATCAATAACCCTGGTCCACCATATATTTTACAATAAGCACTACTAGTCTTTCAGATTAGCAAGCCATATATATATTTAGTGCTTTATTCTCAAACTGTTTCACCACAAATGACAGCTCATTCCACAAACAGCTTATCTTATGGCTAAAGATATATAAATACATACTAAAAACACTGTTGGAAGTCTCTGAATGTATAATGCAGCCTGATAGACATGGTAGTGATTGTAACACTGCATTGTAGACAAATGTTAAAGAAACTTGGCAAGAAACAACACGTTTTAGCTACTCAAAATGCAGATTTTCTCAGTCTTGTCCCCTTCTGATGAATGGAACATATGGGAGTATTGTTCATAAAACTTGCATTGCTGTTCTCCATGTCTACCAAAATTCTTCATCATGACAATATTTACCAAGTTGCATATACTCTCAAATTTGAATTAATTACCTAGATTTTTTTCTGTATTTCCAGGTTTATTGCAAAAGGAAAACACTTTAGAAGCAATGTGATGTGAGAATTTAACAGTAGATGTTACAGCAACAGAGGTAGTGGAGTGCTTGCTGGCAAAGGCAGCTATCCAGTTAAAAGCTATCAATGCTAAGTGAGATAAAAGACGGGAAAGAAAGTGTCGGCATTGCCAAGAAGCAGTTTAAAATCTGACATTATAAACAAAACACGTTTAAATCTAGACATAAATCTTCTCTTGTATGATGTAGCCTCCCTAGCATTTGAGCTAGCATTATTACTTACATATAAACATTTCCTGAAATACAGTATCACAAGTGCAGAGCAGCCTTTAACCTTGTGTTCATCCACTCAAGAACCGTGTTGTTTATTATCCTTTGTCCCTTAATTGTGGGGACTTCACCGACTGCTCTCTGCTCATTTGAAATGCAGAATAAAATGCAATGGATGTCTGAAGACTTAACAGGTGTCAACCAGATATTTGCCAGCTACCACTACTATTCTACTGGGAGGAGTTGCTGTTCTATAAATACTAATTAGACTTCTGCACATGATCTTGCTGAAATACCTAAGGTGATGAGTGGCCAGTTGTTACTTTTAAAAGATTAGCACAATTTAAAAAACTAATGTCCCCAATGAGGCAATGCTCACATTGAATAATCAAGAGTTATAGCTGTTCTCTGCCCAAGGGGAATATATGCTCACTTCATCATTTAGAAAATCTGCTGCCTCTCTAACAAGTCACTCTTCTATTTCACTTTGAGAAAGTTGTAAAACTTCATAGAATAAATATAATGATGTGGTATATGTACTTAAATGGTCTTCCACAGCCATGCCCACATGATAGATTTTAATAGCTGCTAAGAATAGAGATTTCAGTTTGAAATGATTAAGAAACCACAACCAAAACAGATCACACTAAAATGAAGCATAAAAGGGAGATTACACTAGAAATTGCATCAGCATAGCAAAAATGCAATTTACTGTAACCCACCTCGACCTCAACTCTTCACCTCCACAAATCAGAAAGACCAAAACAGGTGTCTGTTACACTGACCCTCTATATTTGAAGTAGTCATTATCAAGGAAAAAATAACACTAGTTACCTAAAATCTCAGTGTAATAATTCCAGATTAGCAGATAATTGCAAGCAAAAATGCTAAGTGACCATACGCAGTCCATTCCACTGGCTTGAAATAAAGCCTTGATTTTCATCTTGAAACGTAACTGATGTAACATGATGTGACAGCACTGCATTTCTATGTATGAGCTGTGATTCACTGTGGTGAGATTTGACTGATGTAACTGACACAACCCTATACTATTCAGTAACAACCTAGCATGCCCACAAAAAAAAAAAAAAACACCCAGGAAAACAGGGATAGAGACACAGAACTTAACTTGTTTCTATTTTTTTGCCTCTATTCCTTGTGAATAAACATTCAGTAAATCCATTACCATTTGCGGTGGAAATAGATATCTTTTTAATCATTTTTCTGGTTTTCTTTTAAAAAATAATCTTATTCTTTACCATGAAATCTGTTTTTTCCTTATCATTCAGCATACTACTTCCCCTTTTTAAGTAGCTCATTACTGGAAATGTTTGGCCTTACTTCAAAAGAGAAGAATATGTCAACACCAGAACATCTGTGTCCACACAGAGTGCTTTGATGACAGTGATATACCCCATTTACATCACTAACGCTGAGCTAAACCTTGACACTCACTGCATTTAAAGATCTTACCCCACAGGGCAAGAGAATACAGGTCAAAAATGTTGATCTGTGTTTGACACACTCTACTTCAAGAGCACTTGGCAATGATTTGTTCCAGAGTCAAGAATCAAACTCACAAAACAACGCAAAGCTCAGAGCCATGTTCACATAACCACATTCGAAACAAACATTAAAATTCACTGTCTCTGGAGGCCAATCTGCTTTTGATACAGAGGATTTTGCAAGCTATATGGTCAAGTTCTATCCTGAATACAGTGGGAACTTTTTTATTTCAATCAGAATGGCATAACACTGCTCAAATGGAAAATAAGTTTTAGATACTGCCATCATAAAACTCAAAGCTGATTGTATTTAAAAGAGCAGAATACTTGTCTATGACACAGCATTGCTTTTGTCAGTGTGGCTAGAGGAAGCCTGGAGAATTTCAGTATGCATCACATGCCTCCAAAGGCAGGCACAATAATGGTGAGTTCCTAAAATATTTAGTACAGGAGAGTTCAGAGATGAAGCTATGGAAAAGCCATAGAACACAGTTTCTAGTAGTTTTATCTCTTGAATTTTTTTTTAATATGTTGTGTTTCTTCAACTTTCTGTAATTAATATCATGTAATTTGGTAGGAAAAGCAGATATTTACTAAATCACTGTGCTTGTTTAATTTTAATATAAGATGAAGAGTCCTAAGTATTACTCCTCAACAACTCTGAATCTTGAGTACATTCATGTAAACCTCAGTACTTCAAGCAGCATTAAACAATTCAATTCAGTACTGCTTTCAAGATTAATCCATAAGAAGCATCAAACAAGACCAAATCAATGCAAGCCAAATGTTGCGCTACTCATGTTCAAGCACCACAACTACCTGTACACTGCATGTGCATGGAAATCTTATTTCATTTCAGTAGAGAAACAGAAAATTTTATTTACAGATTTCTTTAAAACACCATGGAAACAGATAAAGAAGCAATTGCAAGAGGCACAAGCCACGTGAAAGGCAGCTCTAATAGAAAGCATGTATTCAAAAATAGTCTATGTGTTTTCTCTCTTGAAAAATATACATATAATTCCTTTAACATCAAGACAATTATACTGAGGAGACCCCAATATCACTGAGGGCCCTGATAACAGTATGAATTAATTCACACCTTCAAGATACAGCAAGTTTTCTTACCTGGGCTATTGGAAAAAGAAAAGATATTTTAATGCAATAATTATCTCTTTTAAAGAAAGAAATTAGAGCTAGGATTTCTGAAACAGGATTAAAGTATGGTTGTAGCCCTGTAAAAGGAAGCTGCATTGCACCTGCTGCCTACACTGTGCATGGCTCCAGGCAATGCTATTCATTCCTCACTTTCATAGGAGCAAAATACACCCCCCTAAAAATATAAAACACAAAAATAAATAGATCTCCTGGGAAGTGAAGGAGAAATCAGTTTTAAAAATAGTGAAGGAGCCTATATGTTCTAGAAAAACTCCATTTTGCATTGTTTTGTAAGATTTACACTTTAATTTGAAACCAAAGTAAGGCATAAAATTTGTATGAAAGCAATATCTGATTTATATATAGACTTAACACACAATATACTTAGCTGCAAATACCAGACTCCAGTGAGAGAAAGAAAAGGTTCTGAAATATGATTAAAGTAAGTCTGATGTTTCCCCAAAATACCCAAAAAAGGTTTTTCTGAAGTTAAATGGTAAACAAGTAACATGATTTTTGCTACAAAAAAAAACAAAAACAAATGCTAAATACAATGGATTTTATTAATTAATTTCCAATGTTATTACATACACCTATTGAGCTTAAATTGACTCAAACTACTAGCTGTTTTCCGAGGCAGCTTTTTTCTGTCCAGGTGACTTTCCCATCTACTTTTAAAAAATAAATATAAATAGCCCTACCTGTTGGTCAGACAAAGAGGAAGTGATCTTATGATCACAGAAGTTAAGACTCAGTGAACTGAAGTTTTCTGATTGTTCAAGTATTTAAGGAAGATAGATTTATAAGACTCAAATTACGTACAGATTGATAATTAACCAATAAAGACTTACAAGAATACGTAACTGCCCACTTGTGGTCTAACCTCACTATCCATATTCAAATAAGTCTAGCTAAAGGCAAATTATATAATTCTTGAGAGTCTTGCATACATTTCGACTCATTAGATTTACATATTACTCACAGTAGACATTTCATTACAGTTGGTCTAAAAAAATGCACCATCTATTTGTGTTCCATATCTGCATGATTTTCTATGTTGTATATACTGCATAACTTATGACCAAGTCGTTTGACCTTCTGGTGTTTTCAGCTGCATTTACATCAGTATATAAAAGACCAAATACTGCTTACTGAAGTCAACTCGGAGGGCAGAGTTCATACTCTTCTTAACCATGACCTCCCAAAAACAAGAGGACCAAATCCAAAAAGCCTTTTAGAAATTCTGTTTACCTCATAGCATTTGCAAGCATTTGGGAGAGTGCAGTGTTGTATAACCCAAACCAGAGCCAGAGACCATGCTCGCAGCTGGATGGTGAGGAGATGACTGAACAGCAATTTAGGCAAAGCCCCTGCTGTTCAGTGTGTTCAAACAGACATAGCTTCAGTTACACTTATTGGAACAAGACGCTAAAACATCATCACAGCAAGACTGGAAGAGGCCTCTAGAGTTCATCCAGTTCACGCGCACCAAAGAGAACCTATTCTCACAATTGCTCACACATTCAATTTCATTCCAATTCTTAATAAAAGATACACCTGAGCCAGAAGGCCTTCACTATAAAAGAATCCCAAGTAAAACATCTTTCTCCTAATAAGCAAGCCTTTGAAATGATAACTTACCATTTTGGTCTGCTTGTGGATTTCACCATTGGAGCCATTCCATCTCTATAGAGGCTTTTTGTTTTACTGAAGTTGACGACATTGAAAATTACTCTCTAGAAAAAGAAATAAATCTCAGTTATAAATTATGGAATACTCTACACAGTTATCGAATATACCAGCTGCATAAAAACATACAGAAAATATGGAATGGATATGTATCTTATGCTTTGAAGTACTTTTAGTCTCCATAGATCTCAGATAACACAGTCTATTGCTAGTATTTTGATAGCCTACATTTTACGTCTCGCAGCAGTAATGTACTTTGAATGTAAACTTGAATTTAATACACTGGGTTTCTGGTAGGAATCCTATCAAAACAAACAAATAGGTTACTCAGATTCAAAAACAGGAACGCAAGTCCAGTTCATCTGTTGGAGATGTTGGTGGAAAGCAGGCAGATAGGGAAACTGATCTCACAAAAACCTTTCAACTGCTTCATCTCTTAAAGATTTTTATTTCTACACAGTGACAGGAAAAATAAAAACTTCTGATTGTTTTCCCCCAAAGAAAAGATTATTTCTCTTCATTCTGTCTGACAAAAGTAAGAATTCTCTTCTGTAAAAACTACGCAGCATGCTTATACATCAGAAATTGCACATAGCCATCACTGGTTTGAACATGGTAGTGATGAGAGCCCAATTCTCATCTTAGTCTACACTGATAGCTTGGGGAGACTACAGCTGGCATTTAACAGATCAAAGGAAGAGAAAAGTCTAGATCCTCACTGGTAATGGACTGATACCAAAAGTAAATTCATGCAGAGGGAAGAAAAAAAGACAAAACCTTCTTCCCTACCATCTGTCTGCTGTAAATCACTTCATGCAGAATTACTTATCCTGTTTCTGTTGAGAAAGTCTGGAGTAGACCAAGCTCATTTCATGTATTACATTAACCTTACAGATATTAAATCCAATATAGCTGGTTTCTCATACTTCTGATATGCAACATTAGTGTACACAGAAAAACTGAAACATGAACGCTAAATTAACTTTGATACGATGTTCCAGGATATACTAATACATTTCATTTGTATTTCTCTCTCTACATTTATTTTCCGCTGGTATCAGTGAAGACTGCTAAAAATTATATTTGCCCCTAGATATTCACAAATATATTTTTGCAGTGAACTATTATAATATTTACATTGTTAAATAATGGTTCATGAGAAAGCTGAGAATTAAGTGGCCACTGCTTGAAATCTAGCAATTCTGACTGAAGCAATAAGATTAAGCTTTCATATGTAAAATTTCACAAAAACAAACATGGACCTTCCAGGCAGTCTGTTCAGAACACAGTGAATTATAACATTAAAGTGAAAGCAATCAGCAGTGGGACACTGACAACAGGAGCCAGGTACAGTTACATTTGCATGTGGGGCAGGTAAGAATCCGGGCAAACTACACACATATCATTCTAATTAAGCATCTCTGTACTCAAGAAAAAACAGAAAGGTTTTTAGAAGCATGGTAGCACTGAAGATTTCGTAAATGGAAGCACAAGCTGCTACGTATGCAAGCTCTGCAAATTAGTCAAAATTTAAGAATAATCTGTGGGTTTTACTGGAAATGGCTCAAAGTTAAGTAGTTAAAAAACACCACTTAAAGTTGTTAATTCAGTTTTGTATCAACATTAATGAGCAAGCTACGTATCTACGCACATGAGTTTACAGGTACTTAGCAGTATTGTGAGTTTTTGTAACAGCCATGAGATAAGTTATGAAAATAAACTCTTAGTGGAAGTACACAGTTTATATAACTTTATATTTGTAATTTTCAGCACTGAGGGTGTCGCTTATTTGATGAAATATCTATCTTAAGAGATCTCCAGTTATTTTCTATCCTACATTTACAACATAAGGCTTTAAGTTAGATAATTATATTTAGGTATGCTTATATATACACACACACGCATGTATTTCATAACCCACATGAAAGCATTTTCCTATACTACAGTGCTGAGTTTTTCCTCTGTTACTTAACTTCTTTCATATTTGTGAAAACAAATTAAGTTGCTACAAATCGGTTTGTCAATCTCCATGTTTGCACGGAGTGAATGAAACAAACAAGATCTCCAAACCAATTGCCTTAAACTTCGGATGCAATCATGCCATGTTGGAAAGAGAAAGTTGCTAATTTTGTTACATACTGACTCAGAGCAGACAGCTGGTAGACAATGTTCTTATTCCAATCAGGCTTATTTTGTATAATGAGCAGGGCAAATGTACACAACTGGGTAAGCAACGTATACAAAAACAAAGATATGCAGCTCATTTAACAAAGCACTGCAGATTATAACATTTCAGCCACTTGTGTTCACCGCAGAGTAAGCAGTTAGCAATGCATGCAGTTCTCTCAGCACGGCATACAGTTAGATTGGCAGAATGAAAAATTTAACGGCACAGAACAGAACTTTATCAACATACACCGCTGAAGTAATAAAGCACACAAACCGAAGCGCTCAAATAAGCAGCAGAACTCAGTCAAGTATTCCTGGTGATAGTTGAAGTAGCCCATGCAGCTCAATCAGTGAAGTGTGCAAAAACGTAATGACTACAGTATACACACCTCAGCCAGAATAATATGCAGCTCACTCAATAAGGTATGCAAACTTCTCTGAACTGAACACTACAACAACAGCTTGTGATACAGCAAGCATAGTTTTCTGAACACACTGGTTTTATTTTTTTAATTTTTGCTTGTTCTATAATATATCAGTTGTAAAGCATAAAGGGCAACAACACTAGATATATGCTATGCACACTGAAGCACTCTCTTCTAAGAAAATTATCACTATACTTTTTTATGAATTATAGAGACATACAACGGGAGGCATTTAATGAGCAATATAATTTAGAAGCTCGAAAAATGAGAAACTACTCGATTTTTAAAGAGAAGTGCAAAGTTAAGAAAATAAAACTTGATGAAATGTACTTACAAATTCCCTAGGAATTGCTCTGGTCTCCAGAGCATCAATCCAGAGAAAAAGTGCAGAGAAATTTCACAACAAAAATACTTCCTTGTATTCACTTCGGAAGGTATAAATACCACTAAAAGAAGCAATATTCTAACTTGTAACTGAAGTGAAATCACAATGATTGTTTTTGGCATAGCATATTTTCAATCTACTGTGTCATTCTGACAAATGGCTGCAACTTCTGGGTTGGTGGAAGAGGCACAATGCAGAAAAGCCTCTCAGAACACCAACAAGCACAACTGAACCACTTCAGGGCACACATCAGGGAGCAATGGGGCTTCACAGTGGGAAGGCAGGCATCTGCTGCAGTCTTAGGTTCTGTGTTTGGACTGCCAGGGGTGGGAGATACTGGACAACGTGAGACCACACAGGTACTTACTGAAAAGCAATGTCCCCTTTCCATGATGCATGCACTAAGCACCTTGGAAGTATCTCGCTGTTAAATTCATTAAGATAGAAAAATTAAGATAGATCTGTCTTGCCCTTATCTTAAAGTTTACTGATAAAAATCTGCTTCTCTGGTAGACCTTTGCAAAGTTGTTTCAGGAATTCAAAGCACAGTCAAGTGTTAAGGTTTGTTCTGGGTTTATTTTGTTTGGATGGTTCCCTTTTTATGATTTGTTTTTTAAAACATGAGTGAGGTAAAAACAAGCCCTGATCACAGGCAGAAAAGATGGCTATAGCACATAGCACCATCGGTATTACTACCAGAAACACAGATTCCTGGCTGGGGCTGGAAGGAGCTGCTAGTTTTGGAGGGGAGCAGCACGCATCAGGGTGGTTTGGCATCAGAGCTGAAGTCATTAAGCATGGATGGCCATATTTTACATCATATTCTAACATGTCTCTGTAAGCACAAGGTAAGCCTTAAGGTAAAACTTAAAAGTTCATCATAAATCACTCACATCCTGGCAGGTTTTCCATCTGAATCTACCAACACTGAAACACATCTCCAGCAGATCAGTCACCCCTTCACTAAAGGCTAAGTGCCTTCCCCCAGGAGAAGGTCACACTAAGCCCCTTCAAAAGACTATCAGGTTTATTTTGGGTGATTTTCTCCAGCAAACTTCTCCGGAATAACAGAGTTGCTATGGTTGACATTAAAAGGCAAAAACAAACAAACCAAAGAACACCACAGAATTCAGCCTGAGGCAGACACCTGGCACAGTAAATAGGTACAAATATGAGAAGTTATATCTAACTCAAAAGAGGATTGCTAATAAGAAGGGCTTTCTTAGTATTTATGTGACACATTTTAAATATTAAGGACTATATCTATGTAGTATTAATAACATAATGCCAATTCAGTGGACAATGCTTCATGCTACAAGAGTAATGCAACCTTCACTACACAAGGACTAAGCATTCAAAAGCAGACAGGAACAATTTCATCATTTAACCAGACAAGGTAATCAAGCTGGGCACAAAGTAGCAATACTGGAATGCATCTGCTGAAATTAAGTCTGCACTCTTGTGCTCTGAACAAGCGTTAAAGATTCAGAAGGCCCAAATACTATGGCTTCATTTCCTCTCCCGCTGATTCTTTAGATATTATAGCATTTGGGGAATTCCTGAAATCTGCAGTATTTTGCCAGCTGAGACATCCTTTCTCTCTCTCTTTTTTTTTTTTTTGTTTTGTTTTTTTTTTTGTTTTGTTTTCCATAGCATCTTTCCTTTCTCTTCTATAAATGAACGTTTTCCTCCTTTTTAAGGTCAGATCTACTTTAGAATTACATTCTATTAAAAAAAAAAAAAACCACAAAGCAAAGAAAAATGAAATTCTCAAGCCAACCCCACAAGTTGTGAGATTTTAGACTCACCATTTCTGAATGTGAGAAAGTGGCAACATGGGACTACTGCCTTCTCACAAAAAGAACTACATTTTTATATTTGTGTCAGGAGGTCTTTGGGATCTTTCATGACAAAGCACCTTATGTAAGGCTATATAAAAATAAATTAGACCAAAGGGACTTCAAACAGAGAGGAAAGAACTGTTACCTGCAACTGCTACGAATGCTGAAGATCACAAATAATAGAGGCACCCATTCTGCGTAAAATCCCCAATGAAATCTTACCAAGGTCATTTTTCTGACCTTTTAGAATTTAAATCATTCATTACTTCTAACATTTTAAAGTTAGTCACACTTCTTTTTCTCCTTTGCAGGAATATACATCCTTTCAGACGGAAAAGTTCTAAACATTGATAGCATTTAGTCTTTTCATTTAAAGAGTTTTCAAAACCTGCTGGCACACAGAAGGGGAAAATAAATACTCACCTACTGAGAGAGGATGTTAGCAACCATCTTGGGCTCCACCAGGCTCACTAATCAGTTGCACCTGTGTCTTGTTAACTTGTGAAGCCCTTGTAAGGTAACGAAGTCTTATGAAAGTGACGCAGGAAATGGCTCACAGATTGTGAATTATAGGACTTTTTCCCTCAGCGGAGATCCTCGCTGTGCTACTTAAAAGACTGAACTGCTAAAATCTAGGATGCTACAAAGAACAATATGAAAATAAATCAAAGGATTTTACTGTAGTAAGACCTCAGATATACTGCTATGCAATATCCACAGCCTCTGCTAGCGACCTGTTCCAGCACTTTGCTACCCCTAACACATAAACCACGTTCCTTATATCCGGTCTAAGTCTCACCTTTTTTGGTTTGAAACCATTTCCCCCTGTCTTCTCACAACAGACCCTTCTAAAGAGCCCATCCTCTTCTTTCTTATGGCCCCTTTTTAGATACTGAAAGGCCACTGCCTGAGGTGCTAATGACAAACTTCACAGTTTGAAAAAATTACCAAATCAGGGTCCGTGCCCCATTTCAGTGTCCTTTCTGTCAGTTCTTTCATCGCCTCCAAATTAACGCTTAAGTGCAGACCCACAGTTGTAACACCTGTGTACAGCAGCAATTCTCACTCAGAATCTCACTGTTAATGTTAATTTTGCTCACCTGGGCCCGGGGAAGGGTGATTGCGTGCAGAAGGCCATCTTCTAACATAAAGTTTTCAAAGGGATCTGAGCAGTGATTTAGAGAAATAAGTAGAAGTTTAACAGCAAAGTTTTGTTACCGTTAAGCAAGGTATTCTTATTGGCAGCACTGGAGTAGCATCGAGATAACACTCCAAGAACGCTCCACCAGTTGGTCGTACGTGAAAGGGTTATTTTTTCACGTGTATTCCATATTCATCACGTTCCCAAATTCATTATCCTACCCACCCCCAAAACTGCTCAACATACACAGCCTTATTTGGCGATCTTCAATGTCATCTAGCCTTCTAGCACCATAATGGTCCCCTGTCAGTCCATTGTTAGTCCTTGGGGTGGTCGTTTACTTCCTCCCAACAATCCTTTTGTCCCAAAGATTGCTGTGAAATACAAGGACAATCGAGAAGACTACCCACACAGGTAAGGAAGACAAAGGGAAATGTCTTGTCTATCACATTCTAGGCACTCCATTGTTTTTCCTTTTGCCTTGTTAAGCAGACCAGCCTTACAACATGTCTCCTCATCTACAATACAACATCACAATTATCATCCGCAATATCTAAAGACTACTGTGGTGTTGCAAGCAAGCATTAACAGAATATTTTGTGTAATTGCTTCTTCAAATCAGCAGGAACCACTATTCTTTCAGTGTTATGCTGTGGGCTGACCACCAATCTGTGCGTTGCTGGACCTAAACACCGAGTCATCCAGTCTTCCCATTCCACCTTTCTTGGGAAAATAGTGAGCACCCTTTCCCACCAACAGAAGTCAGCTTTCTAGTAATGTCTTTACTTTCCATCAGAGCATCAATAATCTGAAGCTTCAAGACCTCAAAAGTGTCTTTTTAGAAAGCTGGTAGTGGAATGAAAGATGAACTCAGGGTCTTCGCATCCTTAGGCCAAAATCTCCAAACTTTTGAAATTCTGTCATAAAGGATAATTTGTTTTGTGCTGATTCCTCAAAAAGAAAATACTAAGAGTCTTGACAGGACATATAACTAGGCTACAAACATACTGAAAACAGATTTGAGGCTGAAAGTTTCTTGCCAAAATTTTCCCTACTTTTTAGCAAAATATCAACAGAGGTGTAGGGGGGAGAAAAAAAAAGTATCTTCATTTAATCAGCTCTGCAAAAAAAACCAAACTTTTATTTTCTGTTTCTTCTCTTTTCATTTATGCATAGACTTTGGACAATCAATCCTAGTTACATTACTAGCTAATTGTAGTGCTGTAGGAATACATGAGCAACTTTTATCTGACCTTTGACTGGATGCACGAACCCTGCTGCTGGTGGCATTTACTTTCCCAGTATACCTGGTTAATGTTTTTAGAAATCAGTTGAAATATTAAATAAAGAAGCAATGGGTGGTCTTCCAGTGAGACTTTCTATACTAGCTAAATTATTTCCTAATATATTCCATACCATGTAGCAAAAGTTGCCAGATGACATTTGAAGTACCGTCATGTATTAAACTCTTTCCTCACAGAAGCTATGTGTGTTTAGGTTCCATACTCATTTCCATCAATATTATGGCTGCAGGTGGGTAGTAACAGCTGGCTGTTCTGGAACACATTTGCAAAATTTGCTGATATCTCACATCCCTCAAGAGGAAGCAGCTGAAAAGATTCAAGTTTTCCTTTTCCTAATAGATTTTTTTTAGCCAGAGATGAAATGCTGCAAAGTTTGGTATGATTTAAAATAATAATACCGATTCTTTGTCATAAAAAATAATAATAAAATGTGTTCTGACCCAAATACTATCCACAGGATAGAGCTCACAGGAGGCTTCAAAACAATGAGACCAGTCTGGAAAAAGTGAAAAGGGCCAGAAATAGACCCTATGCCATGGTTACCGGGAACCGCTGTCAAAATAATAAAAGCCCATGAGCATACGCATAAAATGTGCTACTGAAGGCCAGAGAATGAAGTGGCAAGTACTGACTTGTGGGAGCATCCTCCTCATCAATCCTTTCTTCTCTGTAAGTTGACTTTTATACTTTTCTAAGCCGTTCAAGAAGTGCAACAGTCAGCCTATGATCCAAAATCAAAGCTACTTTTACTAACAAGAGATTCACTCATCAACAAATTAGCCATTTGTGATGGATAACTGATGCACAGCCATAACTATTCAGGCTTAAAGCATACAGGTGGAGTGCTGACAACTGTCACTCTCACTGAAATGCTGCAAGACAGTAGGTGAAAGTAGCACTAGCAGTGAAAGAGAAGCAGTAATATTTGTGTGGATCAAGATTTTGTTCAACTTGTGAAAACACAGACAGTAATAATCACAATTTAAATAATATTCAAACACAAAGGCAGTAATCCATCTGATACCCAAGCTGGATGGTGAGAGAGCAAATGCCTTTTCATGTGTGATTGCAATACGCAAGAGAAAGATAAAGAAATCCCTGTTAGGAGAGAGATTTGGATGACGTTTTTCCAGCAATTGTTTACTTGTTTTTTTTACAGCTGGCATTAAAGCTATTGTTTGTTTAAAAAACTATTGTTTGTCTGAAGCTTGTGGAAAAAACATGTGGTAGAAAGAAGGATGTTACAAGGCATAGAAAGCTGAAAGGCACAATGCATAGAAGAGCTCAAAACCAGCACCAATATATTTGCTTCAGTATTCTCTGAAGCGTTGCAAAAGCAAAGTCATTTTGGTGTAAACAGCCACGTATTACTGCTGCCAGTGGTAGTGGTTAGGTTACTAGGGTCCTAGCCTTGCAAACATATAAAATCACTCTATTTATGGCTCCAGAAAATAAGCACAGATGGGCTTTGTGTCCAGGTCATTCACAGAGGTCCTTGGTTTTCTCTTCTTTTTAATTGAAGTATTCTGATTGTTATTACAATAAAACCTTTGAATCATCTCTGTTCTGCCATGCACAGTTGTGAATAGTAATGGAATAAAGATTTGCTTATATTCTGCTTCCCCTATATTGAGACAGAACTGGAATGGGATCCTTAGATCCCAAAGAAGCTGCAGTGTCACTGGAAAACCACTCAGAACAGTTCTTTGTGCAAAATATAAACCATATGTCACCATTTTCATAAAATTAAAGGATACTATTATGGCACATAACCTCTTCCTTTTTTCTATAAAATTAACAACCCTTGCTATTAAGGATTTTTTACTTACAATCAACTCCTTTTTAAATATTTCAGCAGTTAAACAATTCACCTATTTCTATAAGGAAACATAATTGATACGTTAATGTACATTGGACTCAGCACTGACACCTAGAAGTTTGTTATACTGATTAGAAAAAATGATTTCTAAATTATTTCTGAAGTACTTCAGCATGATTTCTTATGTTTCCAATTTTTACTACTTAAATTCCACCCCAAGTTTTCAGTTTTTGTAATAACAGACTATTCAACATTTTGTACAGAGGTAAGTAGAAGGAAATCTGATCTAATTCCTGCTATTTTCATGTACCTGTCTATTTGACATTTAGAATAAGAATTCAGAATAAGAACCTAACTAACCATAACAGGAAGGGAATATCTGAAACGTCCTCCTGGCTTTGAAAATCCTGTTCTAAAGCTGAAATGCTGAATGTTAGATTCAAATGATGATCTCTGTCCACTTGTAAATGTGATTTACAGCCTGTTAAAAAATGTATTTTGGCAGTGCAATGTCATGAGCTAAACAAAAGAAACTGGAGGATTTGAAGAGGAGAGTTCAGTGTCCTAAAGCAACATGACCTGTGCTGCGGTTGTGTAACACAAGTGTCATTCCAACCACACGCTAACTCCATATTCAGAAAGGAAAAAAATGACAGTGAACATATCAGTATTAGGGTACGCAGCATAGCTGCAGTCCTGCAGTTAGGTCCTTTTTTTTTTAAAATGTCATTGGTATAGCTTACATCTTATCCTGGCTCAGCTTTAAACATGAATGAAAGGATATTCATATCCGAAAAAGCTCCCAAAAATACCTATTTAGCCACACTTTTTAGTGCTCCCAGAGGCTTCAAGTTAAGTAAACACTCACAGTTCCTTCCTGAAGAGGGGGTGGATTTCTGATTCAAATTTTAAGACAGTCTAGAAATATGGGGAAAAATGCTGGATTTACCAAGATGCCATAGTCTCCATTTATGCTTAGCAACTGATCACTGTATATTGGAAGTGACACTTCTGCAGCTTTGGGATTTGGGGACATTTTTATTACCGTAGAAGATCAACTGTAAATGCAATATTGTTTGGGTAGTTTATGTAGAACAATCTGAAATGTTGTGTCAGTAAGAGGAATTTGAGAGTTGATCATTCATCTTTATTGACTTTGAAGTACTTTGCTCAAACTATTATATTATATTATCAGAAACACTGAGTAGATACTGAGCAAGACTGAGCACAACTTCTGGTAATTTTCCACCAAAAATGAGTCTCCAAAAAGAGATAAACATGGAGCAGTACTGAACACCTTATAAGAAATTGCATCATATTTGACCAAAGTCCCTTTAAATATTTTACGGGTTAGATTTTACTTCAGTTCACTTCCAAAAGCTAGTGTAGAAGTCTGTTTCAAAGTGTCCTCTTGATAGAGAAAGCATTACCTAGAAATGGCTGCTTATTCTTCTACAAATCAGCAACTGTACAGCTTTGAGGCCACCACAAATGCTCTGTGCATGTTAACAGATGAATTCCACATTTATTAATATGCCCATTTGGTGGAATATGAAAACTGCTGGTATCCCGTCTGAGGACATGCTAGAACATTTCTTCACAACCAAGTATTTTAATATAACACCTCAACATTAGCCCTAATGCTGAGGAATGTCTTTTGCACTTTGTGTTATTCAAGCTTGGTCTGTTAAAAAAGACTTAGAGGAGTGGTTTTGGAAACCACATTCAAATACAATTCCTTCAATATTTTCATGCAGTTGAAAATCACAACAGCAGAAGACAGATTATCCGTATCAGATTAGCAAAAATATTTGTAAGCAGAGATCTGAGACATTCCCCAATTCCCTCATGAAGTAACCACAGCTGATCGTCTTCAGTTTTCCAGAATATGGTTGAAACTCCAACCATACCATCTTGAAACACTGATGCTGTTTACACTTATTTTTTGTTTTGTTTTAGTGAAATGCATGAGACAAGCCTCCCTTTAATTTCACTTCTAATGTATAGTTATCATATGTCAAATTTTGCACCAAGAGGCACCCTATAACTATAACTAACTATAACTAACTAACCTTCACAAAGTCAAAAATTCAAAGACTACTTTCATGGCTATGCACGGGGAGAGGAAGGAATCCACTTATCAGAAATGAGGCAAGAAAAAAAAAGAAATTTATGCAGTGGCATGAGTAGGAGATTATGACAAAGAATACTAACACAAGCTTCAAAAATAACAAGAAGTTTCTCACAAAATTGGGCAAGTGATCTCCCAGCAAAACACAAATAGCCATCACGTAGGAAAACTCTTTTCTGTGCTCTTTACACAATTGACACTGATGTCAACAGGAATTTTAGATATGCCAGGAATGAAGATTTAAGCTGTAAATGTGACTATGAGAAATAAAATGTTGAGTCAGATTTGGGGTGTCAGCTGCGAGAAGAGCATGCAGAGTGTCTCAAGAGGGTAGAATACTCGGCTTAGCTCTGCCCTAGTTCTGGATCATTAGGGATTTCCTCGGCATAAATCAAAGCAATCTGAACACCGCGTGCTCACCCCAGCTGCTGTGATCTCAGCGTGGGAAAGCTGAGTCATTCATTCTCTGTGATAGCACTGAGTACAAATTTTGGTGCAAAGACTCCCTGAAGTGGGCATCTTCTCTCTTCAGATGACAATTCAGCCCAACATGCAGAACCTGTGCACACCACAAGTTCAGATCAATATCCGCAGATCAGTAATCCTTTCCTATCAAGATGGTTTTGTTATCTTTATGTATAAAGGCAGTTTAATAGTAAGTGTGGGCTTATTTGTCTCTACCATGGCAACTTCTATGAAACACTGACAAAAAATTGACTATGGGGTCAAACATAGCCCACTACTAAACACTATCCTCCTCCTAAAAATGTAGGGCAGATACCTTCTTTTGGAGAGAGCAATTCCTTTTCTCACATTGTGTGCCACGGCTCATGTTTAAAGATGCTTTTTTTCTTAAGTAATTGACTGGGAAAAGTGACTATAGGGGAAAAAAACACAACTTAATAGGATAGATTAAAATTTTGTCCAAATTTGTAACTCTATTACCCTAACCATAAACAAGATTACATGATATTTTACTAGAACACTGACAATTCTAAAACCTATTAAAAATATGAACAAATCAATAAAGATAAAGGAGAATTATACATATAAGGAACATCTTTATTGAACAGTTCTTATAGATCGTCTTGAAATAACATTGTTATAGACATTTGCTTGGATGATCTTATTGCTAAGTTTTAAGGTGATAACTATAGTAGTTTCGCATTATGTTCGCCTCAGCTGCAAACAAGCAGAAAAATCCAAAAACATTCAGACAGAAACGTATATGAAGATGTCTATAAGGAGTTTCAGGGTTTTAATCACATTACCAAGAAGTGGGGAAAAGGAAGAACATTTTTTATAAATATAACCAACAGTAAATGTGTTGAATTAGCTTGTCACTTCTGTTGAGAAGTCTTATGTAACTTATAGGTGTTTTTTTCTAATGACGGTCATTTCTATCTTCATTAAATATAATCCAGATAAACAGTCTTGAAATGGTCTGATAAATTTTAAAAAGCTGTTTCAACATTTATTAAAACATTTTCTTTCAATTTCATAAATTTCCATATATAAATGCAAGATTGTAAGAGTAAATTTTTGTTCAAAACAAGGGCAGCTGTTGTACCAAGAATTTGGTATTGCCAATAACTGGATTTTAAGATATATTTTTATCTTGGTAGATGTTTAAGTGAGCTAAAATGATTATTTCAGCATTAGAATGTCTCATGGCAGACCTTGATGTGTTACACAAAGTTTCTCAAATAAATATGCTATTTCACATACAGATTTCCCTTATGGAAAAACAACTGGGCAACTCATTTCTCTTTGCTTCTTTCACCTCAAGGACAACCTCTCTCAAGAAAAAAAATGTCAGTGTCTTATTTATAATGGCAGATCTCAGGTTTGATTCTGGCAGCTTTTGATCTCTTGATGGCCCAAAAGCTTTAAATACACGAGAATCTGATGCCTTTTTGGCATCCTGCAGTGTGCCTGAACCACAAAAGCAACTTTTACTCCCAGAAGTGAATTACTGAAGCAGTGTAAACAAAACACAAAGATCATGCAATGATGAATGCCTGAAACAACGTCTTTGTCAGACAGATGACAATTTCTGATCACTTGAAAAGCACTTTTAGAAACTAATCTGCAAACAAACAAAAATATAGAATATCGAATTCATAACATTTCAAATATTCTTTTTGGTAAGCCATACAAAATTTCAAATATGTTCATTCTTTGAAATATTTAGACCCTGAGAAAAAGATCCTACATCACAGAAATGCATATAACCTGGTTATGACATAACTGTCAGTAAATAGGATATAGAAAACTGTCTTCAGCGAAGCTCTCATATATGATATATTAGAAAATAACAGCATAAATTAGAGAGACAGATAAAATATTTGATATCACTTGGAGAAGTAAATTCAGATTAGAATGTGACAATGACAGCTATTTTATCACTGGAAACCTCTTTTTGGATGGAGTACATTGATTAGATAAGACCTCTAGACAAATACTGAATATAGTTGTCCTAAATTTCAAATGTGAGAAAGCCTAGCTTTTTTTTTTTGCTTTTTTTTTTTTTTTCTCTCTTTCAAGAAGTTATTCATCAGCTCTTCTGAAAGCTTAGGGTTTTTGTTTTTTTTTTTTCTTTCCTGTGATGAAGGGAAGGGAAAGGAGAAGAAATAAAGAAGGATGGGACAGCACTATGGTACATAATATTTTGTTTGTCTGTTTGTTTTTGTTTTAGTTTTAGCATCAAGACACAGTAAAACTGGCTCACTAATTTCCTGGTTAATATCTCTTGGTGCTGCTTTAAGGATGCAAGAAGTCATAAAATGCTAGATACATGCCTCAGTCTAATAGGCACCATCCATTATATTTGCAAGGAAACTGGAAACAAAGATAAAAATGTTGTAGACTAGTAGATTTGATTCAGTAACCTTTTATCCTACATGAGGATAAAGACAGTTGATATAACATCATTACTAGGAAGCAGAGCACTTTGAAGATGTCTGTTCCTTATGCCAATTTATAGTGGAGTTAAATTAGCAATGAAGTACTGTATTAGTAATATATCCATTAATCAAAGGAAACAAACAACATAGACAACAGATATGTGAGAGCATATCTGAAAAATATTCAAAGAGACTGGGGAGTGGCTGCAGAGGATTTTCCAGTCTAATGAAATTCCCTGTTCTTAGTGTTCAAATGTCTGTGTGCAAAGCAACGGGCCCCATTCTGACTAAACCTGTACAGTTAGGTTTACAACAAAACCTGCTAAGTCTTATGCATTATTGATCAGTGCTGGTGTGCTTAGCCTACGCATCCTATTTACATTACATTTCTTTTTATACTACTAGGATCTAATGTGGCTTTTAAAAAATGAAAGCTCTTTCCACTAAAACCCTGCAGTTTGTGTTCTTTGTACTTTTTAATGGTTGTGAGCAATTTAGAAGGTTTGTGCTAGATAAAACTGGCAATATTTATTGGTAAATAAATGTCTAATCATCATAATTTAGGAAAATTTTCAATCTCTTTTTTTTTCCTAAATAAATAGCTGAAAAATGATCTCCTTTATAAACAAATGCTACTTAAATGGGAGCTGTGTCACAATTCTGATGTTCTAACGCAGAGATTTTGTACCTATTCTAAACTCAATGCAAGAATGTTTTAAATTAAAATAATAATAATAATAATAGAATGGGCATTCAAAGACAGTCAGTTCATCCCCTTTTTTTGAAGATGCAGGCTTTGTCCAGTAAGAACCTGCGACTGTCCTTGCCTTCCCAAGGCTAGTGGCAGAGTGGCTACACAGCCCCAAAGCCAATGGGGGTGACATGAGCCAGGTCACTGAAACATTTCTTGTTTCAAGACACGTTCTGAAAAATTCTGATGCCTTATGCCTGCTTCAGACTGTCTAGAGCAGAGGATGTAAAGTTCAAATCTCTTTTCTAGTAAACGCAACCAAATTCACACACTTCCTGACTTATACTATTGTACAAAGCCCTTACAAATATCTGGAGAGAAAGTTTTAAAACAGTTCCCTGGTTTCCAAATCTGCTGAGAGCATTCACAAAGCAGTTTAAGCATCAGTGTTTCTGAAATCAGAAAAGGAAAATCATCAGCCACTTCAAGCAGGTCCTGCTTTGACATCAGAAAGTCAATTCACTCAGCTTAGCAGCATTCAATTCTCAACAACATTTTGTTCTGGGTCTCTGTCAAGTTATTCTAGGCTGTGAAATTGTCAGGAATGATGGATGACTATCAGCCTTCTGCTATCTTCTTTCATTCTCCTTAGAGATTTGCGGCTGCTGACAGCAAAGCAAATTCCTCTTTTCTTTCCTTTTTTTTTTTTTTTTTGGCACAACATACCAAATGAACAACAGTAATTATGAGAAAGCCTACACTACAATTATTTTAGCACTTAACTTTGTATTGACATCTGTAAGAGACAGAGCTCTCTAGATTGATTAGCAATGATATAGCTTCCTGCCTTTTACTAATATTGCTGCAGTCATCCTATAAATGCAATTTCTCCCCTCCAAAAAAAAAAAATAAATAAAATAAAATAAATAAAATTAATTAAAATTGAACAAATTGAACTAATTACAGAAAAATTCTAATACTTCATGAATATAGCATATTGTCATTGTGTCAGTGCTTCCAGCCGTACAGTACTTGTAACATGATCAGAACTGACACAAGAGAATAATTTAAGGATATTAAATGGAATTTTGTTAGGACAGATGCTAAAGCTGCATTATTGTTCCAGGTCGAAATCCTGACTTGAACAAATCCTGTTTGGCCAGCCAATTGCAGCCCTGGTGTGCACAGGGAAAAAAATTACTGCAAGCAGCATTAAACCTACTTACACATCGACAGAATTTGATGTCAAGTATTTAAACCATTTACTAAAACTAAGTACAGGAAGAAACATCTGGTCTGGAGAAAAAAACAGTTTAGGGAGGAAAAGAGCAATTGCGAGAAAGCATAAACTGGGACATCCTTGAACCCCATGACAATTATAATGCAGTCTCTCATGCCCTCATTGTATACAAAATACCTGCAAAATTTATCACAAACAATTCTCTAGCAATTACACAACATTAATTAATCTCCATTACTCTCAGCCACATAGCTGTTCTTTTCAATTAGATGTCATATCTACTCAGCTCAGTAAACAAGGCTACATATAAAAGAAAACCTATTCCATCTCATCTGATATGGTCAATCCTGAAAATGTAGATTGCATACACCCAAAGAAATAATCATCAGTTATCATAATTGCAAGTATCATTAAATTTAAAGAAAATCAAAACAACTCTGCTTTCCAAAAATGATACGTGATTTTTTTTTTCATCTAGCCCCTTAATATACCATGACAAAAGGCTTACATTCACTAGGAGCTTTCCGTGATCACGTTAAACACATGTGAGGTAGAAATCAATGTTTCTCATTCCCAAGCTCCTATTGTGAAGTGGGAAACATTTGCTACTTATTGTGGTTTAGAAATTGAAGATGAAAGTGGGTGCAATAAAATGAGGTCATATTAACGTAGAGATTTCCTCCTCTCCTCAACCTTTTTTTTTTTTTAATTTCCCTTCTTAAGTCAAGTAGATCTATGCTCTGTTTCTTATAAATAGAAAGTGTTTAAGTCATTAGACACTTAATACAGATTTTGTAGAGGTTATTAACTAATTTGCTATTGTCTCAGAATTCTCATGTTTCCCTCAGCTTTACTAATGGATAATCATTTGGTTATGAAATTATTATATATGAGTACATCCAAAGGAAAAGAAACTACAGAAAGACAGAAGCTGCTGCTTTCCAGATTTATTTACTTTATATAAATCTAGGCTATAATGTCAGAATTCAGCTCAGTGCCTTTGCACGACATTCTGCTACAACCAGTGGATTTGTCAGAATATTTTGAAGGTTCTATCTTTGATATGTATTTTTATTTATATGAAAAGTAAGCTGTCCACTGTACTGAAGTACTCATCAAGAAACCAGGAATGGTTTCAGCTGGTATAAACATTAATTTACTTTCATGCGTCAAACTCTTGTGACAGAATCCTGTCATATCACTTACAAAGGGCTTAATAAGTGCTTAAGCTGTACAGTTCACTGCCATGAACTAGACAAAAAAAAAGGTCAGTTCAATTATTATTATCTACGTATAAAAGATTAGCTCACTTAGATTACAAAAAAACTTTCATCTGTGAGCAAGAAAGGCTCTTTAACACATTTGCTTGCAGGGATTTGGCTGTTTTAATTGTGAATAAACTTTGCATAGTTGCAGTACTTTATTATTTTATTTCTTTTAGAAAACTTTGACTGGAAACAATGCAGCTCAGGATAGATAGTGACTGCAGAACTTGGCCCCAAGGAAAACTGCCACCATCTTAGTAACAAATATACTTTCAAAACATCATGCCAATGACAGATCAAAATGTACTAAGCTATTTAATCCAGAGATCTGTAACATATGAAAGACTTCTTCAAATTTTACACTGAAGATAGCAATCACTGGGACCATATTATCATAATTAACCATTATTCAGGTAAAGTTACTCACTGTTATTTTCAAATAGAATGTCAATCTTTTTGTGTAGTAGAAAAACAAATATAACCCCTCCTAGGAAAAGTCTTAAATGTCTCCCTCAAAAAGTCATAAATGGAAACTGCGGTATATAGTAATTTAATGTCAGGAGGAGAGGTAAAAGACATAACGGTCCCATAATGAGATGAAAAGCAATTTGAACAGTAATCTCATTCCCTAAAAGTAAATAAACCTCTTTTGCTTTTCCTTTTTGACTTAGCTTAGCCCTATTTGTTTTATCTACATTTGGGCTTCAACTTTAATCATATCTCAAAAGCTTTTACACAGAAGCACTGCAGCAGCAACTGAATTCATCTATAGTATTTGCCTGCTTGTAGCTGTTTACTCTGAAATTTCCCATTTGCTGCCAAGTAGAATGTCCAAAGTCACAGACTGGAGATAAGGGTTTAAATTCCAGTATCAAGCAAATCACCTTCTCCACCAAAGAAGCTGGAACAATATTTAGAGATACTCAGTTTCTTCTAAAGCGTTCGTTTATTTTTCTTATACCAATAGTAAGATCCAGATATGTGTATAAATAAGCTTTACATCAGGTAGTGTGGAATTTGTATTGGTAATCACATTTTCTTAAATAAGCAAGTAGTTGAAAAAAAGTAGATGTTATATACACATATCTGCCTGTATGTGTAAAAAGTGAGAGGAAGGGAAAGGAAAAAAGAATGCACATTCTTCTTCATGCATATGATCAATTAAATACTAAAAATTAAAAACATTTCCAAAAAGAAAAGCACAATCCTCACCACTCCAGTGGACATACATGTGCTCAATACTGCGTAACCAGTCTTCAAAGGAAACCATATGAAATTCAAGCAAAGTCAAATTAAACCTAATTTCCCTGAAATCTCAGGTACAGCATATTTTCCCCAGTCCATCAATATGCTCCAGTCAGACAAAAATGTTACATCTGCCAGGATATTTTTTTCATTATCATATTGTATCTAATGTATGTACTCTACATGTCAGGTAGAAATTAATACTTCATCCTCACAAGGTCTCTTTATGAAACACCCTGACTGTGCCTACTTTGGGGACACACAGGAAGAGAACTTCATAACACCTAATCATTCAGGAAGACAGCATTTTATTTAGTATGTCATGTTCTTCTCTAAGATATGCACTGAGTATTAGACTTAGTTACCTTAAGCTGGAACACATTATTTAAATCAGATTTATAATCATTTTTGGAACTTTCTAATGTGTCTTCTGTTTTAATAAAGCCATAAAGCCCTTTACTGAAAGAGCTACTCTTTGTCTTGACATATTTGAAGATAAACCAGACATCAATTCCATGTATTTTAAGAATTGGAGAAAAATGGATTTCAAGATTAAATATTTCCTAGCTGAAGACACCAGAAGTATGCATGGAAAACTACAGGCCATGGTTATTTTCTTCTCTGAATTCAAACATGTCAGTGAAGACAACTTCAGTGATTTCTTTCCACTCCATCAGGATTTCTTTTCAGATGAGTTACATTTTTAACAGAAGAACTCATAAATGCTTTGTTCTAACCTATCCTTTAATCCTTTAAGGCCTTATTTACAGTTTGAGCGAAGATCCAATTTTAGGCAGCATCAGAAGCAAAAAATGTTTTAAAATATTCTGATGCAAACCTCAGTAATTTTTAACCAACTCTGAATCATGTTCACCTTTTATTTCTCAAAAAACCGTAAGACTCAAATTAGGCAACCATTACTTAACATGCAACGCACTCACACAAATAGATGAAAGAATTTTTAAGAACCATTTTACTACAGAATGCAATAATAATTATCCAATAGACATCCCTCATCATTTCCATGTGTTGAAGCTTGACCAACTGAGATACCAGCAGTATTGCAAGGAAAAAAATATAATAAAGATTTCTGTTGTATGCCTATAAATAATGACTATACAGAATACTATATAAAGGGCAACACCTGAAAGCAAATGCTTATTCTTAGTTTCTGTTAGTCTGCAGGCAGACTGATGTCTCGAAGTTAATGCCAGAATTATCACCTGAAAAGGGTCACACTTTCAAAGCTCAAACCATTTGGTCACACCCTACCTTTTATACTTCTGGATATTTCTAAAAGACTTTCACTTTCTTCTTCTAAGTAATCAAATAACTATGTCAGAGTTCAAGTGTTAAAATCATTTGACAGTGTTTTGAAAAACCAGTAGCCAGGTAGAATATAGTTTTTTAACCAAACTTTAAATGATTTTTTGCCCACCTGAGAAAGGAGCTAGCACATTTTTGACCATAAAATCTTATTCAGATGCATCATTTTAGCCAGGTTGAATCCTGAAGGTAAATTCTACTTCCATTCACAATAAAGTGACCTAGCTTTATGACTACATATAATGCAATTTGCTGCAGTCAGTTTATTCTTTTCATATTTTGATAGTTTTTAGCAAAAATATTTTGTTAGAGTTAGAGTAGTTCTGACTTTGGAAGCTCCAGTAGAATAATATTTGTGATCCACGTTGATCCTGTTTTGATTTTTCTCTGTCATTCCTCGTTTACTGTGACACTACTGAGAAGCATGGCCAGGTCTTAAGGAACCAGGATAAGATGTTGCACATGTTAGTCCATCTTGTAGCATGTAAAACAAGATGACACAAGCTCATGTTGCAACATCTCCATCTTTCACCTTTGCATCATCCCACTTACGAGGTTCACTGACCCACACAAAATAGCTATTGTACGTAACCATTTTAGGCTGTGTTTCTGTCACCTGCAGAAATGGATTGTGCAAAACCGAAGATGTCCACTATGATGACCTTCCTTTAGGTTTTTAAGAGTTTGTAATAATCTAGATTTATTCTGCAACGCAATCACATTTCGCAGTCATTTTAAACATAATGACGCCCCCAACACTGAAAGCCCTCCATGAACTCTGCACCATATCTCCTTGAAAACCTTACCGAAACTGCCAGCACTCCCAGGGGCAACAAAATTCAATTTTGCTTACACTGCTGAGAAGACTTAAGCTGTCTCTGATATGAATAATAAGCAATGATCCCATTGGGCTAAGCACTGCTCAGAGACGTAACAACAGAGTTGGTCCCTGCCACAAAGAGCTTACAAGCTAATTAACAAAAAAATAGGTTTAGTCATATCTGTAAAACAATGTAAAGACGTAAGTGGGATTTTCCCATTGTGTGTGGTCCAGCATTGTATAACATTCAGCAAAACTTCCAGTCAAATAAAACAAACAAACAAATCAGGACTTTGGTACATTCTTAAACTATCTTTTTAAACATGGTCTCTTAAAACTACCCAGAAGCAGTGAGAAGAGACACGTGAAAGGAACATGGCATAGATGTCTCTGTATTACAGCCAGCTTTTCTTACATTAACTCACTGTGTTGTTCTTGCCCTCACCATGGTATTTAAATATTCTGTGATTGCTACAAATTCAGTAAGATCACGGTGAAGTATTCCTCCCTCATGACTTTTAACACTTTAACAGTATGAACAGAATATAAATATAATCCAATACACTGTTATCTCCTCCCAGGTCTACAGACAGGTAGAGGTGATAAGTCTGAGTTGTGTGAGCGGCACTTGTTATCTCACTGATGTTACTATTATTAACCATTTCACTGTGGATGACGTTAGCACAAACACCCTGCAAATTTACCTTACAGTCAAAAAGTGACCTCACATCTTTCAAGCCACGAAGAATTCTCAATCCACCTGCCAAAATTGACTACATTTTTTTAATACTCATTTAGTGGACCATCTGACAAATCTGCAGCAGCATGAAAACAGACTATTAAATTCAATGAAATATAAACAGCTCAAGATGCTACTGAGAAAAAGGATGAAAAAGGGCACTTTAAATGGTGGGTGAAAATATCAGTTCCAGTGGTATTCCCAGTGGTAAGACATTGTAAGTGCAATGGCACAAAGCCAATAGGATTCATTTGCAAAAATGTCCACAAGTGTTTTCTCAAGGGGTAACACTTATCTGCCTGCATCAGTTTACAATGCAGGAAATTCCCAGGGCCATACCTTACTGTCTCATTCTTTTTATTACAGATTCTGCATGGCTGCAGGCTCAAAAGTATCATTCCTGTAAGTATCAGGAGGACTGAGGAAAAGCTCCTTGAATAAAGCCAGGTAAAACTCTGTCTAGACAAGAGAAACAATGTAGTTTTGAGTCAGAATGTCTTGGGTTCCAAGAGGAGGAGTGGCACCCAACTGTATGCCAAGATCTTTGTTCACAGATTTCTGCCTGACTTCAGCATCCTGCTGAATGACTTGATGCCTGCAAGTCAGCATTGGTTCTTTGTTGATTCTTACAAACTCTTAGTTTTGCCATCCAGCTGCCACTGGGACTATTTTTCCTTTTTTATATAAACTTTAAAATAGTATTATTATTCCAGACAAATCAAATTGGCTTTCTAGAGAGCATGTTAAAATTACAAGTTAATGACAATGTATTCAACTGAGATGGGATTATAGTAGATGCATTTAAAACTCTAGTCTTCACAGTGTAAAACACATGGACTGACCACAGTTTTTCTCTTGAAGCAGGCAGTATGAAAATGCTTTACCTTAATGTGCTACAGTGCACAAAATTAAGGATGCAAGCCTATTATTTCAATCCATAAGGGAAATGCTGTTTTTAATTTTATCTAAATTAATTAGAAAGACAAGGTTCAAAGAATAAGTAATGTCATGAAGTGGATGTTACTAGAAAAAAAAACACCTCAGTTGTTCATGAAATAGTCACTAAACTACGGTGTTCTTTGTACATTTTCCTGTATATTTTTCCCCCCTAAAAGATTCAAAAATCAAAGCTGGAAAAAGACACAGATAAAATTCTCTCTAAATAATTTGGGTTTTTTTTTAACATAACAAAATTACAGGAAAATATGCACTATATGACTTTTTAGATACAATGGGAAAATTCAGAGTGCTGTTCTCAAAACTCTCCATTATCAGTTTACTTTTGCTGCTCTAGCAGAGAGAAAATCTGAAATTTCTGAAATCAGGCAGAATGGATCTCTGAATTTAGCGTCTATTTTAGAAACACATGCCTTAAAAAACTGAAAGCCCTACACATTGCCAACTATTTTTGAAATTTCTATGTATCCTCTAACAGGATTTTTACATTATTTGGAAATGCAGGCAGAATCACCCTTATTTGCCTTTTCCTCTTGTTATATGTATGCGTTGAAATACATTTCAGCAAAATGCACCATTTGCCATACATTTTCTAAAACCATACCCAGAAATATTTGGGAAAGGTTGTCCCTTCAAACCCTGAAAATTCCAGCTACTTCTTTAGTCTCAGACTTGTGAATTTGCATTCTATTCTCAGAATATTTCAGACTATCAGAACTGAATTGTTTAAGATTACAGTTGTGGAAAACAGCTTCTGTGTTTCCAAATACTTTCATCTCTTTGTTTTCCAAAACTTTCAGGCTCTTTTCTATTAATTTTTCTTTGCCTGGGTGCACAGCTAACTGCAATATAAATCATCTAAGGACATGGATTTATCACATCTGTAAGATTATTCTCAACACTGTCTAAAAGGTACAACCTTTACTTTTTCACCCAGCTGCATCTCCCATTTTCCCATTTTATTTGGCACATTAAAACTAGATGCAAAATACACTTTCTACTTAGCCATGAAATAACTCTGATAGGATATGACAGCTGTGCAAGATGGAGAAGACCTTTAAAAGGTTCACAAAACAGGATATGGGGAGCCTGAGACATTGCCACCACATGTACTGCCAAACAGGAGTCGATTAATCAAGATAACCTGGCAGGAAAAATGTTTTCTCAAATTTGTGACACAGAGCTAAGGCTGGTTTGTCACTGTGCACTATTAAAGAAGCAGTATTCAGTCCCAAGTTTCAGCCCTGATTCTGACACAGATAACAACATGTAACCTTGTGGTAAGTCATGGACTCTGTGAACCCCATTCTTCATCTGCAAAACATAAATGGTAGCACTAACCTGTCTTTTCTGGATATTATCAGTCTTAATTAATGTCTGTAAAGCACTGGGAACATCAAATGAAACATTTTTTTTTAGATGCAGTTACTGTTCAATGTATAAACAGGAAAGAAAATCTAAAGAGGGAAGAGCAGCTTCATTGCCAGTGCACCAGCTCTCCTATTGCCCTCATTAGTCCTTCCTGCTTAAAACACTTTTCCATCAGAGGAAAAACAGTATCTACTTCATAAAGACGGAAGTATATTTGCAAATGAAGTGACATGTAATACTGTGCAACAATCAAGTGGAAAGTTCTGCAGAACTAAGGTGCTAAGGTGAAGAGCATCCAACCACAGGCAGTGCAATGGGATTTTGATCCTAATAATACCACCAAGTGACAAATACACTGGCTGCTTAGATCCAAAATTCTTCAAAGCTTTTTCAGTCTAGCACTTCAGCACTAGTAGCATAACAGCAATAGAAGCTCTGTTTTGTGTCCCTACATGATCATTTCAAAGAGTCCCCTCACACCACAGATACTCAAGTAGAAAAATGTTGAAATGTGAGTTAAATATCAGAAAGCATAAAAACTGACATTTATCTGAAAGTATTTTTAATAATGGTTCCACTTCTTCAGAAAGACTGTTCTCAATAACACCTGCCTCCTTCTGTTCCCCAGAGGAAACATTTCTGTGACTCCAGTGTGAAAAAGGAAAAATAAAAAAAGAATGAAGCAAGCCTACATGTGTAGCTAAAGAAAATGGTTTCTGAATTAAAACAAATTTGACATGCATTTTTCAAGCTTGCTCAGCCTAGATAGGTTTAAAATATAAGCAGCTTTGCCTGCATATAAGCAAATAAACAGCGGAGGAGGGCATGACAAGGAAAGGACCAAGTCAACACATGCCTTGTAAAATGAGAGCCTACAATTAAGAAATAAGATAACACCAGGAGGCTTATCCCCATTTCAGTCACAGATGCTTCTTTATGATTTATATGTGAAAAACAATATCAAAACAAACCAAATCCAAACAGTCTTCACATTTAGGGGCTGTGAGTTTGTACTTTTTCTTCGGTTACAGAGTGATAATTAAGAGAAGACATTTGAAACACCCACTTCAAAAACCGAGCATACTTAATATAGGGTAAGATAACGCAGAACTTAGTAAAGATGTCAGCTCAGTCTAAAATCATAATTACTGTGTACAACTTGCTCCTGAGGGGTTTTCCCAGTAGAAATAATTACATTACTTCTAGTTCCTTTTATTAAAAAAAAATTACAGATAGGCATAACATGTAATTTTGCAAACAAAAAATAGTGTTTTCCTTTTATTCCCAGATTTTATATTTCCCTGACAAAATGCTGCAGACTGCAGGGAAAACAGTAACATGCAGCTTGGAATAAACTTTAACACTTTGAATCAGATTATATTTAAATTAAACAGCTGCACAATTAATGATAGAAAAAGCAAACTTCCTAATTACCTGAAGTATAACTAATTTTTGTGATTGTGTTATCTGTAACCTACCAGCTGGACTACTGCATTCATTTCTGGCCCACATCTTAGGCAAAAGAAAATTCTGGTTATTCTGAAGAAAAGAACAGTGATAGGAGGGTGACTAAGTAATATATTTAGATTGCAAACGCTATGGAACTTCTGCTTTGTTTCTATATAAAAAAATGTTATCTAGCCTTCTGTGGAGCACTTCGCATCACCTCACAACTCTCATAAAACCTGAAACTTTTGATGGAACAATGCATGCTTACAAAAGATATCAGGTTGTTTAAAGTCTTCAAATGATGAAGTCTACTACACTCCTAGGTCAGTTGATTCAAATGTTGAATGTGACCCAACGCTGCAAGTGTGTTCTGCCATTCTATAGGCCCTATTTATTTCCAATCTCTGATTGCCCCTATTCCTTGGTCAATGAAGACTAAAGATGTATGTTGTCCCCAGCCTGTGTAATATCCTTCATGGGTATTGGCAGCGTCTGGCACAATGGTTTTCAGCTCCTTGAATACTACAGCAGAAAAAATAATAAACCATATTAAGAGTAAAATTGGCATTTATTGTATTCTCGTGGTTTTATGTTGGCAGGTATCTGTTTTCTGTATACTAAAAAAATTTCTTTAGAGAGTCTTTTCAGCTCTGTATCCCTCACTTGCGTTATGCTTGGCTTCCATAATAAAAATAACCCATCGTCAGTATACTAGTTCTATTCATAATCTGTTCTTGTGGTTTAAAAGTACACCTCTGTGCTCACGGAAATGTGTATCATCTACCAAATCACATGCAACATATTAATACTGGATAATGGCAGAAATATATCTTTTTTTCATGTATGTTCTCACTGAACAGCTTTTATACAACATTCACAAAATTTACAATCTACTTGTTGCAAATCAACGGAAAGAGAATACAAGAACTCACCTGGACTCTAATTACTACATATCAAGTTTATTCCTTATATTTGAAGTTAGGGAGAAAGGAGGTTTTTCTTTTGGTTTTCAGCGAAACAGCATTCATTAACCAAAGCCAGGAACTGACCACAGTCACACTTTCCCTAGTGAGTTTCAAGTCTGTGAGCCTGCAAAAGACATATTTTACCCCTCCTATTTAAAGTAATAAGACTAGAGGTAGAGTAAGGAGTGCAGCAAAAGTGATAACTTCCTGAATGTTGTAATCTCCAGGCAATTCAAACATTAATATCTATACACTATGATGTCAAAATCTGAGATAAAATCATATAGTGAATTTTAAATTAATGACTGAATGCATCCATCCAAAGTTTACTGTGCACCGAAACGCAGATAGCCTGTCCTCATTTCCTTCTATGCAACAGGATATGATACTGTCAGTCACCATGAAACAATCTGCAAAAACAAAATTCCAAAGGGCAACTCACAACAGCACCTCAGGCTCAAACACTCTTAAGCTGAGAAAGAAAAAGATAGCGTAGAACATTTAATCCAGTTGCTACAAGTAGGCTGAGCATGAAGAATGATCCAAATAAACCTTCCATGTAGGAGAAGTTCACTTTTGGTTTAGAACTCTGGGCCTGTCTTCACAAATTTCATAAATCAGCTGTGAAAACAATTCCATTCACAGTGTGAAGAAGATTTTCAAGCTATTCTATAACTCATTAAGTGTCTGTTAAAAGTCAAATCAATTATTTCCTCACAGACACCAAACAAGCTCTAACTGCATAATAAAAGGAAGAAACACTATTTATTAAGTAACAAGTCTAATTATTTCCTGAGCAATCACATTCTCTTCCCCTTAGAACTATCATTTCCTTTGTTCTTCCAGCCTTCAGCTCCTTCCCCACTCATTTCTCTCTCCTTCACAAATTTCTTTGTACATTGTTCTCCTTTGGTTGTAGAAAGCGACTAAGAAAGGACTTTCTCTCAAGCAGCTTTTTCAAGAAAGAGAATATTTATACCCACAAGAACTGGGTAAAACTACATAGGACTTCATGTTTTATTTCGTATTTTGTCTGAGGAGAATTTGCCATCCTCTAAGGAATAGCACCCCCACCCTCCCCCCCAAGGCTTCTA
>JAOWBP010004015.1:19604412-19711443 GCA_028571105.1 Tragopan temminckii
GGGGAGGGGAGGGTTGGAAGAGAAAAAGAAAGGAGACATACTGAGACCAACTGAGTTTTTGATAACGAAAAGACATTGCTCAGTTCTTGAATTAACCTTTGTGTCCTAGACGCACTATTGTTTACTCTTTCCCTTTTTTGTTCTATGCCTTCTGGAAAAGGACACCCACACACTGTGGCAGCAGCTGCTCCTATTAATTTAAAGCTATTACAAAAATTAAAATTAAACCCAATTACTTTGGCTGGTTTATAGCCGGAGAACGGCTTAGTCTGATTGTTCCCTCTGGTTATGGACAAAAACAATATTCCTACCTAAAGGCAGCTGCCAGTGGAATACTAATGCATGTGGGCCTGGCAGGGACAGATCCAGACTGCGGAGTGTAACTGCATTTCTTACCAGAGGAAAATATCTTATCATGGATCTGCAGAAATGCACCAACTTCTTACACTGTGAGTCACAATGAAGTTGATTTGTAGTTAGAGGTAGGAAAGCAAAACGATAGCGGAAAGCTTAATACTCAGATTTGTCACTTTGCATTTCCAGGCAGCTCGCATGAAGAAATGCACCCTGCTAATTGATACACAACTGCCTGAATTTTCTCGCTTCTGAGCAGTTATTTAAAGGAGAACAACCCCAATTCCAAGTACAGCCACAGAGCACAATATGCAAGCAAGTCATTTCCAGTCTGTCTTCAGAAATACATTCACAGAAATGAAGCTTAGTATTATACGTCATTTTGAAACAAATTCAGACTGCTTGGGTCTTATCTGACAAGAAAGCTATCCCAACCCAGCAGATTTGTTACTCTAAGTGTGCAAGTACACGTGCCTGTCTCTTCCTATTTGCTTTCTTCATTGCTGTCTGGAGTCAGAACACAAACCCCACTTTGGCAGAGTGAAGTAAAATCAAATTTGTTAATTAGCAAATTGAGATCCTTGGTCAGAGTCAAATCCCTGGGTAACATCAGAGGCCCAGGATTGTACTCTTTGCTACTACAGTAGGCAGTAAGGAGCATTACGCATAACTCAGTATCCTAACAATACTTCTATTCTGAATATAACTTACTTCCATCTCTATCTTATCTAGAGCTTTGAGCTTAAAGCTAAATTTTATGTGTATTTTTTACTATTGTTGTTTCCTTTTGAAATCTGAGAGCTAATCAAGTTGTTGCAGAACAAACTTGGGGGGAAATGTGGTGTCCATTCTTTTTTAGGTTTTAAACACATAGGGATGTTAATTAAAGACCAAAGGGTCTTTTCCTTTTAGTTCTTTAGAGGGTCATTTTCCCCATGTTTCATGACTAAAGAAGAGAGTTCTTGCGCAGCAAAATTTCCAGTGACTTTACTGAGCAGATTAAATAGTCTTCAGACTGCTCTTAATATGGCACTCAAGAAGTATTTATTCAGTTCCTTGACTGTACAAGACTAGGTTAGACATATCCCAGTCAGTAGGCTTCCAAGTAGAATGATGACCTTGGAAGGAAAAACAAAAATCTGCAGGCGCTGTAAAAGATCAATGGTCAAAAGACAATGTCAGTGTTTGGACTTGGAAGGAAATGCTCAAGTGAATCTGATTGCAATGCTGTGTTAGCTGTGGTGATATAATGTGAGATCATTTTCAATTGCCAACAACTTCCAGATATAGGGATACAACTTAATAATTCTACAAATTTCCAAGCTTTCTCATAACACTCGTAGGAGTGGGACTGAGTCATTGACTCAAAGGAAATTATGCCTAGATTTTAAAGAGATTCGAAACACAAAACCTGATTCTGATTGTGAAAATAACCTTAAGCTATTAACCTTACAATAACCTTATTGACTCCACCCAAAATACCAGACAAAGTATTTGGAGCTAGATGTCCCTTTCATTAACTGCGAGAAATCCAACCAACTCTGGAGAAAATATAAAGAAGTCAAGAATGTACTGCAAACTCTTCTAGGAGGCAGCCCTTTCAAACTGAAGGTCTTAACAAGTCCTTTCTCTGTTGGTGTAAGCCATTACCTTCCTTCTTGCTTATTCTTGTTGACAAATGAAGCCAACTATTTTCAGAATTCCTGGTGAACTCGTGACAAAATAAGTTTATAGATTTTTTTTTCTAGCACAGGATTTTGTATTTGATTCACAGAGCTTGGAGTGACTGAATATATCAGGTGGTGTTAAATATTTTTTGCATAAACTGAATGGATTTTGGCACAGCTCAGTTTCAAACATTGCAAATTATGTCCTGCTTTTATTCTTGCTAATATTTATCAGAATATTCTCATAATATTTTTATCATCTTGCACCACCTGCACAAGCTTTTTCACCTATGCAGATATCTAATTTCTTCTTCCTAGGCATAAAAACTGAAGCACCATGTAAATCAATGGCTTTCATAAAAACCAGGATATCTAGACACTAAGCATATGGCATTCAAAGGGTTAATGTTAACTGAAATAATTAAGTGACCACTATAAAAACAATAAAGATGTAATTCAAATAATAATGAACTGATCCTGATTGCTTGTGAGCTTTATTCTTTATAACTTCAAGTGGAAAACATTGAGTATTTCACTGTCTTTCTTAAACTTAATTAAATAAGTGACCACAATAAGAAGGCACAATTTTTTTTTTTTTTTTTTTTTGAGGAAGAAGAGTGTCTACATTTTAAACATTTGTAGTAAATGTATCATTTAGAATACAAAAGTCAAAATTGAGAAACAGATTCATGTGAGAAAATGTTGTGAGAATAATTTCCCATATTTCATACATGGTTGGATACATTCGGGGGAACTTATTAAGAAAGATTTTTAACAAAACTGTATCCTCAGCACGGTGCAGTGCTAAGTAAAATTCAGCAGAGAGAAACAATAAATAGAATGTAGCGGTGGGAAATGTCCTTTGTCCTGTGTTTATGGAATTCCTCACAGAAACTTTTTCCCTGCCCACGGGCCAGTCTTCTAGGTCCCGTGATAATATCAGTAACAAAAAAACATCATGAAACTACTCTACATAAAACCAGAGGGAAATAGCTGAAGTCATTATTCTTGTAAGTGACAAATAATGGCTGAGGAAAGTGCGTACCTTTTGGGAAGCATAATGAAGCAGTGCAGAAGGGTCAGCAAGTGAGCTCCTGCTAGCAGATCAGCATCATGAGATATAGAGCAATGCTGAAAACCTGTTCTTGGGCTCTGCCAAAAATGAATTCACCCTTTGACTCACTAAAACAAGCATAACATTATAAATGGGAAAGCTGCTAAATTATGACCTGGCAAGTAATAATCTTTTAAAAATAACTGAATGATTCTTTTAAACAGTTTCACATAAGACAGGGCAATACTGATAGAGCTGTTGTTTCAGGTCTCCAAAACTCAACAGGGTTTTGTTGAAGGTTCTCTTCACTGTTGCCTACCACTTATAGGTCTATCTCCCCTAAATACAAAATTTGCTCACTGAGGTCCAGACTTGGCACAGAGCCCTCTTTAAACAAAACACTTTAATATATCTTAGGGGAGCTGTCATTTGCCAGCAAAATCCAAAGCCTTTTACCAGAAGCAGGTGCAAGTGGGGTTCCCAATGGCAAAACTGCAGATATTCTTCTTTGCTCCCTGCTGCCTACATTATAACCAAAGCTATACTCCCTCTTCCATCTTTTGTTTATTCTGTCCAGTTGCTACAGATCACGCTGCAGAGA
The DNA here is from genome assembly GCA_028571105.1 of Tragopan temminckii. Classification (NCBI taxonomy): domain Eukaryota; kingdom Metazoa; phylum Chordata; class Aves; order Galliformes; family Phasianidae; genus Tragopan; species Tragopan temminckii. Next base: position 19,608,089 of record JAOWBP010004015.1, read on the forward strand.
CTTTCCTTGGAACCACTGGTTCAAATACTACAATTATTCTACAGAAACTCTGTTTTGAACCACAGGGATAATGAATGGTGCTGGTATTTTTTTGCTGTTGAAATATGATTTGCCTACTGACCACAGGTGTTCCAGCCATGTACTGCCTCAATAGCAATATCTCTATGCAGTGGTTATAAAAGAAGAATGAAAAAAGCTGACTTTCCACAAAAATATTTAAGCAAGAAAAGAACATCGTGGAAATAGTCATACATGCACTACAATCATTTGAAGAGGTGATACATGCAAACCAAAGAAGCAAGAACTAGCATTTCTGTCCCAGAATGCTGCTCCTGAGAAAGAAACAAACACAGATTTAAAATAAGTAACATAAGAAATAAAAATTTCAGAAAAAAAAAAAAAAAGTATTGGATAAGGTATGGAAAGCGGGAAGAAACCGTCTCTGAATGCTATACCACCGCAGTTTCAGAGTTTGAAATCTGAAAATGAAAAATGAGCTCTTTCAGAAGCAGTTCAAGAAGAATAGCTACAAATACTGCTCAAGTAGTGGAGAGATTTAAAAGAATTAAGTCAACATGAATGATGTTGTACTAGAAAAGGTGAGGACAAGAAATGCTCCACCTCCGCATATAAATCTGAAAACCACACGGCAATGCTTGTCCTAGTTATGACCTACACCAGACTGTTTGGCCATAAAAGAACAAGTCTACTGACAGCTTCAGAAGACAGTATGAATACACCAACATCAAAGAGAAATGAGAACATTAAAAGGAAAAGAATACTTATCACTGGCTAGACCAGAAATGAAAATAGGTTGGAAAACTGAAGGAAGAAGACAACACCAGTACACCTCAGGCAAGCCAGCTTCAAATTGGCCAGAAACAGGTTACTGGAATGACTTAGAAATGAATGACCTTTTCGGACTTTCCCTTTTCCACTATCTGTAAAAAATATCCTTGAGGGAATCACGTGCACTAATTTCTTACTTTTTTTTAAGGATTACTCAGTGAACAACAGTTTATGCCCATTCAGAACCTATTCAAAATACATTTATTTCAGTTAGTTTTTTCTCTGACATTCAGTTCAGAGGAATACTGCAGAATTTCACTAAACAATTTAGCCATCAGCATAGTATTTCAGTCTCTTCATGCTCAAATTCAGCATTTTACCCCCTTATTTTTTCTTGTTTCCATTACATCCTGACTTACAGCCCCTCCAAATTATATTGACAAGAAAACATATATTTACAGGATAATATAGGCTATAAAATCAAGTCCCTGCAATGTTTGGAGCATGTGTGGCCCTGGGAACAAGGGATCAACCTCAATCCCAAATTCAAGTCCCTGGACTGCACTACCAGTAGACCACTGGGTCATCTCTAATAGCCTCTTAGCCTCAATTACCTAATTAGCCTTTTCTTCTCTCTCTTCATCTCTCTTTCCCATCTGCTTGTCTATTCCCACCACTCCCTGTTCTTCTGCAAGAATAATTTTTAAAATCTATGTTAACTTCATTTAGGTTATTCTCAGGTGACTTCTCTTCTATGCAAGAATAATTTATAAGTCTCTTAAGAGCCTCAACTTGAGGAATTATTTCAGTAATGTTTGAATTCTGAAATCCATGTTAAAAATGTTGACGATTTCTCAGTCTAAATACAAAGCTGAGATTGTTAATTTATATTATTTTGATGCAACATTTAACTAACTACCAAAGGAAGGAAAATGGATGTGAAACAGGTTTTTGCCAGTAATATCCTGGTTAGTGAGCTGTCATTAGGAAGCTCTGAAGCCCTCTGGAAACCATAGCCATATCAACCTATATTATTTCTGTTAAGGATCAGAGTATCATTGTGAGTAGATGATGTATGAACAGGATAAAGACAAAAGAAAACAGGAAATTGTCACCACGGATCAGACTTTGTTAGCTCGGCAAACTTACCCATAATATTGTGCTTTATCCTATCCTCTGTCTCCACACAATGAAGCCTGAGTTCAGTAATTCATTTTTAATGTCCCATTTCTTACGCCTTCTAGCACCTTGTTCGCTTTTTCCACCATAACAGCATCTCAAATGGCTTCTGTTATGGAACTGCCACCAGCAATATTCAGTTTTTTTCCCTTCAGTTAGAGGATAAAAATTTTTTTTTGTCTCCTCCACACACAAACTTTTCATTTATCAGGACTGAACTTTGATTCGAGTAATTTCTTTAGATCGCTCAGAAGTTTTTAACAGTGAGCTGCAGGATTAAATTACTTAAGTAATTGCATCATTTCTAAGTGTTACATCCCATCCTTCACCTCTCTCCCTAGATCATTAATAAATATATTTAGCATATGACCTGATAGGTAACTTTAAGGAATGCAGCTGCTAGCCTTTTATGGTGATGAAAACTGCTCGCTTAGCCCTCTGCCTTTTGTCTCCTTGTCGTTTCTTGATCTATGACGATACTTGCCCTGTCACCATATGTGACTACTTAGCCTTTGTAGCAGTGTCTTGTGACAGACTTTGTCACAAGCTTTTAAAAAGTCAAAATCCATTATATCAGGCAGCTCTCCCCATAAACCTGGTAGCTGAAAACCTGAAGGTGAGGAAAACCTTCCCAAGAATTCCCAGGGGAAAAGGGTATGTCAGAATCTGATAGAATCAAAGAGAGATAAACCGAAAAGACTGATAGACAAGCCAGAAACACTTTCTTTTTTCATGTATTGTAATTATATTTCTGTTAGAAAGGGATACTTCGTTACACAGAGAAAGTGTAGGGAAGTCTAGGCCAACTAAACTCTATCCCTCTATCAAACTGAATCAATTCAGGCAAAAAGATATTTAAAATATTAAAAACAAATATTAAAAACAAGCCGAAAAAGAAATGCATCACATCAGGTTAGCACATCCCATTTCACTTGACTACCTGGCAATAGCAGCTGTTCTTGAGCTGTAAGTGAAGGCAGATGAAAACAAGCTGGTGAACTAGTACTTGTATTGCTAGAAAAAGAGACTATAGTCACAGTTATATTTCAGAAAGTGGTTATTGTTACTTTGGGTGCCTACCTTGTCAGACTCTTCCTTTCTCCTCTTTATGAAAACATTTTATTATGCCATCTGATTCCTATTTGTGAGGGGGAAAACTTCTCTCACTGAGCACCAGAAAGCTCAGAGCTCAGTCCTGGTGCCCCCAGGAAAGGGATGATGTCAGCATGCTCGCAGCGACCACCGTAAATCCAAAACTGGGTCACTGTTCCTGTCAATCAAGTACAGGGAAAATGGTTATCTAATTCTTTTTATTCTCTTTTTAGTCTTTATTCTTTCCCACGTGGCTAAGAGAGGGCATTGTCTGAGGCACAGTGCTGGGCAAGAGGGACTTGTGGTCTGATCAGGCATTGCCATGCCCATTTCTTTTTTACAGGCACATTCACCAAGTTCTGAGCAGTGTAGCGAGACGTGATTCTTTCTAGCTGAAGCTGTTCTCATTAAAGTCTCTCACATCGTGATCTTCCAGGTGTTTTATTATTCCCTTTTAAATTCCTGTTTCGACCGTTTGCAATGTGCAGATGTAATGCTTACTGGTCTAAATATAGGATAAACCCCAGATACTTGCCAACTCTCTGGAACAGAGCTTGGTTTTAATGAGAGCGCATATCTTTGTTAGCGGTTCAGCTAATTCATTCCTAAGCTTCTTCAAAACTCTTTTATGCATAAATCATGTGGGGCTGATGATTTACTGCTTTTTAATTAATCAATTTGCCCCATCTTCTCAATCTCTGATAGTTCCTCATCTTTATTCCCAGGAAAGAACAAATCTAAGATAGGCTCTTCCAAAAACTAGTTTGCTATAAAGACTGATTTACGATGTAGAACCACCTGATTTCTTTGCATGAAGGCACATCATTTTTATAACATATACAAGATGTGACAATGTGAGGACAAAAAAATTAAATTCGGCATTGCGAACTTTTTATTTTTTCCCCAGTCTACCCATCTTGCATAGACAAAAATTCTGTTCTCCATTCTCCTCTAATATCTCCTTCATATTCCATCTTCCCACTTTCCTCTGTTACAAAAACATTATAACACCCGCAATCCTTGATGTTGTCACAGAACAACCATCTCCAAACATACTGCCTTTTCTCCTACAGGGAAAGCCCATATTTCTTTTCCTTTTTTTTTTTTTTTTTTTCCCTCTCCACGCCAGTATTAAGCCTGTTGCTATCAGTGCCAAAACTGCACTTCTAGGGCTAAACCTGCATTATGATCTGTAGACCCACACTCGAGTTCTTCGTTCATTTGTTTTGCAGACAGCACTCAGAGCCATGGTATGAAACACAGAAGGGAAAAAAAAAAGAAGCCTGGAATGAAAAGTCTCAGTTTTCTTAGCTGAAAAAGGAACAGTAAATACAACAAGCCTCTCTCTTCAAAGATGAAAGTGAACACACATGCAACAGAACTTCAGTACTTTGATTTACAGACCAAGAGCTAGGGCTTTGCAGACACCCTGCCCACCAGCTCCACACCATTTTGGTCTCAACCTCTCTCCCCTCTGATGTCACCTCCAGGAAAAAACTTGCAGATTGCCACTGAGACATTAAAATCTTCATTTAAATAAGAAAAAAAAATTTTTTTCTTTTTAATTAATTCTTTGCAAGCTTATTCACAGTGGTCTTTCTGTCAGCAGATACTGGTTCAGAAATAACCTGATCAGGTTCTTTTCCTAGGTAATATAGGTGAACCCACTGCAAAGGTGTTGGCCTCAGTCTACAGAGGAAATAAACTGCAATTCCCTCCTCCTCTCTTTTCAAGCATTCCTAGCTGCTGACCCATGGAGTGGTATTGATCTAAGAAGAGACTAAGTATCTTGCCCTCCCAGTCACTTCTTATTTACAGTACACATGGAAAGATGTAAGCAGACAGAAAGCTGGGAGCGGAAGGACCAGGCAGCCAGAAGCAATTGCACACACATGGGATTTCTCATCCTAAACACCAGGTTAAAAAATGAGATGCTGCAATGGTTGGTGTTGAAGACAGGATGAAATGAAAAATGGTATGTGTTGCGTTAATCTTGTTTTTCCAAACTATATGTGTAATATCAGTCAGGTCACTCCAATTTTTCACAATAATAGTTCCAGCATCATTTTTCTTGACAGCCTTTCTTTCATACTCATTTGAGGAAAAATCTGTGTTGTTTTCTTTTCTCCTACCTGAACAGTGTCACGAAATGGAGCAACTGCAGACCTTATGCATATTTTAAAGTACTGTCCCACTCACCCAGCTGAGTTTGTTTAGAATACAAGAGCATTACCTCTCTTAACCTCTTCTGCAATACGACGTAGATTTGATGAAGAGGCAAAGGGGATAAAGGATTCATTTTGTTAAATTACATAAAGTTTTATTTAGCCTTGAAAGACTTTACACATTTTCTTACTGTTAAAGGTAATGACAGTTCCAGACACGTCCCTTCCTCTTTACAGTGCTATAAAACAAAGCAGAGGAATGCACACACTGCCTACAGGTCAGTGAGGAAGCTGATACAACATGAGAGTATGGTTGTGAACTGCAAATGCAACCTGACTCACAATATATGGTTACCGGTGCAATGTGAAACTTTGTGTTCTGCCAACAAAAGTGTTTTTTTCTGTTTTCTCGGGAAACGCATGCAGTTTAAATGACAGGAGACCCTTTCCCCCCTTTAGCACTGAAATATTCTTTGAGTCAAATTTTCAGCATACTCTGGGAAGAGGCTTGGCAATTTATGGCAGGTAGTTTGAGATCCAAGCAATAAATATGCACATGCAAAAACCGTGCCTTCAGTGCTTACTAGGTACACACTGTAAGGCTCCAGAGAGGTTACTCTTAAAATGGCTGTTTAAATGTTTGTATTTCCAGAGCCTGATCAATGAGATTATCTAAGCAGATGCTTCAGCTGCTCTAGCCCAGGCCCACAACCACATACTCCTAATATCGTGTGTGATGCCTGAAAATTTCAGATAAGGAGAAAGTGGGCAGGCATAACTCCACGAGAGAGTCTCACATTACAATGTGTAATGATAAAATTAAGAAAAGGAAATGCAGAAAGCATCCTGAGATGTTTGGACAGTCTGTGTTTTTCAACATTTTCTGCACTGATAACCTCAAAAAACACCATGATTAACTTCAAGTCATAAATACCAGTCTTCAGTAAAAACTGATGTGAAAAAACCTACCATCAGTTCTATCAGCTTTATCTTTCTGTATTGCAAATGAAATATTAGTAGACAGTAGCAATGATGGTCAGTTTGTTTTAAGCTTTTACTCTACAACTAATACACCAGCATGTTTGACCCCCCTTTACACAAAATATCAGTCACAATTTCCTATCTGTTAAATGTGACAAGAGTATATTGAGGTGTTAAATACACACATGCACATGTATTAACTCTTATGGTGGCATTTTGGTAAAATTAGCTATGTAATACTGAAGTAAGATTGAAAAAAAGTAAGGTATTGTAACTGAGGTAATAGGAAAAAATACATATACATGAAATTAATTTAAAAAATAAAGCAATAATCTATTATGTAGCATACTATTAAAGAAAGGTTAGAAACGTTTGTGTAAGACTGCTTCAATCTCATTTTGCCTACAGTAGTATGTTAGCTTAGCTCTAAGCAGACGCAATCCTTTTGAATACTTGACACAGATTTAAATAAGGTTTATAAATAGGGTTAATCATTAAAAGACATGAAGGTAGATATCATTTCCTATTCCATGAATTGCTACAAAAATTCAGTGTAAGGAAAACGTGTACTGAAAGGCCATAGAATCACAGAATGGCCCAGGTTGGAAGGGACCTCAAGGATCATGAGCCACAGGCAGGGCCACCAACCTCCGCATTTGATACTAGACCAGGCTGCCCAGGGCCCCATCCAATCTGGCCTTGAACACTTCCAGGGATGGGGCATCCAGAATCACCCTGGGCAACCTGTTCCAGCACCACACCACTCTCTCTGTAAAGAATTTCCCCCTGACATCCAACCTCAATCTTCCCTCCCTCAACTTAAAACCATTTCCCCTTGTCCTGCTGTTATCCACCCTTGTGAAGAGTTGATTCTCCTCCAGTTTATAGGCTCCCTTTAGGTACTGAAAGGCTCCAATTCAGTCACTCCGCAGCCTTCTTTTCTCCAGGCTGAACAAGCCCAGCTCCCTCAGCCTGTCTTGGTAAGGAGGGTGCTCCAGCCCTCTGACCGACTTTGTAACCCTCCTCTGGACCCTCTCCAACAGCTCTCTGTCTTTCTTGTATTGGGAGCACTGGACCTGGACACAGTACTCCAGATGGGGCCTTACAAGGGCAGAATAGAGAGGGACAATCACTTCCCTGTCCCTGCTGGCCACTGCTGTTCTGATGGAGCCCAGGATACTGTGTGCTTTCTGAGCTGCAAGAGCACACTGCTGGCTCACGTTAAGTTTTTCATCCATCAGGACCCCCAGGTCCTTCTCCGCAAATCTTAGAAGTTAACAGCTAACTTGTAGGAAGAAAACACATATACTACAATAATCCCACTGTCCAGATTGCTAGAGTCTCCCACCAGCAGATGAGAGCATCTGTTTTGTGTACATCCCATGCTGACTGTAGGATGTCGACATGTTTTCAAGGGAATGGGGTAAAAGACCAAGACTTGTTCATAACACTAAATAAAACCAAATCCGAACACAACTTTTAAGTGACAGTTTCATTTGCACAGTTGCTGTTTTCAACCAGTTACTAGCTCTTAGAAACTACAATACACAGTGGCTTTTAAATGACAAGGCAGTTATCACATAGCCAGCTCATACAAAACTGCCTATCTCTGTTATTATTTCAAAATTGCCAGGATTAAATTCAAAAAAGATCATATAAATAGATGCAGAAAAACAATAAGTGTTGTTTTAAGTTGAAATTACAAACAACGGACAGGAAATTAAATGACCTGAAGAATACATAGGAATACACACACCAACAATAACCCATACTTTCTTTTCACAACTCTCTGTCTGATGCGTGACTGGATGAAGGCTGTGATTTGTCAGATGAACACTCTGTAACATGGCACAGTGCCCCAGAACACAATCAGGAAAAAACTCTTTAAAACTGCAAAGGAGAAATGCTGCAAACTCGAAAACAAAGCCCCAAGGAAAGACTTGTAAATGCAAAATTTCATACCCTTTATACCTGACAAAACAACAAGAACTCTCTGACAGTTGCCTGAGAGAGAAACAATGGATTTGGCAAATTCAAGAAAGGCAAGGAAGGCTGCAATATTGTTTATTAAAGCAAGTTAAGCTCAAAAAAAAAAAAAAAAAAAGACGTGCCCAACCAGAAGTGCTCACATGCCATAAAGTTTTCTGATTCTTCCATCTCATTCAGTTTGTCATGCAAAATACATTACCTTTAACCTGTATTCACTTTCTTATATCCTTTCATCACCATTATTCCAACAACATGGCTATGGCAACTTCACGACTCAGCACAGTTGTTAAAGGTTTGCTATGCCTTTGATTCCTTTCCAGTCTCTCCTAAGGAACAACTAAATAACTCATCTTTCATATCCAGTTTTCCCAGAATCAAGTCTCTCAGTTTCCTCTTTTCCTTCTGTCACCTTGCTAACATGTTTCTTCAGCAGAGAAAGCAAAAACCTACAACAAATTTCAGTTTAGAAACCACAGTGCTAAGAAAAATCAAGTCATTTAGAACAGCATCTTCAAAGCAGAAGTGTTATCAATTTCCTAGAACCTCAGAATCAGAGAAAAGACCTTACCCATACCTTAAAATATGGCATATCTCTTAATTGTTAGGACGCATTCCTGCAGTCATTATTCACCTTGGAATTACTTCTTTTTGATCTAAAAATTTTGATCCTTTCCCAAGCTACAAGATGAACACCTGGAAGAGCTCACAAAATTGTCAGAGGCAGAACATCACTGGCCAGCCAGCTGACCAGGGAGAATTTCACTTAAAGCTTATAAATGAGACTTATACTAACAGAAACCCATACCTAACTTCAACTCTTACAGGTATTACTAAATAATACCCTAAGCCAATCTAAAAAATGAAATCTTATAAAGCAGTAGTAAAATTAAAGATTTCTTTTACATTTTCCATTGTGCCTGTCAGACTTGCACACTGCAAATACTCATACATTAGCATTTAAATGTCTTTATTTCATCTCAGAGAATGACCCTGTTTCTATCAATACCTTGCTGTATCTCACAAGCCTTTTAAGACCAGTTTCAGGCATGTAAAGAATAATGAAAAGTTCAGAAATTTATTTTGATTTCCTGCAATATGCTACCCAACAGTTTTCTGTTGTGTTATATGACCTTTCTGCCTAGCTAGTGTTTTGCTATTGATTTTAATTACTCCGTTTAATTTACTGCATGCCAACACAAAGCTGTTTACTCCTACTTGCCAAAATGTTGTCGTAGTCTCCCAGAGGAGGGCAAAATGAGAAAACTGTATATGTTTTACAGTTACATGCTATTCATTATAAAGAATGTAATAGATTCACTTCATATAAATGTCACTGCTCTCACATGTAGCCACTAAACACACTCAAATAACATACAGGAAAGAAAATGTTACGCCAGTCAGAGGAGAGGTGGAATATAAAAGCCTTAATTTATGAAAGACTACCTTGAAACAGTTTGGATTTTCTGCTTTGCCATTCTTCTCCAAACAAGTGAGGGAGTTAGGGCCATATGTTCCTATAAAAATAAATATGTTCCCTTCCCATAAAGTCATGGACAGAAACAAAGAAGTTCTGGAACTACACAGTGATTACTGATGGAGGTAAACTTTACCTTGCCTCCATAATGAAACTGTATATGAGGAAGGGGGATGTTAACTTCTGCCTGATCTTCTCTGTGTTCATTTCCTCATGTCACATAAGGGAAACTGAAAATATTACTCGCCAGAAAAAAAGTGCTTTAGTCAAGGATCCTACAGAGTTTAGCAGAATGTCGTTTCAAGGAGAAGGAAGCTTATTTCTGGGATAATGGTCCAGCCCTTTCACCTAAGCAGCATACTTACTGGTTCAATTACTCTGTGGGTAGTCATTTAGATCAGTATAGTAGGGCTGGAGAAAAACTTGACTCTCTGGTCAGGACTCACAGTGGAGTCATGGGACTCCCATTACTCTACTGAAATGGGAATCTAATGAACTTAAGAGACCAAAGCAATTGCCCCAGCTTGCTCCACTGAAGGAGTGAGAATGGCTTTTAGTGCATTTTTGTCATCTCCAATGGACTAAGTGTCATAGTTTTCAAACAACATGTTATCTACCATCTATTTGATTTCAACATTATTTAAAAACAAGATGATCTGATGATGACACTGCATTATGAAAGCGTCACCAATTTTGCTCATTCTTGTGGAATGATAAGATCTCCAAACAAAACTGAATATCAAAACAATAATGGCTAAGACAATTAAAATCCTCTGTTTGAGTATCTTGTTTTCAGTATGAGATAATCTCCTGAAGAACCTCTGAAAACTATTCTTTGAATTCGTGGAAAAAATAGCACAAAATACATTGAAAGTTTGTGAAAACATTAATAATTCACATTACTTTGCATTTGTTTATTGTGAGTTTGTTTACCACGACATCCTTCCAACATAAGAAATTCTAACCTGTGAATCTCACCACCACAAAGCACCTGTGTAAATACTAATAAAGACAAAATCTCAAAACAGCACTTGTTCAAAACCATAACGATTCATGTTGAAAATATGCATAGTTCAAACATTTCTAACGACCTTGATGTCAGCCATAAACTGAGTAAGTCTTCCCTAAAATCTAGCCCTAGGTTTGCTCAATGCAGGAACAAATTTTCTTGAAAGCCTCCACAAATCTGCCCAGAATCATAATGAAGCAGGAATGCTTGCAGTTACTTTGATTTTCTTTCATTGTGCTTTGTACATCTGTAAGATCAAAGTGGTTTTGTATGAGAGACTCTTAGAACACTGGATGGTTGTTTAGAACTAAATCTGAAAAATAATCACAAACCTAAATAAAGCATGTATTCTGCCTACCCAGTGTACAGAGGGACTTAGGCACCTCTGAATGTGATTACACTACAGTCAGCACTGATGGTAAGAGGCAGTAGAATATGCCACGGACATGAGCATTTCATATGCTTTGCTCCTCTATGGACCATGATCATCTACAGGATCATAGGGCAATTCAGATTGGAAGAGACCTCGGGAAGTCATCAGATTTAATCAAGCTGTGAGATCAGACCATGTTGCTCAGTTTTATTCTGTCAAGTCTTGAAAACCTTCCCAGATGGAGACTGTACAACATCTTTGAGCAGTGTTTTCCAGTGCTTGACAATGGTTTCACTGTGAGGACAGTCAACTTTAATGTTGCGTGCTGTTGCCTCCTGTCTTAGATGCACTGTGTCCCTGAGCAGTTGAAGGAAATTAGACACTTTCAACTTAAAGTGGAGACTTGGAGACTATTCCTTTCGTCTAACACACAGACCCTGGAGACAGCAGCAGTGTCATTTGTTATATATTGTTAGTAGTTAGTCCAATAATTAGGAGACCCTCTGCCAAAGTGGTCTCCAGGGAATGGAGCAGCCATTCTGCTGCCAGCTAGGCTAAGATGGGAATGGCCTCTCTCCATACACACATGGCTTCATTTTACCTGAAGTGGTTAAGAGACATGTTGGAAAGAAAGCAGCCCAGTGGAAATCACCTGTGCAGAGAGAATTTGGTGGGGTTCTCTCAAGGCACCATATAAATACTTGTTTTCTGCAAACTCTAGCAAGTTTCTGTGCTCATCCGATCAGACAGCACAGCTGGGTGAGGAATACCCAATTTACAGGTCTTCTCATGACACATTGCTTAGGACTCAGCTACTGATATTGTTATGACTAAAGTACTTAGGGATAAATTCAGACACGAAACTTTAAGCATCCAGGAAATCCATAAGTCAAAACACAAGATCTTACAAACCACAACTGCTTGCAAAGCCAGACAGCCGCTCTATAAGGACTTGGACAACTTTGCTACTATACTTGCATTTCAAGAATTACAGTCATGCAGGATGCTCACTCATGTCCCTGTAAAGAGATCCATCTTCTTGATAAGGCAACTGGTAAACTTTTCATATACCAAAATGGTAGCTGTACTAAACACAGTGGATTTAGGGCAAGCCTAATACTCTTGAAAAGATTAAATAAATAAATATGAGAAGAAAAGAAATGAATCAAAAATAATCCTATATTCAAAACATTATTCCCAAATTCTCCAGGTGGCACTGTGTACAAAATTATACATCTAAACTTAATGACTAGTCTTCCAATATCCAGCATACAGTATTATTTTAAAAAGTTAAATCCGAAAACACAGTAGGTGTGATATGCTTGCTGTCACTAGCACCTATCTAAAAGAACTTGCTGAAGTAAACCAGGGACCACTCATGACAACAACCGTGCCCAGAAGAGTTTACAGATGCCATCATAAAAAAAAAAATCACATACCATTTACATACTATTATATTTTTCTAAATACATCGATAATAAAATGCCAAACTATACAGTGAAAATTAATGTGGGTTCTGAGAAAGACCCTTATCTTTTGTGCATGTGTGCTGAAGAAATGGAAGTCTGCTCCCCATAACTGTAAGAAATAAAGACGTACTGATGATGTGAATAGCGTATTGTTCCATACTGCAGATTTTGTTGACCATTTTAAGTGTTTTAAGTAACATATAGTTGTGAAGTTTACTCTCCTACATATTTTCTAACACTTTACCATCCTCTGCCAGATCAGCACTTCCACTCGTAACCATAATCATAGTTATTTCTTTTGTTTAGTAGTAAATACCAACGAAGAACACCAAACTAATATGTTACTATCAAAAAAAAAAAAAAGTAAAAAAATAAAATGGACAATATTTTTTTTAGACTCAAACTTTTTATTTTATTGTCTTTTCCAAGAATCTATAGAAAAACCACACTTGCCCACAATGCTGAGAGCTGCCCTTGTCTTTTTTGGCAACTGAAGTAGCTAATCATGTGCCATGGAACTTCCTTCGATTAAAATAGCTAATTAGTTACCACTTCATGCAAATGGCATCCACACCAAAAAGGAAATATCCTTACAAAATGCTTTGTACCCAATCTGACAGGTGAAGTACAGGTTGTTTCTTAGCAAGTATTCTCAAGTATTTTCAGGTTGACTACTGTGAATAAAGGACTGCATTTCTGAGCATGCCTTTCATACAGCTGAAAAGGCAAGGGAACCTGTGGTTGCAATGGGAGAGTGGACTTCAGAAGACCTGTCCTCTGTCTTCAGCTCTACTCATATGCTGTTTTATGATATTTTGAAAGTAAATTTCATCTTTCCAGGTCTCCATTTCCTGCTTTTAAATGATAACACTGCCACTTATTAAGCTACCTTAAACCAGATATCTTATCGCTTATATTACACTTAAAACTGTGAGTTTGTCAAGAAACTTCTTTTAAAAGGTGCTTTATATGTTTTTACTTTTAAGAAGATAATAGCCTTTTTACAGGTTCTTTAATTCAATGAAGAAAGAATCGTCGATCCTAGGAGACCAGTGGAATTTGTCCTCTATCTGACAATACTTAATGGATCACAGCTATGAAGTTCTCAACAGAGCACAGACTAATAATGAAATTCTAACATGACATGGCTTTTTTATTTCCTTTCTTTTCTTTTTTCTTTTACTAAAATTAGTATTTTTCCCTTGAAAAAACATTACAACATTTCTCCATTATTTCTTACAATAAATCAACCTTCATCCATTAGTAGCTTGGTGACCTTTACAACTTTCGAGCCCAGAATTTCCATATGAATGGGCCATGTTTTTTCTCACAATAACCCCAATTCTCTCTCCTTGAATATGGTTGCCCCTAGTGCTGCATTAGCTAATTCTTCCAAGAAGCCAGCTAGCAGGACCACAAATTGGAGGTTCAGAGATCATCCCCAAACTGATGCCTCTTCAGTGGCTACATGAGATGAGCAATGACTGAGATATTTTTTTAATTCAGATTTTGCGTTCTCTGCTGCCAACAAAATTACTCTTTATGACCTTGTAACATATGAATGCTTCCTATTCTATACAGCATCTAGTAGCTACTCTGCTAAAGTCTTGATTTTTAAGGTTTGAACTCCCGGTTTTAGTACATTTTTAAAATGCATTGGACTACTTCATTTATTCTTCTCTTTCTTTCACATAATAATATCCCAGATACTTTAAAATGGTATCACTTTTCTTACACAAAATCAGGCTTTCTGCCAGAATTTAGCTCTCTAGCTTGACCTTCTGGTCTTTAGCATTTGCATTTAGTAGTTAGACTATATGGATCTCTTTTTTAACTGGAATACATTTTATTATACAAAGATTCTTAGAGTATCTATAGTAGAAGTGCAACTACATTCACCATATTGTTTAATTTGATTTAAACAGTTATGCACTATCCAGACAATACAAATATGTTTTTACAAACTTTCTAAACCAAAACAAGCCAAAAGCACATAAAACTTACTGTGCCCGTTAAGGATTTTCAGACTTTCCCCAAAGAAATCAAAGACTTTTAAAAATACCAGATATCTTTGTAAAATGCTCAGTCCTTCAGCCACAGAAAACTACAGAGCAAAGTACTTCATGGACACACAAGAAAAGCTTATTTTCAGAGGTTCTTGCTATGACTTATCTCTCTGGAGAATATATAAGACAATGCCTTTTCCCACTGCAAAACCTTTATATACATTCTTTTCAGCCCTGGTTGAGAAAGAAAAAATGTCATTTTATCTCTCACTGATAACTCTTCTGATTCAAAGTAAGGCATTTATCTAAAAGTAAGCTGCAAAATGGGCACATACACGTGTACATATATATATATACACACATATACAAATGTATATATATAACGTTAGTTTACTGTCTATGTATATGTTATTTTACAGATTGCTGTCACATCTCCTTAAAAATAAGGTGAATACCCTACTCTCTGTTGTTCCTCTATTCTCAAAAAATAAACCTCATTTTCTTACCTGTACAAATATATACGCTTATGTTAAAAGTTATTCTGCAAAGATGGTCCCATGATATTATTCTTCTTTGACATTTGGCCTATGAAGTCTAGTTTAAGTTAAATAAATGAATAAGTAAAACATGTTTATCTTTTAAAAGATAGACAGAAATATAGTTTTCTTTACATAGTTTCTTAGGGTTTTTTTCACTGAAATTCATAATTTGGCTACAGCCACCTTACTGCTACAAAACAACCTCGCAACACACTTTTCTGGTAACGAAATAAAGAGGAAAAGGTATGCCATAGTAAATTCTAAAGGTGAAGAAACAGTTCTGTTACTGTTTCCTCTGCAATATCATAGCTTTGCTAATGGCAGCCTGCTGTGCAGTTAGAAAAAAAAAAAAAAAAAAGAAGAGGAGGAAGAAGAAGAAAGAAAAAAAGGAAAGAAAAGAAACCCAGTTAATTAGAGTACAGTTGCTGCTTTATTGCAGCATTACTGCTAAGTGCACTGAGATGCCTTCCCATCGGCAGGTGCCGGTGGTTGTACAGCTCATTTAGCCTGGGTGAGTAATGTCAGTTCAGGAGGAGAGAAAGGCTTGTGTCTTCAAACTTTCAATCTGCCTCCATTATCTGTGATCAAGGTGGAACCACAGGGGAGTGGAATTACTGGCAGGTCTAGGACAAGTGAAGAGGCAGTGAATCTATAAGACATATTAATCATCTTTCCCTTCTCTTCGCTGGCGCCAGCCTGTGCCTCCGACTCCCCGGCGCCAGGCAAATGGATTCTCTGTCCCCACAGGTACAAGCAAATGCCTTTCAGGGGCAAGTAATCAGAATAATAATTACTGACACTGCTGAGATCAGCCCTAACCAGTCCAAAAGAGAAGAGAAAATATTACAGGAGCAATGTATATCCCAAACTTTCCTACCAGTATTTGTAGCATTAAGATATTTTTCAATTACATTAAGCATTTTCAAATTATATAGTTCTAAATCTATGTATCTCAGTACAGTAGTACCATTGTTAACATTGAATGAATACATTAAATCTTTAGAGTTTCTCTTTCAAACATCATTTGGATCTGTGGCTGATGTGTGAATACCACAGCATTTATATTACAAGTGTTAAGTCGATACCAAAAGGACGCAATCCTTGTGTGCTTAGCTTAGCTTGATTCTGAAACAGAACACAATTCTCTGTTTTGTTTTAGCTATTCCTAATTATAAATACAAAATTAGCATTAGTAGAAAAATTATTGCATATACTATGCAGGTGAACATATATCAATACATACAGGCAGATACACACTAAAGGCAGAAGCACAATTTAAAGCCAACTAATTTAACACAGCACAGAGCATGCCTGCATTTTATTGGAACATTTAGCATTTTTAGTCCCTTCCCAAAGCATTATTTACATTCACGAACACATAAAATACAGTGCCACATCTAACCTGCACAGAACAGACAAAGCTAGTTCTATTTCAATTCAGCAATTGTATCAATACCTAAAGAGACCAGAAAAACAAAAGAAGACAATTTGTTGTATTTTGCATCGTGAAGCATATTTTACGTTACAGCACTCTGCATTTTACAGCATAAAATAGGAAATATTTTCTCGGTCGTGATTACAATCAGTTCAATATCTGACTGTTGACGATACTGAATTCAACGCAGGAGTGAAACACCAAAATTTCAAATTACTTGCCAGAATTACATGACAAAACTGGCTCATTAACATGCACTGATTGATGAACCCTTCATCTAAACACAAATCTCAGCTTCAAGAGTTTACATCATAAAATATCTGACCTTGAGTTCAGCTTGGAGTTCGCCACACACCTGCAGCCATCTAAGCAATAATAAAGCTAATATTTGTGCAGGCCACTTTGCGCTAGGTACCAAAAGCAGTAAAAGAAAGATTCAAACAGTAACATATGTTCATTTATTTTCAAATCAGCAATTTCAAAGTTTACTGACAGAGAGTACAGAGAAAAGGAATGACTTGGAAATGCAAAATCAAATCAAATCGCTGCTTTCTTGGTGCTCAGCTGCAGCAGCCGCCGCCAAGGCGGCCAATGAGCGCTCCCTATTGATTTTTCCACTGGTCTTAAGTGACTTTGGACACCGATCAATGCTTTAAAAGAGAAATATTAAATCTCATAAAGAAAAATGCACATCTGACTAAAGAGCAGCAATGAAAGGAAAAGTTTGCCAATAGATAGAAGGATGTACATATTTAATGATAGTCAGGTTTGCAGAACTCATATGGCCAAGCAAAGAGCAAAATTAAGCCTGCATCTTTTTTTGTGAGAAATGCAGAATGAAAATTTCTTTCACGTGCTTTCCCATCTATTTAGAATTTCATCTGTCCGAGCAAATAAGTGCTGTGCCCAGGGTGATCACTGCTGTTAAAGATATATAGACCCCAAGCAGTTATAAAATGGCACTGGAAGTCTGAAGTTAGACTTCTGAAATAAAAGATGTTTCTAAAAAGACAGGTCATAGCTATTATTTTCATGCCCTAGTGTTTATTGTAGTTTATCTTATCCTTTTTTTTTTTTTTTTTTTTTTTTTAATGACCATATATTTTTCAGGACATCCATCATTAATTTATCAAATCGTGTGTATTTTTCCAACTTGGATGTCTACAAAGGGGAAGCCTCATACAAGAGCAAGCCCAGCTAAGACCCTGAGGATAGATACACTGTATTCAGATATCAGCTGGCGTGACAGTGCCTAATCCTGAGTAACGTGCCCAAGAGCCAAGGGAATGCTATTTCTCTCCGTTGTTCCAAACAACAGATGCTGTCAATTAACTTTAAGCAGCGTCCAAGAAAACCCTTTTGTTATATTTTGCAGTATTATGCAGAAAGTGTCACCTCTGGAAATGAGGGAACAAGCTGTTTTTCATTATCATTCAATTGTCCCAATCAATCTGACAATTACAAAGAGAAAAAGTCTTAATCACTAGACACATGCTAGTTTCTGCTAGTTTTACCAGCTGCAAAGGAAAAAAAAAAAAAAAAGAAAAGACGAACACCTCCACCCCACAAACAACAACAGAAAACCACACTGAAAAACTCAAACACAGTTTTCCTACTTTGAGATTTAACTAAGAAAATATACCTGCATTAGAGTGAAAGATAATTAAATACACAGTGTTATGTTAAGCATGGGAACAGCCATTGCAACAAATTAGTGAATAAATCAGCTTCCGCTGTTGATTTATTGTGGCTTTCATATATGTACCATTTGCTGTGCACAAAGAAGCAGTCATCAACGTCTTATTCATTTGAATACAAGAAAAGTTGTTCATTAAAGTTGTGACTGGTGAATTTCCATACAATTAAAGAACTGTATATACAAGCAACGTAAGAGCTTTCTGAGAATTGCTGAGAGAACCAGTGTAAATACAGATGGCCTGAGCCATTTGCCCTGCTTGAAAGACGGAGGCTGCAGAGAGGCAGTGCCACAGCAAGGAGGGCAGCGCTTGGACCTCTTGGTTTCCTGATTCTCCTCAGGAGCCACAGGGAATAAACACAGGAATACCAAATAGAGGATGTCAGCACAGTGAGATGGTGCAGCAGTGGTGGCAGTGGGTCACCACTGCTGGTGCAAATGTTTACGAGTGTGGCATGCAGGCTCTTATTCATTGGTGATGAAAATGCTAAGCTAAGGGTGGTAACTTGAAAAATAGTGCTTTGTAACATAATTTTCTCTATCAAATAGTGCTATTGTGCTCTTAGTAGCTGTTGCAGTCTCCCTGGAAATAAATAGGAGGCATTACTTGCAGAGCAACCTACGTATATTTGGACAGTAAATAATGGTTTCAGTATGCCATCAGGAGTCTCTTTTCAGTAACATGAAAATGGACTCCTTCCTATCAACGCCCAGAACAGAGCAGCAGACAACAGTTTTTGGAAGAGAACTGACATAGAGCCACGCAGAGACACGTACTGGATGTGAGTGACATCAATTAGAATAGGTATTCCAATAAATGCCAGGTATGTGACATTGAAAGTATCTGTCTGATGCAAGTCCTTTAGTGTACGCCGGTTATGTTTTGTCATATATCCTCAAACAGCTCAACTGTCACTAAAAACACAGAGAAAATTCAGTATTCAGAGTATTCACAACCACGCTGCTCAGTTATCAGCATCTAGCCATTAAAGAAGGGCCACAGATGGAAATTATTCCAGAACTACTGGTAACCTTGCTGAATAGTTCTGCCTGATTCCATTCCTGAAGGAAGCAAGGGTAGCCAAAAGGGCTGGTCTGCTAGGGAAAAAAAGAAAAAAAAAAAAAAGGAAAAAAAAAAGGCCCACTTTCTTTCATCTAACTGCATTGGATCTTAAAAAAAACAGAAGTTGCAATTCAAATAAAAGACTTGTAATCACAGCCAAAAGAGTGTAAACAGGCACAATTCTGGTACATAAACCTGGATTTCAGATTTTGTCCTCAGGAAATCTACTAGTCACAATAATTCCAAACTATATAGGGAAAGATATAAAGATCAATGCACAAAAGAGAGTCACAATAAGTATTAAAACAAAACACATATTTCACAGAAATCCATAAGATTTAGAAGAGGAGGCAATGTTATACCTGAGGCATGAAGAAGAAAGCTTTTGTTAGCCTTTGTTATAAAAAAAAAAGAGAGAGAGAGAGCACTGAGGTACTGCATTTGGCAATCACACACGCAGAGCTTTATACTCTCAGACCAATAAATCTATGAAATTGCAGCACTGATCTATCAGACAGCGAACATGGAAGTGGGAACAACGGAGAGAGAAACAAATACTTTGATTCCTGGTCTCTCTAGAAGAAACACGTGGACTCTCCAAAGGCCGTCTGCCTAGGGTGTAACAAAAGTAGTCTATCAAGACCTGGCCTAAAATCACAAGGAGATACTGATGCAAGGGGCAGTTGGGGCCAGAGTTTTCCCAAGAGGAATTATTGTGTGACCGACTGCAACACTGCTCATTCTTCTCTTCCAACTTTTACTGCGAATGCTTCAGGCTAGTCAGGGTTTCACTAGAGATATACAAGATAAATCTGGTAAAAGGTTTTTGTCTCCCCTTGGCCTTTTAAAGGGGATTTTTTTTTTCTATTTCAGTCCTGATTAATCTGCAAAATTTATAGAAGTCGCTCTTAAGGGCGCATCACAGTTACTCTGGTTTGCTGACCAGTTAAAGAGATTGTATTGCTATAAAAAGCATTTATTTGACAAGCTAAGGTTTCCCTTACTAGCTAGACAGTATAAACCCCACATAGAATCATACTACCAAAATTTTAGTACCTTCTATAATATAAGTATAGAAAATGGGATTTTAATTTTATTTTTAAAAGGTTAACATCCATGTATTATCATTTTAGATAGAGATAATGCATTTTTCTTGTGTGTATGTCTATTCTGAGAACATACAGGAGCATCAAGCTAATTCATCTTTTAATAGATTTTTTTATTTGATTTCTAGTTTGTCAAAAGCTAAGAAATGTGAAGGTTTGTGATCCATTTCTCTTTGCAGAAGTAAGCTGCCTGTGCCACAGAATGAAATCCTTCTGTGAGATAAAATGGGAAGATGAGGAAGCAACATCAGAATAGAACTAACATGTCACCTCTTATATTTTATCTTGATACTGGGAGCAGAAAACAAAACAAAACAAAACTTTAACTTGTAATTATATGTGATCTGCATGTTTTTCTTATCAGTCTTTCAACACTTCATTTTATGTTGTTTCCTTCTTGGAAGCTATTCTCCATTCTACTGCCTAAAATTCACAGAATAAGGAAAACACAAAGCAGATAACAAAGGCAGTAGTACTATAAGGCATATTATGAGAACCGTGCAACTTCAATTTACAGTGGGATAATAATTGTGTTTATGTAAAACTGCAACTTTGGAATATGTGAAACTATTCAAAACAGAGTACAAACGGAAGAAGAAAAAAGGAAGTTTTCCTCTTCTGCTTTGGGCTATGCATCCTGAGAATGGCACATGCAAAGAGCTGGAGGAACAGGAAGAAATTCCTCAACTCACGTTGTTTCCTCTTAGCTTTCACCAAATGTAGCAAGATGCTGCTACCTTCTCAACAAGATATCTTCATATATACATATATATTTTTTCTTTTTTCTTTTTTTTTTAAAGAAAAAGAAAGAAAAAAAAAAGAAAAAAGAAAAAACCTTCCAGAAGCCAATTAAAATGTAGGCCAAATGCTTGCGGAAATTTTCTGTAAACACAGGAGGAGAGCGCCAACTTTTTGGAAAGAGGCTGTTTCTAATAAACGTGATGGGGAAGGGCTGCATAACAGACTGCTAAGGGGAGAATGAAACATGCAGCAGCTTTCTCAACAGAAAAGAGTAAGATCTAGCCACTGTATGATCCGAGTCAACAGAGTGGGCCTGAGTTCATTTGTCTGGGTAGAGGAATGAGAAAATAAGGAATATAATTTTAAAATGACTAGAGAATCACCTGGTTACCAAAATTCAGAAATACTCTTTTCATGAACATTTTCAAAACTATGAAAGTGGCCCTTTGGCTAGAATACCAACATGTGCTTTGGGTGACCCAGGTCCATTTCCTTTACCGAACAGAGATGAAAGGACAGACAGAACCACTTTCAAAAACGAACAAAGAACCCATACTTGATAAAGTACATTTTAATAGGGATGAATTTAAGATACGCTATAGAATAGCTCCTAACCATTAATTGGGCATCTGAGAAGCATGCCCAGCATGCCCAAATCATATTAAGATCAGGTAGGAAAGGACATTTCTTAGCATTTTCAGCAGCATATTTTTGATCATCTTCTCATCCAAACCTACTCCAATGCTCTTTATCCATTTATCACAACGGATGTACCAGGAGTTGAGACAAAATAATGATGAAAAATAGCCCACCTATTCTACAGAATATTCTACTTTAGCACCTATTCTACTGCTCTAAAAGCACAGTGAGAGTCCTCGATGATAATAATAAAGCAGGCATTAATGAAGAATGCTGATTGTTAATTTATTAGCACGATATTCAAGTGACAGTGAAGAATGGTTGTTAGAGAAAATGACTTCCATAGGAAGATAATAACACATAACAGGAATGTAAGACGTAGATATAAGCCATTCTATCATGTCCATCTCTGGAAGATTATATGGGCTATTGTGAAGATGACCTTACTGGAAAGCACGCAAAGCACAGAATACACCTCTGCATCAGAAAACTAATTAAAAAGACACAGAATAATATAATTGAAAATACCTTTAATTAATTCAGATCTCTGACTGATAACAAAGCAAATTGCAAGGATCTGATACAAGTTCTTATTAAGTATTTTAACTTCAGTTTTTTCTGAATTATATAAAGTATTTTCTTTGCAAAATCAGAGCATTTTTATGCTTAATAACTGAAAGTGTAATGTATTTTATGCTATTATAAAATTGTGTAAAGGTTATTTTGCTGCTAGTTCACTGCACATTTTCATATGCAAATGATACAAATTAAATTATCTCACATAGTAGCAGAAATTCCAGCAGAATAGTATTTTTAATATAAGTCATCATCCCCTCAAGTCATATAATAGATTAAGAATTGCTTCTGTATTTATATTTTTTCATTAAAAATAAAATGATTAATTTCACAAGTTAATTTACTTTCCCCATCACAACACCAGAATTGAAATTAAATTTTCTAATGCTTAGAGATATTAAAGACTCGTTTATTGAAAGCAGCTTATTGTTTTAGGTACATTTTCTTGATAAGTGCATGTTACCAATATACTACTACAATATTTTTAATGATTTTATTGAACAAATTGTGCATTGTTGCTTGGGTTTTGTTATGCTTACAGAACTCATATTTTTCTCCTTAGAAACACACATAGATCTTACTCTCATTTTTATACCACACTGAGTATTTTACTAATTTTGACTATCTGATGGGTTATTAGCATTCCAGTAACCTTGCTCATGGATTCTACTGAGTGGTTCAGCTGCAGTACAGCAACTGTCCCTTCTGCAGGCCTCAGTATGCTTAGTGGAAGTGACCTGCTCCCCTCCACAACATGTGCAAGCTCGTTTTACGTAGCTTTCTTTCTATTATAACATAACCATTACTGCCAAAGACTAATATTAGTCAATCACAGTAATGGATTTCTAAGAATAAAACATAGAAAACCTTCAGTATTTTCATAGTCCCTTTTTCTCCAAAATCAAAACATATATCCTTTTAATAATGTAGCTTACTCTTTCTTTTATCCAAAAATGATAGTTTTGTTCTGTGTTAGACTTTTACACTGTGCCAAAAAAGGTCAATGAAAGCTCAAGACTGGACATTTCTTTGGAGCAATTCCATGTAAGGGGAATAAGAAATACAGATTGAAGGTAAATTATCCCCTCAGTTGGGCAAGAATCTGCTTAGAGACTTAACCACTTGAAGGTTAATCAGATCTTCAACCAATCCCATCAACATGGATGTGATGAATATTTGATTCAGACTAATTAATACGCAAATCCAGACATTCTGTAACTATTTGGAATAGCTTAGGCAGTGACCTGGAAAAAAATACAGATAGTGGTATGTCATACTACCATGCTCCAACAATTACTACAGCCCCACCTAGGTCACCTTCACAACTCCAAAAGACTTGCAGCTGCCAATAACAATAACCAGTAATGACTGTAGATGCACTCTCATTCATATTTATTTTGTTTTCCTAGAAACATAACATGGATCTCCTGGTTGTTTTTGTTCTAGAGGAGAATGTTCTCCAGGGTTAGGATAGATATATATGGAATATTTTTTATTTTCAAAATTCTGAAGGCCTGAAATAAGATAACCAATGGCACTTGTTATATTTTCTTACAGATTGGATTAGCAGTCTCACACACAGTCAAATAGTTTACAGGGAAAAAAAAAAGGGGGCGGGGGGAATAGCATTAATATAAATATAAAAGTGTAACACAAAACTAAAGTTAGTAGGTGATGACGTAAATTGAGATGACCAAGTACAGTCTCCCTTATGTGTCTGTAGGATGTCCTACCTACATTCTTCCTTATGGGTTTATAGGACTGGACTCTAAAGAATAAAGAGGTCTTTAAAAGATCCCTTAAGTCACATCATTTGCCAGTTTATAACTAGATCTCATAAACAGGTGCAGAAATAGAAAAGAGAGGAAATATCCCACTGAAATACAGGAGAAATTGCTAACAGAACATCCCCAGCAGGATTTGTTTACATACGAAAGACTATTCTGTGGATAGTCTTTCCAGCAACTATCCACAGAAGCTATATTTCCATTAAAAAAGTATGCAGCCTTAAAAATTACCTGCCGGACCTTCCTGGCATTAGTGCATCATAATAAAAAAATCCTGGGAAATTCAGCATTCATGTTAAGCAGAGGTATAAAATAAAATAAAAAATAAGACATGGAGATAAATTATTAGAGAAACAATTTATATCTGCCTGAGTTTTACCCAGAAAAAAGAATTTACTGATATATATTTCTTAAAAAGACAACTACGTTTTTTTGTAGTGCAAAGAAATTCATATAAAAGATATTTAGAAACTACATAGGCAAATGTTCCCTCTCATGTTTTCATTACACATCGTGGAAGTATAACAAAAAGACATTTTCAAAACAAAAAAATGTCTCTGAATGAGCCAATATTTCAAAATGATAATACATGACAAAATATATCAAAATAATTATAAAAGTGATTCAGAGAAAAATGACTGTACATATTTTAAGTTAAATAGCAAGCTGTTAGTCTAACCAAGGAAATCTGCTTCTCATTCATTTTTTCTTTCTGGACTTTAAAGAAACAATGGCTGAGGTTCGGAAGAGACCTCTGGACACAGCCTAGCCTATAGCTGAGCAAGTTCAGTGCAGCAGGATGCGTCTCCCAGGATGGAGACTCCATGATCTCTCTGGTTAACCTGGTTTACCCTTCTCACCATAAATAAAATAAAATAGCTTTCGCCTTTGAGAAAAAGGAAGCTAGGACGTAAGTTTTAGGTATGCCAAGGTTTTCAAATTTTGCTCGTAAAGGATAAACTATGATCACAGATAGGAAAAGGAAAGTATGTTAACAAGCAACGGGGAGTTGATTAATACACAGCTGAGGACCTAAAAATGCCATGAATTTCCTGGCAAAACATATTAACAAGCAACAGGGAGCTGATACAGCTGAGGACAAAAATTCCATGAATTTGTTGGCAAATCCATATAAACTGCATGTGTTACTGCAGGACACTAAATGCATAGTCCTGCGAGATGCTGAGTCTCACCACAGCAATTAAACTCTTTGCAAACTCAAATCCTGTTCAGGGTTCAAGACTGATCTGTTTAAGGAGCACATTTTTATTACCTTTAGCGCACTGTTTACACTTCTTAGAATGAGTCTATTTCCTTCTAATTACAGTTTGGCAGATCATTGCTCCCAACTGTTTGTTCAAAGCTGCCCTGAAAAATAAGCCTTGAAGTTACAGAAGAAAATTATTTCAACAACTACACACAGTTACAGTCAAAATCCCATCAAGAACATGGACTTCTCAGTGACTGACCTATCACACTTCTTTCTAGAACCTGGATGATCTTCAAGGAATGGCAACTACTTAGCATCCCAGCTGGGCCAAACACTCAATGATGTGAATTACAGAAAATAAGATAGTGAGTAGCTATATGTTTATATAAGAGCTGATGCATCAAGACAGCCTAAATTTCATCCGACTTCGTATTCAGTTACTAATATTGAACAAGTAAGGAATTTACAGTTTCATAAAGATAACAGGGCATCTACACAAATCAAAGTAATGCCATCTAAGAGATCTCTGAAGTAACAATGAGTCCAGTGAAACTCTAACACAGTGCTGGAATCAGCGTATGTACCCTAGCAGTGAACCTCAGAATAAATCCTGCTTCTGTAGCCATCTTCTAGCCAAGGTCCAAGATTGAACATTGAAGCTAAAATCATTCAAACAAACAAGAAACTAAGAGCAACGTGATGATTATTGACCACCAAAGAAGGAACCTAAAAGTCTATTATCTAGCATCTGTCAGTCAAGACTGGAAGCTTCTCAGAGATACACTGTAGTCCAGACTGACATTTTGGGGTCACTGCAGGATTCATAAGACTATTACTTTGAAGTCTGCTCTGTGAGATGCAATACCAGGTAACCACAGTTGTGCACGATATTCTCAGCATCAACGAAAGTAGCACTTCCTGCATAATTATGAGCATAGACATCATTTTACCTCCCTTCTATATTTCAGTCCTCCTAAAAGCAGTTATTCCATGGAAGGAGGAGAGGAAATAAGCTGTTGGACACTTTCTTGTGTACAGCCAATGCCATTAGTGAGGTGATCAATATGTAGAACATTGTATAGTTCACAAAAGATAAACTCTACTTACTCAACTCAGGAAAATGTGGTAGGAAAAAAAAGGGTAAAGGGAGAGAGGTCATGCAGGGCTGACAAACACAAGCTAGCAGTAAAATGCTTACATTTTGATCCTGTTTAGGGGTTGTATTTTTCAAGGTGGAAAAAAAAAAAAGCTGCCTGTCTTCTATTTACAATATATTTTCTTTTAAAATTATAAATTGTTTTAGCTGGAACTGTTAGCACTGTGCTGACAATGCTTAGTTCTATTGATTTTATGATGGAATATTATCTATTTTGCTGAAGGTTTTGCAGAGCTGTTTCTAATCTAGTGATAGATGTTGGCAAACTATCCTTAGGAATTTACATTCTGACAGTTCTTGCAGTCTGAATATAATTAATAAAAACGCTGTAACAAACTGCGTGGTGAAACAAGAGCATGATTTGAGTCATTTCATTACAAATTTTGACTAACAAATTGGAATCAATTTGTAAAGAGAGAAGAAAAGATTATTTTGGCATTGGAAGTATATTTTGAATGAGCAAAATGTGTAAGATGTCTCTTTGTATACCCATATTTAACCCCTTGTCTCTAGGAGATCCATTTTATTACTTCTGGGATTACTTGTTGCAGTTTTCTCTTCTTGCCTTTCCTGGCTGCTCACCTATATCTACCCTTTTCCAACTCTCTTGAGACTCTCTATGAATCTTAGCAATAACTTGAAATATAATGAGTACAAGAAAGAACTACAAAACAACCTTTGGCTTTGTAGCAAAAGAAAAAGACAAAGCAAAATAAATAAATAAATAGGTAACATCATTTCAGGATAAAGCTAAGCTTGTTTGATATGGTTTCTGATACAGTTTCCCAAGAAATGCAACAGAAAATAAAAATACTCCACTTGAGCAAATCAGAAGTGGAACAGGCAGAGCATTAGATAGCATGCCACGTAAAACAAGGGCAAGGTTCTGAACAATAGAAACAGCAAGATGTTGGATTTCGTCACACTAAGTCTAGCTTTTCAAACCATCTGCTCCTCTGGGGTGAAGGAGTTTGTAAAATGACCCTATACGTGACTAGACCATATAAAATACAATGGCGAGGCACATGGTTCTTAATTAAAATCAGTGACAAAACAACAAAACATCTGCTGAAGAAAATGCTATACAATGCTTTACACCTTTGTAATATAATTTCAGTTCAAAGAATTTCTATCTTAATAATCTTATTGAAGTGCTGCAAGTATTTTCTAAATTAAAACAGAGATTACTGTGGTTATATTTTTTATGCTGGAAAGGCCCTTACAAATTTTCTTTATTTGATAAGCCATCTCTCTTTTTATCATAAATGAGACATAACACTATAAAAACAGAATAGCAGCGTTTCCTCAGATTAGATTTTAACTGTGATTTAAATAAGGGTCTATAAAGCCAGAGCTGCTGATGGCTCTGGAACTTGCAGTTATACTTGGCAGCAAACAAAGAGCAGCTACCGGAGCGAGTACCCAGATGAACTGATACATATAAGAAAAATGAAGATAACTTAGAAATATTTTATCAATGGACAGTAAGAAATAACATTTCTAACTTGCACTGAGTCTACCTTTCATGGCCTAAATAGAAAACTTTATCTTGGGCCTGTGCAGATGGACTGAAAATGACTCCAGGAACATTCGTTTCTTGTCATTTTTAGCTAAGATACTTAAGATATCTTCCTGGTATTATTTTAATTTCATAGTATGTAACAAGAATTCTCCAACTTGTTAAAAACAAAAAAAACAACCCTTGATTACAACTTATTAAAGTCATATTCAGCAGCAGCAACTAAACAGTTTGTTATTAATTCTGAACAGTTTGGAGATTCTATAGATACATAAAATAATCCTTCTTCAGTTTCATTTCCATACGAGCACATAAAGCAAGTTGCCAATAAAAATAAATTATCTGGGAAGCAATCAGAAAACTTAACAAACATCAAATAAAATGCCATAAGGTACTGTACCAGGAGTACCATACCATAAGGTACTGCATGTGAAACTGTTCTAGCAAATATGCATTCCTAACACTCATCAAGGAACAGAAGAAAATCCTAGCTTCTATTCCCCTAATCCTTGGAGAAGAAAGCACACTATAAATAGATGTTTAAAAAACTCCCAATATATCGCTGTTATTCCAATATTTTATCATTGCTCATTTACAGTATCTGACTTGCCTCCTAAATGTATGTGAGAAGTTAATGTTTAGAGCTGTGTAAACACCAACTTGGAAAGGAAAAATATTCAATCTTGAGTCGCAATTAAGGTTGAACACTGCCTGAATCCACTGCTTTCTTTAATACTGCTATGTCCTGTTGATAACATATTGAGTTTGAGCTTTGTTTCCTGAGATAAGATGCTTGAGTTAGACAACAGAAATGCAGAGACGCTGGTTTAGAGTGAGCTGAGAATGTCAGATTGGGAGAGAAATTAAAAAATGTCAACGTCAGTTCAAATGCCCTACCACAGTATAAGCTGCTGCAATACATTTGTGAACCACGTGATACAGTGTTGGTCACACCAGTCCACTTATGAAAGGCTTTGATTTGGCTTCTAAATGGCAAGCCCTCAGAAGGGGAGTAGCTGGGTATGCTATTAGTACCCTCAACTAGTGTACACAAATATGAGTACACATTCTTTTTCCTAAGCTACCCTGTGAAACTAGCAGAATTTCCTATACTCCAATTATATACATACACACACAATATTAATTTATATTTTCACATCCCTAAAAAATAAGGAGGTATAAACATAAAAAATGCATGTTTACAAGAAGTTGCAAGACCACAGGTCTCTTCTATAGGACAATTAAGTCTATTTGAGCATCATCACTTCTACTACTGTGACTTAAAAAAATGTATAAGCCTAATCAAAAGCCTAAAGTAAAAGTATAGCTATGATCAGGTATCCCACTTCACAAGGACCTCCCTGAACCCCAGTCACAAAGTAAGAAGAGCCCTTATGTGAAGCAAACATGTTTAAGACTTGTGCCTGCAGATGGGTTTTGATACCTTCACAGTACTTCTGATGTATCTTCAGTGTCATTTTTGGGATCAGATCCTTCCTTTTAACAGAATATATACCTAAGAGTGAGCCGAGGCCCTGAGCTCTCTTAGTTGAATTTGTGAGTGTTCTCATTTCCCACTATACATTGCCAAATAGACTTTGATTTAGAGTGTTGTTTTTTCCTGTTAAAAACAGCTGCCTTGAGAAGAGTGACAAAGCCACTCTTCAGAAAACTCACTTGCTAATACATCTTCATTAAACAATTGGATTTGAATACTTAACCACAATTGCTAAGTTTCTGTTGGATTTTTAGGGTTCTGTACAAAGCAGAAGTTATTTTCCTCTTTAATGTTAGTGGTTCCCTGGCAGCCTACATAAATACTCCAAAGGATACAAAGGACTTAAAAGTAACGTTCAGACACTGATTTAAATGGAACAGCAGTTGAGAAAAAATAAAGGTTTGAATCTTCTGACATATATTTCCATGCATTTGCAAGTAGGTTAAATCCTGCAGTTGAATGACTGCAGAGAAAGAAATGAATCTGAAGATATGAACATTTCCATTATTTCTTTTTTGTGAATTTTTATTTAAAATCTTTCAGTGATAATAATCTAACAAGGCTTCTTTTTTCAATCACACTGCATTACTAAATGAAAACAATCCCTTAAACTTCCTTAAATGGAGATGAGGAAAACAGCAAACTCAGCACCAGAAATAAGTAGTGCTGAAATTTGTCAAACTCTGCATTGGCCACTGCTACCAGACAGAGAAAAGAAGATTTCATTATCAATTCAGCATAAGATTGCTCAGAAGATTTTCAGTTTACCACTATAACCATTGTCAAAAAAAGTAAAGTAGAAAGGTTAAAAAAAAGAAGAAGAAAAAGGTAGCAGCTTCTACAATAAACTTCCCTAAACAAAACATTATTTATTTTTCAGTTTTCATGTCCTTGGTTAAATCCCAAAGAAACACTGTGGAGCATCAGCATATTTCTATGTTCAATCAAAGGGACATTGTGAGGATATATCTTCATGCTTTCTTTCTGGCTGACCCTGGAATCAGCATAATACGCAGCTAGCATAATCTTGACCACTGCCTTTTGCATTCAACAGGGAGTTGTGTCTTACATTGCATATTCCTTCAAGTTATCGATGTCAATTTTTCTATTTTTGTGTGTTTAGACTGTTAATTAAACAAATAATTCAGCAAGTTAACCACTACTGGTTTGCTAAACAATACATCTTGTTTTTAATTTTTTAAATATATATGTAAGGAAAATCAACAGAAATATTTCCAAAAACAGAACAAGTTTAAGGGATGGAAGGGAATAAGACTTAACTTCTCATGTCAGAGAGTTTATGTTCAAGTTTATGCCTTGGATGAGAGCTACAGGTTTTAACACACTCAGTGAAAAGATTCCCAGATAATTCTTTTTAAGACATGCTCTGTCCAAACAGAAAAAAATGAATAGCTCACACTTTAATTTTTGTGTATGAAAATCTGAGAAGAATAAGAAATCATAAAGACCAAATGAACCACCCCATCATTTGGGAGACTAAACAATCATAATATTCTTTTTTTTTTTTTCCTAAGCTGAACATTTCTTTTCATTAGATTTGAAGATGAAATCAACAGAAATTTTCCACTGAGGAAATTTTGATTTCAGTAAAGTCCATTTGTAAAACAGCCCTTCAGAAATAAAACCTTCTTCTAGAAGTTCCACTAACAGTAATAGTGCCTGTAGAGCCAACAGCATAAAATAACGGCTGAAAACAAGCTCTCTCAGATATTAAAGAAGATGCCAAAAAGGAGATCTGGATGCTTGTACAAATTCTGATTCTCATTTGGCAATGTTCTGAAGGCAAACCTAATTAAAGGTCACACTTGGCTATGTTGCATTATCCAGACATTACAGACTATAATTGTTCTAGACCCAGACAAGTGTTTTGTTTCTAACAAAAAATATTCCACAGCTAAATTAAACATTTTTCTATTTAAGATAGTGGGCGAAACACCACTCAAACAAAAGAAAAAAATATCAGAAATGTAGCTGTATGAATAGCTACATAGTTTTGAAAACTTTCAGTAGTTTTAGCAGACAACAACTGGAACCTCTCTGAAGTCTCCTGCAGACACCTGGAAAGCCAAATGTAGTCAGGACTGTATTTACCTGTATTTCCCATGTCACGGGGTGACTACTAACTCACTTACTATCCAACACTTCTAATGGCTAAGAGCAAGCTTCCAGACTCCACTCCCTGCACTGTATATTTGTCTTACATGGGATATTCAAAGGATAAAAAGAAATACTGTGGAACAGCTAATGTCTGACTCTGTGAACATTCAGTTGTTCAATGCAAATTGGAGCAGATTTGAAAACATATGATGAGGGTATTACCATAGTTTGGTTGGCTGGGGCAATTTCTTGGGACTGAGGTAGAAGAAAAACATGCATATTCTCAACTTCTTACACTCTAAGTAAACAGCTTTAGTTTCTTAAATACTGGGGAATAAAAAGGGGAAAAGTCATGGTTAACTATACAATCAGAACTGGTTTAAGGACATCCACCAAATCAACTGCTGGCAAAAATTCACTGTGTAATTGTTATGGGCTGGCTTGGTGCGTTCATACACACATGGAAAAAAGACAGATGTTAGGGGCTGCTCACAATGGAAATCTAGGTATTGAGAGCCTACACAGCTACCTTGGAGCATCAGGCCTCTCAGGTGCAACAAGTACACTAAGACTTAAATCTTGATAAACCTAGATCTTCCTAGGTGCTCAGCCCCTCATCATAGCCCTCCTAAGGTTAGCCTCAAATTTCACATTGATTAGCCCCATCAAAAAAAAGAAAGAAAAAAGAAAAGAAAATGCATGTCAAATACCTAGTTTCAGTTAATAGTCCATGCTGAGACAGCTATTTAACTTTGCTGTCTTAGACTAAAACTTTCAGAATTCTATTTGCTTAAAAACAATAGGCTTATTTACGCACAAATTTTCAGTCACTAACAGACTTGCATTTACAGAGGATGGCTATGTTTAGATATTCAACTATGTAAATATAGTGCCTTTAACAACCGTCTGTGAATATGTGAATAACACATGTTTACAGATAAATCAATGTTTTTTCTAATGTTCCAGCTGGATATCTTTCACCTGAAATTGTGCAAAGTAGATCCTATTTTGCTTTACACATCATCAGTAAAATTCTCAGCTGAATTTTGACTGCATAATACATGCTATTAGTGACAAAGGAAGAGGAAGAAACAGAACATTAGTTACTCTATTTTCAGGAGCAGGAGAAAGCTGCAGAATCTGACTGCAACTGCCTATACTTTCCAAGCATCTCCGTGTCATGTGTTATATCTTGCACTGGTAATGAAAGAGTACAAGTGTGAAACAAAGAATAGCCACAAACACACGTGCTACTCCTTTATGAAAAAGTCAGTGTTTTGGGATGCTAATGTTTTAAATTATTATAGCTTAAAATAGAAGATTCATAAGTAACATGAATTTTCCAGGCTCACGACTTCAAAAAGGACTTTGCGCTGGAAGTAAAACATCCAACACATCAAACAAATTCTAATGCACAGAAACTACATTATGCTAAAAGCAAACAAGGTTATGACCAAAAACAATAAGAACTTCAACATTCATGGTTAGTCATGATACACCATATGTCCTCCACCACCTAGCCACAACAGGGTGCCCTTTAATTACTCTGTTAATGTGATCTTTGTGTCTAAGTGCTGGAGGACATATGGTACATTTCACTTGTAACCATGAATTTCATGTCTTCAATGTTTTCCGTCAAAATTCAAATGTTCTTTTAAATGCATACACGTATATGTTTGAATTTATATGCTGGCTTTGTCACCAATTTGAACCCCTTTACCATTCTGTACCTCAAACTGCAATATACACCATTCCAGGGGTAAGCTGACAAAAGATTGAAATTATTGCATTCTTATTGCACAAAACAAAACAAAAACATAACACCTACTTAATGACTGGGAATGGGAGGGGGAGTGATGGGGCACTTACTCACAAACTGTACAATAAAGACATTTAGTTTCAAACTTTACAGCTGAGTTTACACAAAGATATTCCAAGTGAATCAACTGTACTTCTGCTCTCTTCTTTGGGACTATATCAGACAGCAGCATTGCAATTTACAGCCATATGCTGCTGTCTATTAATGGACAATATTTTTAATATATTTTTTCATTTCAGGTTAAAAGGAAGAAGGTTGTGTCAGTCTGTTCAATTTGTCTTCAAATGACAGTTCAGATAGGCACCGATGAATGAGAATGCCATTCTGATGTGCCTAATGTATTGTAGGCAGCAATCAGATCTTTGGTGTAAACAAGGTATAACAGGCTGAACATGGTATTCCTCATCTGAAAAGGTGTCAGCGTCTAGACAAAGAGGATGACATCCTTTAAAGTGCCTTTGGATATTAGACAGCGATTCAGCGCACCCTGGACTCAGATGGTGGTGATGTGGCTGATGTATGTACAGTCAAGACAATTAAGTTACATTAATCACATTCTGAGTCAATTACAGTTCCAGGGAGATTTGGGATTTGCCTTATGTAGGAAGAAGGCTCATTTTATGTTTCAGTTACAATAAAGAATTCCTCAAGCATCTCCTGTGCTGTTCAGGGGTTTAAATCAAAGACAGCTACCATACCAGCCACTGAATTCTACAATGTTTCCTCCCATTCCCCTGTACATTTTAATATAAACAGCAGCCTATAAAGACTTCAAATACTGCTGCTCAGAATAAGAAGATAAAGATCAAATATTGTGCCAGAAATGTAGGCTCAAACTGCACCATGCCATTTTAAAGATTAGGAAACTTACAGACTGCTCAGTTTTACAACGAACAGCAGTCAGCTAGAAAGCTGCAAATGTAGCTCTACGATGGGTCAAGTTTACTTTTTCAAGTTCAGTGCTGCCTACTGCTACTTTTAAAGTAGCATTCTGATGCTTGTCTTTGATCTGCAAACAAATTTGAAATGCAGTTACTCACCTGGAGGAATATTATGTACAAAGCTGTATTCCAGCGTTCAGCTGTTCTTAACCTGCATGCCATAAGCCCCTGATCTAAGCTAGTTTTTAAAAGGACCAAAACAAAATCATCTCAGAATTAATCACAGGGAGAGCACTGTCAAATCCAAGGACATAACCAGCTTTCTCTATCAATGGCTAATATATTGGCATTTTTATACTGCAATGAATGATTATAAGGAGAACTGTTTCTGGCTCTCACTGCATGACCTCCATTCAAAATAAGGGAGCAAAAAGAATTAAGGCAGGCAGAGACAAAGTTATTGGGGATTTTGTGGGTAAATTCCACACATTCTGACACAAAATGAAAACTCTCTGTAGCCATTTATGATTCAGTTTGCTTGAAACTATGCCAACTGAATTATAGTTGTTTGGCACCAATCTGCCGAAATTCACAGGATAAAGCTAAATGTTTACAAGATAATGCAGCTCACTACACAAGATGGCTAACAGCACTCTCAGCTAAAGATTCACAGCTATTCAGGAAAAAAATACAAAGTGGCGTAAACAATTTTCTATGAAACAGCTTTTAAGACGCAGCTCAAGACAGATGAAACCACCAGAGATTACAAACAAATTGTCAGAAATTGCAGGTTCATCGTTTCAGAGACCCTCTAACTGGCCAATATCTTTCTACAATTACCTTCAAAGAAATATTCCATTTCTGTTGACAAGAAACTCAGTTTTCATACTTGCGACTTTAGAAGACCATTTGAGCACAAGACAAGGCCGAGCTGGTAGGTCAAATTAATTACAACTCTGTCTTATTACAGTTTGTATACTGGGAAACTGTAACTGCTCTGAATTCATATATAGCACAAGAAAACATCATTTGAAGTGGAAAATTGAATGGAATAGAATGTGGAGGATTAGTTAATCTCAAACAAAGTAAAATACATGACTTTGAATCCAAGTTTCCTTATGGGAGATCAAGGATTATGCTTATTTTAGTGCTGGGAAAGTGAGTCGGATTTCTTCAGACAAATACAAGCAGCAAAAACAAAACCAACAAGGGAAATTCAAACATACTCATTCTTTAATATTATTGTACCTAGATCTATGAAAAATGTTTTAGCTTAAAAACATGACATTAGCCTTTTTAAAATGCTGGGTCTTTTTGTTGTTGTTGTTTTAGTAATGGATACATAGGGAAATCAAATTTTACTCGAGTAGACAGTGATAGGACAAGGGGGAAAGTGGTTTTAAGTTCAAGGAGGGAAGGCTTAGATTGGATGTCAGGGGGAAGTTCTTTACAGAGAGGGTAGTGAGGTGCTGGAACAAGCTGCCCTGAGAGGTTGTGGATGCTCCATCCCTGGAGGTGCTCAAGGCCAGGTTGGATTGGGCCCTGGGCAGCCTGGTCTAGTATTAAATGTGGAGGTTGGTGGCTCTGGCTGTAGCAGGGGGACAGAGGGGCTGGAACTTGATGTGATCCTTGGGAACTCTTCCAACCCAAGCCATTCTATGATTCTATGATAGCACAGGATCATATACCACTCTGTCTAAAAATTACAGGAAGCTATATGCCTCACAGACTTTCCTGGTATATTCTCATCAACAACAGAGTGCTCAAATAAAGTTAAGTGACTGCACACATTGAAGCTTGCTCAGTTACACATGCAGATCAACCAAATGAACCATGTTTATTAATAGGAGACCAAGAAAAGTAAATTATGCAAAGTGTTCGAGTGTTGGGTTCCTCGTTTATGTCTTTAAAATTAGAGAGTTTTGCATGTCTGTCTTGACTGCCTCAATTCAACAAATGCCTAATCAAAATCACCGATATTAAGCTGCAGCAATGTTCGCAGCTTTCTGCAGAGTCATGCAGTAAACAGAGTTAAACAATGAACTAATTTCTGGCATGGGTATTCCTCCTACAGGAGCAATCCATGATGAACAGGCACTATTCTCTCTCTTATATGAAGTCGTATTTCTCAAACTACCAGTTTCACAATGTTCATAATCTCTAAACTCGTATTACACCTAAAAGTAGAATCAAACCAGCATCAATTACAAAAACAGCAAAAATTAGACAGAAATAAGTGAAAGTGACAGGATGGACTATTGGAAAAAAAAAAAAAAAAAGAGAGAGAGAAAAAGAGAAAACAGAAAAGCTCACCATTAAGGAGTTAAGCTAGTAGCTGCAGCTTCATTTTTTCTTTTTATTTTTCCCCTCTTTTTTTTTTTTTTTTTTTTAGTTTTTATTAACTGCTAAACATGAGAAGACTTTTTTTTCTCTTTTGTCCAGAAAAAAAGAAAGAAGTTCCCTTGTGGTTGATTTTCATCCAGTTTCTTCATGAAAGAACTATCAAAGAAAGTTACACTGTATATTACTTTTCATTTCAGAAGGATTTCAGCAATCCCTAAACCTCCAATGATATCTTCTTGACAACCTAATCTCTTTGTAGTGGTAGCTAAATTAAACCAAACTGTCATCAATGAAAGCTCTCAAGAGTAACTCAAGGATATTCAGAACACGTGGTCGGTAAAAGTACAGTAGCCAATCTTTAAAAAACACTATTTAAGGTAGAACAATTGATTAAAGATCCCAGTTTTCATGTGGTATTTTTATTCAATATTTATTCTTGTCTATTCTCGTTCCCAAAATGTCTGCAAAACTGCTTATTTGAAGTTTAACTTCAAAAATTACTTTTTCACTCACAAAAATAAAATAAAATGTTGTAAACTTTTAGAAGAACAAGCTGTTGCTGATCCAAGCACAAGCTAACTAGGAAATTCCACAAATCACGTTTATGTATCATTAGGGTAATCCCAAACACTGATATCTATATAAATATTTACATGACATTACTTGTCTTAATGTATGAGCTCTTATTTCTACAAACTCATTTAAATACTGAAACACATGCACAAGTGTTTTCAAGCTTGGGGCCACTATGTCCTTCTAGGTTTCTTGCAGATCTACGTGGGTAAAACAACAGACAATATATTTCGTAGTCCACTTCCAGCTGCACAACAAGCTTTTTCCAGAAACTACCCCACCTCCAGCATGCACATAAAAATCTGAGGACTGGATTATTAGAAAAAAGAATAAACTCTTCATCAAAACTATCATATAAAGCATAATGATGCATCCCACATCTATTACATCTCCTCAGCACGACACTTCAACAAAAGAACATCATAGCTTTATCTTACTTGTTCCATAAGCCATTTATGAAATATTAAGGAAGACCTTTTATTCTCACAGCCCCTGGTGGACCACCCCAAGGAACCACAACCCATCTGTGCTCCCTCTTCAACAGTTGCATTCCAAAAGAGCCATGAAACATGGTTAATGAACTCTGCACAGGTACCAAGGCTTTCTCAGCAGTGTAACACACCTGCACAAATCACTGCCATCAAGCCAAGCATGATTAGAAAAGTAAATCTCATTCCTGCAAGTGAGGAACAAAGTTATTGAATCCTGCTTAGCTCCGTGAAAGAATGAAAGGAATAGATTTTTATTCCTACACGTTGAAAGAGTAAGGAAATAAGTATGATATAAATGTTACTTTGCCCACATAGGTCTCTTAACAAGCCTTTATACTTGGCAAAACCTCAAATGTTTGATAGTGGGAGCAGTATAAAGACCCAGGCAGGACAGAATTTACAACCACAGAATCCACATACTTCACAAGCTGTAAACTCATAATTCAGATAATGTCACTTTCATTTAGTTAAAAGTTAATAAGGCAACATGAAACACACTTCTGAACCAGGAAACAAAAGCTCTGAATTCCACAGTGAATTGTTTGCCAGCTCTGTACCTTTTCCTTTGAATGAAAAAAAAAAAAAAAAAAAAAGGCCATACTAAAATATCAGTAATATTTGCCTTGCAGAACCCACCTAACAGATTTTCCATGCTCTGAATAGAGAAGGGGATATATATAGTGATAAAGTTTAGTACTAAATGTGACGAACTTTGACTTCTATAGTGAGACTCCCTGTAACTACAAATGTCAGTGATAGAGTCTGAATGTCAAAGCACCAATACAGCCATGGTGACTTTCACTCTGAGCTTTCTCAGGCCAGAAAAATAAATCCATTAGAGAACACCTAAAGATGTTGAATGATAATTTCAATGCAAGAAACAAGGCTTTCTGACTGAAAATCAAACTCCTTTCTACCAGCCATACACGTAGCTTTGTCTGTATTCTCAGTTATACACGGGCTGGTTACATAACATAGACCCAGAACCACTTCAGACATAACAAAGTGAAGTTGCATACTGTCAGGAGAAACATTGGATATCACTTCTTTATGCTTATATGCTATTCTTCCCAACTTATTTTTTTCAGACGAACATATGAGATAAGCACAAACAAAATCTCTTAGACATTGTATTACGGGACTCCAAAAGCATACTGTCTCACTTTGAGGTTGCAGTAACTGTTACCATTTTCAGAGACGCGGACCCATTTGTCAGCATTATGAGTAAGTCTGAAATTTCTGTAGCACAATGGAATATTTCCGTTATGATGAAGGAGAAACATTAGGAATGGAAATAACATGCTTACTTTCCCATTTCTAAGACAACAGTGTAGAACACAGGAGGCAGAAATATACATATAGCATCCACAGCTGGCTGTTCTGCAACACCTACCACAACCCAGGCGCTAACAGCTGGGTGGAGGCAGCGCTCTGAACTTCCAACCTCACCCAGCCATGCAGGTGACAGCTATTTAATGAAACAGCATTTTAAGAGCATGAAGTGAAAAGTCCACGCTGGGTGTTATTAGCGCATTGTTTCTTCCATGCGACTGATAGAAAGCAATAACAGTTAAACGGTATCAATCAAACATAACGATTTGTTACTGATGCTGTCACCTGTATGTAAGTGTGAGTTGCTCTCCCCATGCTCTGCTATTTACAGTTAGGGAACATACAGCCAGTATCTGTCAAACTGAGGCTCCTTCTTAACTGTTGTCACCCAACACCATATTTATACATTGCAGCACATAAAATACCTTTTTCTCACTCATCAACACTTTGTAGGGAAGTG
The DNA here is from genome assembly GCA_028571105.1 of Tragopan temminckii. NCBI lineage: Eukaryota > Metazoa > Chordata > Aves > Galliformes > Phasianidae > Tragopan > Tragopan temminckii. The sequence goes on from JAOWBP010004015.1 coordinate 19,647,597, forward strand.
TCAGGGCTCCTTCTTGATTGCCCAAGTTGTTTGGAGGACTATTTTGTCTTAGGCACATGAACATCTTTATTTACAGGTGATGAAACAAGTGAACGTGTAATTACTGTAGTTTTGATTCCATCCCTGTCTTTTCCTCAGGAACACACAAAAGCTTTTGTGTTGAACAGCTGAGATACTAAAAGTTAGCAAAAACTCAATACACTAAAAAGAAAAAAACATCTTAAATTTCCATTCAGACTTCACATGATAAATTACTTAAAAGGGCAAATAAATATTGTCGTGTTCATCACTGTTTCAGAAGGAGCCTTTCAGTACAATTTTTATTTTAAATAAAAATACTGCAGAAGTTAAATAATTAAGAAAAATCTTCAAGCCTTAGTAATTGGAAGGGTCCCAGAATCCCTTTTTATTTCAAGCTGAGATGCTCAGAGAGTTGTTCATATTTAATTGAAAATGTATTAACATTACAATTTCAAAGGATCAAAAAAAAAAGGGAGTTTCCTGAAAATTTAAACCGGGCTTTCAGTGTTTCCTGTTGTGCAGAAGAAAGATCTATTTTTAATGGTATAAACTGTAGAAAAGGACCTAAAGAAGGCAATTTCTTCATTCTTCAGTGAAGCTGGTGGGAAGTAAAATGGTACATAATTAGTTTTTGGTGGGTTTTCCTTTCAAATATATTTAAAACTTTCTGAAGGTTAATGCTCCCACGCAGTTAAATTTAAAGACAAACTTTATCTGAATAGTTTTTTTTTTCTACTAAATTTAGATCCTACTAATTTGAATTTACAAATGCTAAACACTACTCCTTTGAAATCCTTAATAGGTTTACACTTTCTTTTTCATGTTTTATAACTCTTTCTTATGAGATTGCACATTCATTTAATGTTAGTTATTTATCCTTCTCGATAGGTCATGGGTACTCATATAGTCTCAGAGAAACCCTTGATAATACAGATAAAAATATATATGAAAGCTAAAATGAAAATAAATAAATGCACTTAAGATCCTACTTCTAAAAAACTATTCTACTAAGCTCTACCTAAAGAGAATCCAAGAACACCTCATTTGAAAGAACTGTTGGGAAGAAATGTAGTCAAGACCCTCAATATTATCATTATTGTTGTAAATTTGGTTTATTACACCATGTGTTACCCCTTAAAAATTAACCTAATAATGACTAGTTACTTGTTGTACATATGATTTTATTTAAAAGTGCAACCAATGACGCAACTGTATTTGGGAAGCATCATGTTGACCAAACTATGCTTTTAATTTGGTTTCTAATTATTGGAAAGTTTAAGAGGTTTGATACATAAGCCAGTTCAAATGGCTTAGATCAATATCAGTAGAATGAGCAATTGGCACTTCTTAGCACCATGAATTAAATGATTACATCTATCACTTTTCATTTATGATGTAAACAAAGTTATGACAACAGAACACTGCCACAGGATCAATGTCTCCCGCTTAGAAAATAAATTCTTCAAAACACAGACAGCAGCAGGGGATTATTATTGTACAACAGTCTACGCTATTTTCTTAATTACAGCAACACCCTTTTGCTAATATATGGTCAGCCCCAATTTTCTCCTGTTTGTTGTAAGGAAACTATATGGCAACAGTGTCAGCAGAAACCAACATAATTTCAGTATTCTATCCTCTGGGTGCAAATTTTTATTTCAGGCATATATTTGTGCTGTAGATCAGTGGTAATTTTGACTTCCATCAACACTTCAGTCATAAGTTACTTAATATCATTTTACCAAATTCATGTGTAATGGATCTCAGAGATGCCAGAGGTTCAAGTTACCTTCTTCGAGGGATTGATATATCTCTGCTACCTAATACCAGTACTCAATTTTTCATATTAAGCAGAATTTAGATCCTCTCTCCAGGGAGACACTTTGGAATCACCATAGATCACCTCGAGTGTGCATGTTTTTTCCTCCTCTGTAGTTCTGTGTATGGCCAGTCAATGGGTATGGCTTCAGGCATCCCCAGAAAACCTCAGCTCAAATTTCATGAGGTTCAGTGTCTCAGGACATCCCCTGCTGTGGAATACAGCTTCTGCTGTTACTGCTATCTCTGGACAGGGAGAGACTATTGCTGCTCACTGAGCCTGAGAGAAGCGGATAAATCAGCCATTAGCTCCAGTGAGCTAAACACACAAGAAGCTACTGACACTGCAATCTCCTGGGTAAAAAGAGATATGAGATCTCATACCTCAAGTCAGTGTTTTGAAAGCAAAAGTACTAACAGGCTTCTTATTTAGACAAATTTCATGTCTGCCAATTGCACACCGCCTTCTTTAAAGCATCCTAAACTTGAGAAGATTAAACACAAAAGTGAGGAAATCAGTTTGGCTGCTTTACATCCATCCATTATGCTACCACCTTCATTCATTATACATGTAAAGACACAATTCGGGTTTTTTTAGATGACAGTCACGGCAACATCTGCTAGTGATGCAGCCTCTCCTGAGCTCTCTCCTCTAGCTACCCTAATAACTAGTTCCTGAATTGGCCTTGATAGAAGGACACAAGACCACAACAACCACTGATAGCTTAATGCAGAGCCATCTAGAAATCATATCCACCTTGCTAAGTCACACACAGTAAAATATTATCCTGTCTCTGTTGAAATAAGAACTTCAAGCTAGACACAACCTTGAGTGTGCCCAAAGAAAAGACAGAAACAGAGAAAATCTCAAAAATACTTCTGCAGTGTTTTTCGCGGCCCATTCAAAGAACAGAACGAATGACACTGTTGGGAAGAACAAATGAAACAGAAATCTTTCAAGTTAGAAGTCAAATACCTTGCAGCATTCAAGGAAGAAAAGCAAGAAACAGTAGCCTGTAGAGGAATCCCCCCAACAGGCTATGCATTATAAAAAGTCATTGCCATGTCTACTTAAATACACAGTACACAATTATTGCCACCGTAGCCATTTTAAAACCATTTAAATCATCCATCCTTTCATGTTCTATATTTAAACGTATTTTTCATATAATCTAAAATAGAACATTAAAGAATCCAGAAGATTGCCACTTATCTTATTTTTCCAGTTAAAAACATCGTGTAATTAGCGTAGATTCGAATTCACAAATATCTGGCCTTTTTCACATGTGAAAATTCATTTCAAATTTTCATTTGAGAAAAATGTCCAAATATCTTCTCCCACATTTCCCTATGAGTTCATGAGTAGGTTAAAATATAATGCTGTTTAGTCAGGCATAAACAAATACAACTTCCAAGAACATATTAAAGGAGGTATTTATCTCTCTAACCAATAAAATTGGACTCATGAGTTTTGTTCTTTTCATGGAAAAATATAAATAGTTCCTAGTTAGACAAATTATGCTATTTTAGATGTCATGCTCCAGAAAAAGCGATCACATTACATTTCAGCAATTAGATTACTACAATAAGAGAAACAAAATATTTTTATCATGTTCTGTCCAGTGAGTGTATCAGCTTTCATCCTGAAAAAGTCCGAGCTCTGACCAAATTATATTACACTATATGGGCATATTAGAGAAGCAGCTTATGTTACAAATTTCTGCCCATCTAATGAGGCACTAGGCTTAGGGATAGAGTTACCTGTTTCAGAATAACCACCTTCATATTTGGCACTTCGAAACGATGCCAAATAGCAGAGATCAAGCCCTTGGGAACAAGCACACAATTTCCAGAACTCAGAAGAGACTTTCTGCCTTCTTGGTAATGGAGCAGACAGACTGAGCAGGGATGAATCTGGCGGAACACCTTTAAAAAGGCCAACAGAGAGTGTTGCACTACCAACTCTTTGTAAGCTAAGCAAGTAAGCCTGTGTTACTAAGAACTTAACACAGTTATTGCTTATTTGCTGAAGCCCATGTGGAGATGACTAATGATGATCAAGAACATCTGATGTGACAGAGGCTGTGCTGTCCTGCCCTCAACTACAATACAGTCAGACTAGATTTCTACAGTGATCCTTTTCTAGCACTTAATAATAAAAAGAAATCCCATGTTGAAGATGGGAATCAAGAGCTCAGCTTTAACCTTGAGGTAGTTATATTACCTGAAGCAGCTGGTAGATGGGCTGACTGGGTTACTTGCACACACTCATATCCCCAAAAAAGATTTGGCAGCAGTTACAGATGTCCTAAAGCCAGCCTTTTTGTTTAGAATGACTCACTTTGTAGCTGTATTATCAGAAATTAAGTGCAATGTAAGTGATACAGCTATTTTGCCATACTGGCATATAAACGAAGATGAAACACCCAAGGGAATGATCCTATTAAGGTCTGGAACGGCTGGACAATTGCAAGGAAAGAAACAAATGGTTTATACATCTGAGTCATCAACAACTAAACTAAATTATTCAAATGTGAAAGCTGTGAGAGCTTTCATTAATGAACACATGGAGGGAAAGATTCCTCATGATAGCCCATAAAGACAGGTAAGGCAAAAAGTGGCTGTAGAAAAAGCAAATTATCTGTAATAATATTCAATAAGCAGAAATAAAATGCTGGTATTTAACACAGAGCTGGAACAGATAAGAACTGCTTTAAAAACAGCAAGATAGTTGGTTCAGGCAAAGCATTTATCCCTCTCCAGTACACTTTTATGAAGATGTTAAAGGAATTAAGGGTTGCAACTAAGGAATACCATGGCTGAGTTTTTCTGAACAGAGACTTCAAGGAAATATTGTGAAAAGTCCTATTTATTCATAGTTACAGCTGTAAAATTAGGAGACACCAACAACAATCTTACCCTCTCACACTTGCTGTGGCAGGTTATTCACTTCTGTTTCAGTGATAGCAAAGCGATTTGTGTAGGTGCCAAGTTTAGACCAGCAGCAATGACAATCAGTTAAAAAAAAACTTTATCTACATATTTGGTACCAGATGTCAATAGGACTTACCGCTACCACACATGATTAAAATTATGTATTTCTTTTGCAGCCAGTTGTCATTTTGAAGCAGATGAGACAGAGAAACAATTAGACAGTAAAACACAGGAGTATTTCTAGAGAAAAATTATTCCTAGGTTTGAAAACTGGTTTAAGCCTATGTAGGCCGGTCATAATGAAACAAATTAACGCCTGAGAAGTGGGTAAACAAAAACAGGAAATGAACTGCAAAAAGAAAAAGAGTACAGGAAGAGGCAGGGAAAGGTCCCCCCAGGAGCTGATATACTTGGTCATGGTCAGGGTTTCTCCCAGCTGACCTACCACACTTTTTGAAGCAGACAACATCCATGGGCTGTGCCATTCACTTTTCACCTAGAGACATGCCATTCTTCCATAAAAGAAAAAATCCAGGATCTACACACATTAGTTTCATTATTCAAATTCCAACTACACTTTGCGATAAATTACATTTTGCTATACATTCACAGAGAAGTTACCACCCACTAGTTGTGAATATCAGTAGCTTGTTTTTAGGCAGGACAGCTACCAAGGGGTAAAGATGCTGTGCTGGAATTGGGTATGTGTGCACCACTTGGGCTAATACTTTATCATAATAAATATTATTTTGTACCTAGAAATCTCTCTGCAGCTGTCAGTACAGCCAGATGATAAAACCACAGTCAGCTTTTCATCTTATTTTTAACAATTGCACTTACCTAACCCTTTTATAATCAGTCTATTCTACACCATAACTGAAGCCATTAAATACACACATTTCAGTCTTAATGCTGGGATGTATTAATATTCCTATTCTTGAGCATGTTTCAAGACAAGTGACACTGGGCCAGCAGTTTTAATTGCCTTGAGTTGGTGAGAATCAGATACAGCCAAACACTGTCATAGTGTAAATGAAAGTGTAATGGGTATCTGAGATAAACAGAAGCACAAACAACTCAGCTGTAAATGAGCAAAATCTGTTCATGAGGCAGTCTTATGAAATATTTGAGCACTTCTGTGCATTATAGTTTCTCCTGGACTGTTAGTAATCAGATTCTTTACCCGTTACCAAGAATTTCAAACACAGTTCGTCATGTATCATGTGAAAATGTGCCCTGAAACAAAAGCCATCTGAACTTCTCTCTACCTCTCTTTCTCCATTGCTTTGGCTGGCTCCAGAGCTCCCTTCCCACATTTCACACCTGCTGGAAGCCCAAAGCTTTTACAAGAGCTTTACAGCCATCAATAATATCACCACTTACCCATGCTGCTAAACACAGTGCTGATTCTGGGCTCCATGTGCCCACTTCCATACTGTTCCTGCTGCAGTCTCATGTAATTGGCCTGTCTGTAGGGGGGACCATGGTTTCCCTTTCAAATGATTTTCCTAAAAAGTCTCAGCTCTTGTTAATTGCTCTTGAAAATAAATTCCAACACTCCAAGGTTCTTATTTCCCACACTTAGCGGGAATTGGAAAATATACATTTCTGCCTGGTAGCATACAAAAAATGTTTCGAGAGCAAGGACTGCATCATGTGCTTGACCATAGACCTGTGTCACCTGTTAGAAAGGAGACATTCCCCCTATGCTGGGATATGCATCTGTCCAGGGAGGAGCCCCATTACACAATCTGACATACGTACACAACACTGATATATAGGGAATTCAAAGACAATATATGAGAAGATGCTGTTACTTCAGTCCCAATGGGTGATTTGCAGGCACTTGATGAATCTCTGAGCAACCTCTACAACACATTGTGGCAGAGAACAAGAGAGCTAGGTCTGGATAATGACAGAGTAGAGGGGCACTGAGTTAAGATACATTTAATAAAAATATTTTTATAGTAAAGACCTGACAAATTCATAAAATGAATAGAACGTAGTTGCAATTCATTACTTATTTATCATTTTTATCAGTCCTTTCATTTTAAATGTATAAGTTATTACACAGTTTGAGCAAAACTGCTTAATATAGCCGTACATCAAATGCACTACCTAACATGGCTGCCTGCTCAGTTAAAATTACAGCATCAATTCTTTAAATAATTATTATTCCTCTGTAGAGGTAAATACGTACTTTTTTAAGAATTGCTACTTCGGATGAAATGATTTGCAAGTACTACTCGTAACTACTGAATACAATCAAAAGGTGGCAGCACGATTGCCGTATGTTCCTCCCTATGCATAATTTTTATTTGCTTCATTTTAAAAATGGACACCATTTTCTTGACCCCGCAAATAAAGGAACAACTCACAAACTTCATTATAGACTTAGGTGTTTAATCACGTGTACATATGAACCAGTGCTCAGATGTGAGATGTCTATACCACCTAGCAGTGGTATAGACAGCGTAAGAAAGGTACTTTAACTTGACTGTTTCAGATTTTCCTTTCAGGTTTCCAGGAATCAACTCGCTACACAGTCACTACCAGCAGCTAACTTAAACAACCTAAACTGACAGAATACCATAGAGCAATTTCATGTTGTACCATGACATGTGCACAAGCATTAGCATCACAGCCAGTATTATAGCTGAAACGTTAAAAGGAATACAGGAATAAATCACAAAATATTAATTTTCAGGATGATCTAGTTTTTGACTACAGATACATAACTCTAGGAGGATGCTTGTGTTCCAGTCAACAAAACATTAGCATCTAAAGAGAAACATTTAATACAGGAATGTATGAATCAATAAAAGATTGCAGTGGGCGCTTTGTCTGCTACTGTCATGCTCTGCATGTGACCAATAAGAGAAGCTGGAGAAACTCCAGCAGCTGTGTTTAAATGTCTGTAATTTTGCACAGATGCCCACTAACACACTGGACAGCCTGTGTGCATACACATGGGATACCATGGGAAAGTACAATGGGTGGAAAAGAAAGGGCATGTCAAAATAGCAGCGAGTTTGCAAAATGAAACATTCGATTGTTTAAATCTTAACTCATCCCTTTTCTGCATATGCAAAACAACAAAATCATCACTGCTGATTTTCCCTGTTTGGATTCCAGTGCTATTGAGAAAATAGAAGGCTGGACACGGTATTGATTACCAGCTCTTCTGTACTTTGCTTTCTCCTTATCAAGGAAATGGCCTTCTCCACACTCAGCTGAAAGGAAAACTGTCAGATTTGTGCATGGATTCATCAGTGGCACTTGTTACAGTACCCTCATACTTCCCCAGCACTATGTTCATTTAAGCAACACTGCATTCCATGAGGCAAAGCAGTGGTAACTCAGAACTCCTCCCACTTCGAACATGAGATGTGCAATTTCCCCATCTGTAACAGAGCTATGTAGGCAAAGCTGGACATTCAGCAGCTGGGATTCAAAAGCAGAGCCAGTAGGGAAACCTCATTTCACCCTGTTCCCAGTTTCCCCCTTGAGACAGCCAGTAAGGGTGGTGGAGGTCACTCCCTGGTCTGAATGCAGCAGGGGCAGAAAAGAAATGATGCAAGACAGCTCTCTAGTTGGGACATGTAGAGAATGGGAAAACTCCACTTTTTCAAAGTAAGTAGACTGAACCTTTCTGTCCAGATCACGAAACACCAATCTTTACACAGTCTGCGGTGAATTTTAAGGCCTTATACAAAAGTCTAAAGTTCTAAAACACCCATAGATCACTTGTGTTTGTTAACATGGATTAAATAAACTGTATTTTTTTTAAGGGAAAAATAATATTAGTTCATTTGACATTCTCTATGGTTGATGGTAATAATACTTAAGACTGAAACATGGGTTCAGTCTGATCAAGAGCTCCAAGCAGGGTTTGCTGGACTCTACACAAGCTGCAGATTCCAAGTCGCTCCCAAAAGTTAATCTATACCAGACCCCATTACAGTAAACTCCAGCAAGGGGTGAAAATCTATAATTAATGATCAGCGTCAATTTAGCATTTCCCACAAGCAATTCTGGAGTGTTGAAACCGTGACATTTTGTGAGTTATCAGAATCAATTTAATTAGTTGAAAAATGGTTATTCTCAGTATAATGACCACTCTAGCTGTTTCTAAAGTACCCAAGGAAACCAGCATTTAAAAGCATTCGAAAGGGCTTACCTGATCAGAGACTGATATGCTCCATGAAGTGGAGGATATGACACAGATATGGTGCAATCTAAAAGGCTATCAAGAACATTGCAAAAGGACATACAGTCCTAATGTTTCCTAATAATTAGGTGCCCAAAAACAGCTATCACAGCAATTACTGTACATGCATGATTGATGCAGACTTCTCCAGGTTTTTAAATTATACTCTAAATGATCGTGTCATGGCAATTCCAGAAAATGACTGGTCTTTTTGCCGTTAAATTACCGTCCAAAAAGAATGGGGAAAAAAAAAAAAAAAAAAAAAAACCCCACAGCCTAATCAGTTCTTTAAATAGATAATGCAAAACACAAGACTTATTCAGGATATTAATAAGACTTAGAGCAGAAAGCAACAAGTCCTGAGACAAAGCCTCACCAATTAGGAGCCTTTTTATCTTCCATTATGCTTAACTTAGAAGCCTCTGCATCCCTGCAGTCTACAAGCAAAAAAACTCTTCACATAGCGAGTTTCTAAGATTGCCTAACAATCAATATTTGGGAAGAGCTACATGAGAACTTTCCCTTGTGATTTAGCAATGACTCTGATTCCCCAAGGTCTATGTTACTGACATTGCTGCAAATGTAGTGCAAGCAATGAAAAATGGAAGCTGCACGTACTGTGCTTTCCCCATTGCCTTTGCTCAGGTCGTAACTCAATCTTGCATACACTGTAATTCAACCTGTGGAGATCCCAGAGGGTGCTGTATAAACACCATGTGAAAACTTGACGCGATCATTAAAACAGTATAGCATGTTTTGCAGATTATCGAAAATTTTCTAGTTGATCACTTAGCTGAACTTTCTTGCATTAATCAAGGCTTCAGCCGATTTATCAATTATGAGCTTTTGTATTATGCAAACCATCAGAGTGCTCTGGCACCTAAAATGAGCCAGGAGCCAAGAAACAAAAGCGATATATGTCAAATTTCTGTATGTCAGAAAGACAGCCCTTAATCTCTCCCCTACACTGTCCCTTAAGGTGCTGTAAGTCACTTGACACAGCACACCACTGCTGGTTCCAAGGCACTGGGCAGCTGACAAAGTTCCCCTTCAAAGAAAACCTCTGTATCTGAGTGAGGACAGTGCACTCTCATACACATGCAGCTGAAGCCTGGCACACACTCAGCCCCAAACACTCACCACTGAAATTGTTAGCAGGTATTAGCTGTCACGTTACATTAGCCCTTCAACATGCTATCTTGCATCATGCCAGCATATAATGTGATTTAATGGAACATGACGTGACATATGTGATGTGACGTGATGTGATGTGACAGCTACCATTTAAAGGGGAACACACCTATTTTCAAATCAGATGTCCATTATCAATTAAGCTGCTCTGGTGATGGTCAGTCATTCATATGTCAAGCCCAAGCAAAACTAACCAGCATGTGTTGTCTGTGCTACCAAACTGATGAGCTGGGAATCTGCCAGCTCCCCAAATTATCCTTGGGTAATTTGACAGATCTGTAATAGAAGACCTGTATATCGGTTGCACATCGTATTTGCTCAGTACTACTATAAGAGTGTTTTTGCCATTTCTCCTCTTCATCCATCATAATTAAAATCACCTAAAATTCTGACTACCAAGCTGTAACTTCTGTTCTATTATTATCAGCCGCCAAGGTTGATACATGAAAAAAAAAAGTGGGCAAAGGATATTTTTTCTGTAGCTGCAGTGAACAAAGTTCTGAAAGCATCACAAACACAGTCATTTGACTGACCAGACACAACGTGGAACTAATATGAAAGTTAGCAAGAGTACAGCGTGAGTAATAAAACCTTTCTGAATTCACTTCTGCACAATGATTTTTCTCCTTCAGTAGAGAAAAGACATTAAATGCTTTTTCTTAAAACCAAAGATTTGCATAGGCGCAATGAGATTGTCATAAATCTGTTGTAGGCAACAGGCTGTGTAATATATGCATAATTCAAAAGACGAGAGCTCGTAGATGAGTTTAGCATACAAGTGAAATTCAGACACACTGTAGTGCAGCCGTTTTACAATGCATAAGGAATGCACATCATCCTCGTGCAGATTAAAGTATTGATTCTTCATCATTCTATAGCTTAGCCATTAATATTCATGCAAAGACTCTGGTCACCTTGCAGGAACGCAGGCAGCAGCGGAGAATCAGTCCTGTTCTACGTCAGCACTTCAGAGCTGGAATGCTCTCTGCACACACAGTAACATGGCTCCCTGCTAGTGATGTGCCTGCAGTTGCTGCTCAGTTGACTGTTTCTGATGATCTTGCTGCTGCTGCAAAAAGGGGGAAAGCTGCTGCCTCTAGATTTCCCGATGCAAAAATTGCACTTCAAGGCCGGATGGCAGCTTGAAGGTCACATGCACTGACGCCTCGTATGCCAGAGACAGGAAGCCTAATTTTAGCCCACAAGAAACCAGAGTGCTGATTAGAAAAAATGAGTTTCTATAATGCTTCAAAAGCTTTACAAGGGAAAACGATTCTTAGCACAAGATATCCCATCGCACCTATGCTTCTAAGATGTCAAAAGAAAAGGCTACTATAGCTGGTGGAAATGAATGAAAATAAATTATACTCTTGTCTAAAACAGAGAATATTGAAAGAACCTGGATATGTAATAGGATAACATTGCGACTATTTACCCTACGCCCATCCAGATTTATAGAATAATAGGCAAATCTGTAGCAAGTTATGAGCTAAAGACAGAGGAAATATTTGTAGCTGTATTTCCTGCCACAGTAGTTTCTACACAAATCTGCAGCATGACCAGCAGTCTATGCTCCCTTTTCCTTCACAAAATGCTCCCAGATCTGGTCTGAAGGCTTACACATAGGTCTGTCTTACCAGAAAGGCTGGTCTCACCTCACTTGTCAGGTTGAGCACACAGGCTGCATTGTGTCTACCCAGGATGCACTACAAAGCATCAATGGCTGTTCTGTGAAAAGACAAGCCACATTCCAGATGGCCAAGCACAGCTGTCACACCATGAAATGAAGAACATCTCGATCAGCTCAGCTGTATGAATCAGCAGATTACAACCAAGGAACTGTGTGCGGGGCTGAATATTGGCTTCAATGCTCTGGAAACAACAATGGTAATATAGGAATATTGCAAAGTTCGTGCCAAGCGAGTTGCATGAACATTCACACAGAAACAGAAAGAACACTACTGAACCAATACAAGGCTGAAGGTGGCGGTTGCCTGGATCCCATCCTTGCCAGTGACAAAACGTGATGTCACCACTATGAGTCGGAATCAAAACAGCCTTCCGTGGAGTGGCAACACATTAATTCCTCACCAAATAGAAAGTTCAAGACAGACCTCAGCAGGCAAAGTAATGTGTACTATCTTTTGGGATGGGAAAGAGGTCATCCTTCTGGATTACCCGGAACCTGCACAAACCATCAACTTTGATCACTACATCACATTGCTGACAAAGCTGAAGGCATGAACTTCCTGAGTCAGACCAGAGAAGACAACCTTCCTCTTGCAGCACGATAACAACAGTCCAAATTTGGAACCTTCTGACTTCCCTCTGTTTGGGTTGATGAAAAATAGATTGCGTGGGCAAATCAGTGTTGATCTGCTTTCAGGTTGTATTCCCATGTTTTGCACCTTCAGGAAGAATGTTTATTTGATAGTAATGATATCTTGATTACCAGCGAATTTCTGTTCCCATCCACATTTTAAAAAGTTCACATCAAGGTCAGAAATTGCATTTTGGATTTAGACTTAGTGTTCCAAGACTGAAGCATTTAATAGTATTTTTCAGAATAAGAGTACACAATCCCTTAAATTCAGGTCAATCTGGAAAGTCATTCAGAACATAAAAACAACTATACTGAGTGAAACCAAAGACTCTTCTAGTGCAGTATTCCAACAGTGACTCCAACAGTGGTCATAAGTATATATGCAAGAAAGAGTATAAAAACCGGACAGGTATAAATGATATTTCCCCTAATATTCACTAGGCTCCTCTTGTTTTTAACTTAGGGACTTCCTGAACTAGATGCGATATCTACATGTTTAATTAATCTTCAGTGAATTTCTCCTCTATGACCTTGCCTTGTCTCCCCCTTTAACCAATACAAACTTTTAGCATCCATCATTCTTTTGGCAAGAACAACAATCTACCACATGAAATCCATGTCTTTTTATTTGTTTTGAATCTGGCTCCTCCTACCTTCACCTTATTTCCCTCAGCTCTCAGACAAGACTGGGAAGAGAATATGAACAATTAAGTCTTATCTGCACACTCTAAGATTTTATAGACTACTGTCATAGCTATCGGTCTTTTCCAGACTGGAAGATCCTCATTTATTTAATCATTCCTAACTCTTTCATAGCTTTGCTTATCTTTTTAGATCTTTTGTGGAGTGCTATTTAGTTCCATTATGGCCTTCTCGAGATTGGGGCCAGGTGGGATGGAAGGACTGACACAGACATGACACAAAAACTGCTCTTACTCAAGGTGGAAGGACATCATGGATTTTCACATAACAATGTAATGATGCTCTCCATTTTATTATGCTCCTTTTCTGATGATTTTTAGCATTAAATTTGCCTTCTGACATTGAGTACTGAACCAACACACTCAGAGGCTTTCCTATCGTAAATGGAATATCTTGCTTCAGAACATTCAGGATAAGATCAAAATATATTATCATCGGTGCATGAAGTTAGGATTTTTTTTTATTATTTTTTTAATTTTTTTTGTCATGTGCATCAGCTGATATTTACCTATACTGAATTTCACGTGCTATTTTATTTCACACTTAACTGTATCTGTTTCTCATTCAATAAGCAAAACAGGACAGATTATCTGTGCATAGTATCAGCGGCCCCTAGACAGTTTTCAAAATAGGCTTCAATTGTCCCATTAACACCGGATGATAGAAATTGCTCCTGCATGTGTGAGGGTTCAGGTGTTAGCCCCAGCTACCCACGGAGGCTTATCATCAGGCTTATTTCAAAAAAGTAATATCACATTAGTAGAGGCTACACTGTGTTACATCCTCTATTCTTGTGCTTCTGAATACATCTAAGAAAAGCTGTTCAGAAATCTCATACATATTTTTCACCGAGTATTGAAATAATGACACTTTCAGAAATAGTTACATTTCTAAACTTTCAGCAAAACTGGGGTGGAATTCTAGCAGACTCTTGCCTGTCTACCAATTCCAAAGACCAGTCTTACTTTTTGCTACTCATGGTGCTAGTTCTTCCCAAGTCAGGAGGATGCCGGTGTTCCCAAAGGTGTGCAGCTTTCAGTCTCTTTCCAATCAGCTACAATCCCAAAGTCCTCTGGCAGCCTGCTTGACTTCCATGGAGCCAAAGGTCTTGGAAATGCTGGTCACTGAAGAACAATTCTTTTCAGTTTCTTATTTTAATACTTGGTTTAAACAAGCTAATCAGTTGTGTTGATGCTGTTTAATAGTGTTCAGCCATGACTAATGAGAATCGTTACTTTCTGCCTGCAATTATAGGAGTTCCCACAGTCAAAGCAGTTGCTGCAGAGTATTTATTTCCTCTCTGAAGGAAGTTTGATTGTCTTTGAAAAGGAAAACTGTGTTGGATCTTTACCAAACATAAATATTGATTTTGATTTTAAATTTTTCTCCAAAGTTGACAGGAGAAATAGGCAAGAAATACTCAAAAGACTTTTGCAGTACTAATTTTTTGCATAAATTCTAGCACACACAAGTTGTGCACTGAAAGTGTTTGGATTCTTGCTACCTGCACGTATTTTCTTTTCAATTTTACTGACGCTAATATTAAAGGTGCACATTATTTGATAAATCACACAATTAGGAGGATATTTAAAACCAAATGCATTAAGTTGTCAATGGATAGAATAAAGACTTCAGATATATTTCAGCATGGCAATAACTTATTTATATGTTCCCACTGGTAACCATTTCTTGAGAGGAAAAGATGACAATTCACATACATCTTTCTACTCCCTAATGAATTATTTCATTGCCATATGAAGAATTTTACAATTCAATAATCAGCTGCTTAATGGCTTCCCATAAAAAAATTAAATTAACAATGCAAACATGGCTTAGGTTCCCAAAATAAAAGAAAAACAAAACAACAGGAGAATATCACAAACTCAAATATTCCTAGAGCATATTTTAATTTAAAATTGCCTAGCATATTCACTGCTTGAAAAACTTCAGCTATATTGGAATTCCAAAGCATCTCTGTTTTCAGAACTGTCATCTATTTTTTGTTGGTATTTAAATATGTTCGGAAGTATCTAATTTTATGGGTGAGAACCACAAGCAAAAAAATCCCGGACTATTAAACTTCTTTCTAATTCCCATTTAGATCTTTTCTCATAGGTATACCACATCTTGCTACTCTAATTCATGCAGATGATCTTTACTCCCAGTGATCTAAAAGGGCAATGTGAATGATGTAGGGGTGCAGTATAGGTCTGCTGCATTTCAAATGCCCAAAATATGCAACAACAACAACAAATTGGCAGCTTTCTTAAAATATCTGTTCGTTTTAAAATAGAAGCAATGTGCTTCAGCTACTCTTTGACTACACAAATCAGTAATTGCAAAATCATAGGACTGTTCTTTTAGTACGGGAAAGACTCTCAGTAGTTTTCAAACAGAACAATTCTATGTGATTTTTTTTAGAAGACCAAATACAATCATTGTAACCCCCAGATTAAAGTGCCTTTCTCCTTCCATTATATAAATCCTACACCATATTAGAAGACAGAATCATATCTCTTTCTCCATTATGACTGCCATTATGATTGACAGCAATCTTCATTTGCAGGGGCCTGCATTTGCTCTTACTGAAGTTAATGTAAAAAATCTAATTGGTTTCAATGACAGCAGGATATAGTCTGAGGCCCCATTTATGGCTCTTTCTGCAAGAAACACAAGGAAAACATTTGTGACGATTATCCCCTCTCTTCAAACATTTTATTCTTTTTGTTTTGTCCCACATTTCAAATTTTTAAAATAGTTTGTCATTATTGCTGGGGCTAAAAAGAAATTGTGATGTGAGAAATATATTCCATGGATGCCTAAGAATGATTTTAAACTGTCAGCTCTCAGAGATTACTGGCTGGCTACACTCCTGCTCTGTTCCACAGTGTCAATTTCTATGTTGGATATTGTTCATTTTTGGAAAGATGTTCAGAATTATATTTGGCTTCTGCATTAAAAATAGAGTTAATTTTTTTTACATGAGTTTGAAGATGCAAAATGTTAGATTAACTGGGTTGGATTTTCATGGAAGTGCTGGAGGGCAGATTCTAAAGCCAGCATACTGACCTCAACCTTGTTATAGTATTCTCCATTGCCCCATCATAAAAAGCCCTGCATATCTGCAGCTTTTGAAAGGTACTTGTGGGAAGACTGCCATCCACATACCTGCAACTGAGATTAAACTAGAGAAAAAGGATTTACCACTACCCAAAACTTGGGCTTGTTTCAAGTCAGGGCCCTGTAGGTGCTTGTCTTTGGATAAGGCAAATATTTGATAACTCTCACAGTCTTAAAAGGTCTATTCTAAATAATCTCTAAAATTCGGAGGGAATTTCCAAGACATGAACTGCACAAGTTTGATTCCTAATTGTGTTTAATGAAGATCAGGCATACAGCAGTTTAAAGGCAAACATACAAACAAAATCTTCAGTCTCAACATCCTGGTAACCAAACATTTTCCTTCGCAGAAGAGTCCAGGACTCCCTGCACACTGTGCTCTTTCCATTACTACCACAGCCAGGAAAAAAAAAAAAATGAGGCAAGTGAAGGAAAAATACAGAAAAGGCAAAAGTGTTTTCAAGTACGAGATACAAAAGTATCCTGTTAGCTTTTTGCTGTTACTGGTTTTCTTCAGAATACTTGAAATAAAGCAGAAATATCACTGAAAATGTTAAAAGAAATTCAGTGAAGAAGAAAATTAGAAGGAAAAAAGATTGGTGCTTGTCTAGGAATGGGAAATCTTATCCACTATTTCCAAACAGAACAACAGAAAAGATCAGAATCCACACTGCTCACATTAGTAATGCAAATCCACAACTTCAGAAATGGAAAAGAACTGAACTCAATCCAGTGTTTGCTGGTGTTTATATTCTCACATCTTCTCTACAATCAGATCTAAACCCAGTACAAGGTGACAATCTCAAGTATCAAGAAACTAACTGCAGAAAAAGACTTCCTGATTACTTTTTTCCCCCAAAACAAGTATTTCCATATTGCTAAGAAATTATTATAAGGAGAGCCCAGCTGTGATCTATTCACATATAATAATACACAGTTCTTTTCTGAGGCATATTATTTACATTATGGATTTATTATTGTCTTCTGTTATGTTGACACAAAATAATCTTTCATCTCCTTCTATGCTAAAGAAGTGCAAGCATCCTTTGCTCCGTAAATAATTCAAAGACATAAATATTTTAAGAACAATAAGCAGTATATTTTGAAGCAGTAGAAGAGAAGTGAAATTAGTTATCTGTTTCTGAGATCTTGATTGCAGCAGCATAATTGTTTTTCAGTTTTCATTATCCTACGGTGAACCAAATCTCTCCCTTTACTTTCAAACACTGAATGTTTGGTTTCATCTGCAAGAGCAGTTTTGATGAAAAAACAGAAGCACTCAAGCATGAAATTCCAATGCTTTCAAAATTCCTATGCTAAATAAAAGGAAAATATACTCAAAACAATTTGTTTGTCCTGCATACGTCTTTTTAAAATATGGTATAATAATCTTTTTCATAAATATTGTGCTTATGGGTTACCGGATGCAACCTCACTGTGTATTTGAATATAACTAACTTGTGAGAATTTTTCAGTCAAAAGGAGTTTTTTCCTTTAACAGACTGTAATAAGATTGAAGAAAATTTCTCATTCTTTTGATATTCATATAGAAACTATAGTTGAAATGATAAATCAAAACTGACACAGTCAAAAGTAATAGAAGTTTAGAAAACTAAAGAATGTGCAGATGCAGCAAAAATTCATTTGGGAATCCCTTATTGCTAGATGTTGTTTTTTTCCCCTATGATCTGTCGATGGTTCTCAGATCTGCAATGCAGATCTCCAAAATTTGGAGTAGATAGGCTACAAGGCCTGGCAGGAGCTCTGCCTTAATACTGTCACATCGTCTTCTTTTTCCCTTGAAAGATTAACACAAAATCTGTGTACCTGTTTCTCAGTGTTGGACAGGCCTACTCTAAAACATGTGGAAGAAAAAAACAGACCTTGAGCCTCTTTGCAGTAAGGAATTTAAGTCACAGCTGATCAGTTATTAGTTTCACAATAGACAGTGCAAAAAGTTTCAGAAGAGGATATAAAGCTATACACTGTGTTGGTTCATCGCTTACAGAACAAACAGTAACCCGCCTCTGAGCAGCCAACTCCTCTTACTCCTCCTGTTTCTCTATCAGGATATTTTGTAATGGAGTATTTGGCTGCAGCTCTTAGACAGTTGCAAACGTCACTGCTATGGGCAAGTGCCTACACTCCCATAAATTTAAAACTTTGATTTAAATGACAATTCTGAGGCCCCCACAGTCATTGCAAAATCCAGAGAAAAATCTCTATTTGATCAAGAGATTCCTATAAAGATGTTTGCAAATGTACTTCTATTTTTCAGCTGTTTACATCCGTATGAAAAAAAGAAGCATGCCCCACACTTCAGTAATTTCTAAGATGGCTCTCCATCCAGCCCTGCACATCACACTACACAGTATGACAAATACAGGACTTGGAACTCAGACAACTTTGAGGAAGTGATATGATCATGAGACTGAATTTGATTTCTCTTAAGAAATGAAATATCCTATCTTAATATTTATCCATGTAAAACAGGGAGATTTTATAAGCAACTGTTTTGGTTTTAATCCTTTCCTCATAGCCCTGTGGTGCCTTTCTTTACATCTTCTGAAAAAATATGGTTTGTTATCCTTTGTTTTCTTCCCTCTTCCTGTTTGGTTTAGAAGCAGAGGGTTATATTTAAAAAAAAATTCTGAAGTCCAGTAGAAGTCTAGTAGGTGCCCCTGTGACCTTGATAAAGGACAGAATTGAAAAAAAGACTGCTGAAAGGCAGTGTAACTAGAAACCGGAAATATTCCATTAGAAAGGACAGGAAAAATAACCTCTTCAATCCCCAGAAATATCAGAGATCAAACTTGCGAAACATTTGCCAGAAATGATAAGCAACTGTTACTACAACCACCTTTTAAAACTCATTTCTAACCCTACAAACATATTTCTAGCCCTAAAAGAAAGCAGATCATAAATTGGGAAATAGGCTTTCCAGCTGGTGAAAAACAATTAAATGATCCAATACACATCTTCTCATGGACATTTAAACATCCATTATTTTAAAACCCAGACTAACTTTAGGAAACTATGCAATCAATATTCTTCCACCTCCAGACATCTAGGGAAGACATTTTTCCATTGTATAGCACCTTTGTTTTGGTCATTATAAGACCATCTGCAGTGGATTGAATCTGGAAACCTCTAGGACCAGATGGCTTTTAAATCTTGACTGAAATTCCAATTTATCTCCCTCTTCTTGTTAGCCCACCATCTCTACCTTGTCATTTTGGAACAGACATAATGTTTCAGATGCACTATATCACAATGAGAATGGCTGATGAGGGGTCATCACCTGTATCACAGTGAAATATTTGGAAAAAGGTTATGCTGGAACTGTAAGAAGCTGTCAGTATAACCATGGATTTTGTTTAGATTACTTTATGAGGAAAAAACATGATAACAAGATATCCTAATTGACTGTATCTCACGGACTTTAAAAGTGCCAGAGCAATTTAGCCTTTAAAGAACTACATAAAATATTTTATCACATCTCTGCCTCAGTAACTTTAATAAACTATATAGCCTTCAGGGACCAGGCTCCTTATAAATTAAGTGCCTTCAACTTGCCGCACAAGGGTCTTTATCTCTTGTCAGCTTAATTATGTGTTTAATTTTATTTTTAACATTTTTTGCATTGACCCACACCAACAGAAGCCTAGATTGTTTAATTAGACATACAAATATGGTTATATCTAGCACAATCAAAGCACTAATTTGTCATACTAATGTTCTATACAGAGCTGATAGTTCCATTGTAGTGCTAATACACTAGTTTAGACTAAAGTTTATCAGCTCACCTTTCCAGCAATAATTTAAAGTTTAACTTTGTTCCACCGCCCTCTTACAACTAATTGGCTGTAGCTTTTCCCCAGTGTCTCAACAGAAGCTAGACTCTAGTAAGTTATTAAGCAATTACTTATGCATTATTGCTTATGCATGTGTGTTCCAAATTTACACTCTAATACAGAAAGGCTCAAATGAGTGTCTGGGTAACAGACCGCAGCTGCATATCACTTTCTCTTCAGCAGCAAAATTTCTATTATAAATATGAGACTAGAACAAAAAAGCTGCGTTACAAATCTACAGAAAACATGCTAGAATGACACAACCTTGTCTGACACTTGAGGTCCTCAAGACCAACATTACTACTAGCCAGCATGAAAGGCGAAACACACTGACTGCCACCATGAAATGTAGAAGAAAAGGAAAGGAGATGCAAAGCACAGGAGTCAGGCCTCAAGCTTTGAGTTACACTTCATTAAGGAGAGATCTGAAATCTTTGTGATTTGGGACCTGGTGGGAAGTCAAAGTGGTCAATGCACCCCAGGGGTAGGTCTTTCTTGAAAATTATATCCTCCTTTGGTGGCTCTCCACTTTCCAACTGTCCCCTTTGCATTGTCCCTTTCTCATCACCGAATTATCAGTATTTCAACCTGATGAATTTTTTAGCCAATATTGTGATTTTTTTTGACAGTTGACTTATGATCTGTACACACCAGGACTGGCAATAATGGTAGGGTAAATTTCCCTGCTTTGACATGAATGTACCCTATTTCCCTCTATGGAAATCTCCTGAGAGCTGGTAGCCACGTAACGTAGTACTGGAGGTCAGTTGTTTCAAGTATTCTGAAGGTCTGCAACAACCTCCTTACACTAGCCAAGCAACAGTCCACACAAGCCAAAACTGCAAGTCTAGTAATAAGATGAAGGGGTATGCACAAGCTGTTTTACTATTAGTCATGCAGTCTGGTCACAAGTCTTACTAATCCTACGCAGTTGATAAGGGAGAATGGCTAGCAGTGAGGAAATCCTTCATGCCATGGAAATGCCAGCTAGCACAATGGCTAACTAGTACTGGGGGCTTTTTATAAATATGGATTTGAAATTCAGATCAGAGGAATTCAAATACATATTTTTTGATGCCTTCAGTGCCAGGATGACACTGGGCAGTAGATAGGAACAGGGCTTAGTGACATGAGTTTGATTGATGATGGCTCCACTGTGCAAATGATATGCACAGTAACTTCAGAAAGTGATAGAAAGCACCTGGAAAAAGTTCGCTTTGAAGGTCAAAGCTGACAGAACCTTTATATACGTGGGAAGATGCCAGTGGAAGAGCAATAACTTTTAAGAAAGCTACAAGTAAAAAAAAAATGAAAAAATACAATTGCAAGATCTTGTGAAATTTATAGCTTGCTTGGTTAATACGTCTGTCTGGCTGACTGATAGTTCCATTGTGGAAATAATACAATAGTTTAAAGTGAAGTTCAATTGCCCATCTTTCTAGAAATAACATAGAATTTTCACTTTGTTTCACAGAACCTCTCAGACCAACAATGAATGGCTTTTCCAAATGCATTTCAGATGCTAATAAGTTATTAGCCAATTACTTTTGTGCCACATGCATCCAGGCATATCAGCGCATTGAATTTAAAGATTCATTCACACTTAATGGGAAAGTTTGAGAAACATTTTAGTTAGAATGCTTGTTTAAATAAAGCACAGATTTGGGTACTTTTCTGCATATATCTTTTGAAGCTCTTCATTCTCAAGAAATTCATCTGTTCTTTGGCTTTTGGCTTAATTTGAAACTGTAATGTTTTACTTGTTCTCTCCACAGAGATTAATTATATTATTAATTGACAAATTTAAGGCAGAAATAGAGAACAGATGTATTTCAGAAACGCTGCAGCTTTTAAAGAAAAATATCACAATCTTGTTTTAGTAGAATTATCTGTGATAGCTACATACTGCAGGTGTAAAAACACAAACAGGTAAAGGTGAACCATCAAATGAAGAAACTGATTTAAAAAACAAGTAGGTCAAGTCAAGAACAAGTATGCTTGTTCTCTCTAGCTGCAAAGCTAGCTAAATTAAAGATATCATTGAAAACACCTGCTTTTCAAAGATCCTGAATCTTTACAAGAGTGGTTTCCAATTAAAATTAACAATTTTATGTTTTACCTTTAACAGTGTAAACCCAAACTTCCCACAGAGGATGCTTGAAGGTGTCCCTTCAAATTATTGTAGGACTTTTAGACAGGTTACGAACTCCTGAAATCACAAGTTGTTCATCTCTGTGCAAGTTTTAATTTTTCAACTGAACTCCACAAAATTTCATATTTGATTTTGTGACAGCATAAAGGTAAAAAGGAAAAACACCAACTGGCCTAGAAGTAGTTTAAGATAGGAGCTCAGGTTCAAGGGCCTATCCTCTCCACTGAGTAACAAGAGAGGAACTGGATTTGCAAGCGGATAACAGGATGGCTTAGTGATTTCAATTCCTTTCCCATTGGTGGACATTTAGATATCCAACAATGTCTGCCTCAGAAACGTCATGCTGTTAGCCAAACGGAATTGCATGTGATCTGCTCAAGAGGCACATGCAAATTATAAGTCTGGTGCTATGGTTGTATGGAAACACGTACAAATCAAGATTTTCCAACATCCTTAATCTTGACTGTTCTTGCAGAGATGATTTTGCTACCTTAATGCTGTTTTCTTCTTATAAATTGACTTGGGGTTATAGTTTTTTATAGATAAAACACAGTCCACTACCAAATAGCTACCGGGTGAAACAATCTTCACCTACAACTGTTAAAAATACCATATCATAAATTACATTTGCTTTTATAAACCAGAAGTAGCAGGTTCTCACTTTACCTGCTAAAACCATCATTACTTCAAGTAATGGAAGGAACATTACTTTTACTTCCAGATAAGGAATGGATTTCTTCTGCAATTGTTTGCTTTCAGAAGTTAAGCATGTCATGTAAAGTCAACAGCTACTTTACTTAAGAACTCCATTCTAGGTCAGTACCATTTAAATGTCCATTTGCCTTTCTCATTTGCTGGAAGCTTGGACAACTGCACCCCTCAGGTTAATCCTAACATTTTAATTAGTTCAGAGCTGACAGCTATTTGTACTTTCAGTAATAAATTTTAAAGTCATTGGAAAGTAGATTAGTCTAATTTAGCAAAGCCTGCTCATGTGTTTCACTTCTCTGTTAAGGACAGACACGTTCATCAGATGAAGATCTAGACTGAAAGGGAACCTGTTTGTAATAGCACTTACCTGACCTGATGGCAGCGAAGAGCATAAGAGGAACTCACTTGCAAGTAGGGTACCTAGAAATGTGGCCTAATACTTGGGGATAGTGGCTCCTTCATCAATCCATTTGGCCTTCCATAGTTCTGCTCTGTTGCTTCTGTACTGCTCATTACAGCTACCTATGGAGGTCACAGTGTTTGCAAGCAAATTAAATTATTTTCCTCCTTTCACACCTCTGGCTAGTCTACCTCTTCATACACATTGCTAAAAATAATCTATACTACTGAAGTTCTTGTCCATCTCAGGCTACAGGACGGCATTTATGACAAAGAAAACTAGTGTGCTCACGGGTAAGGTCTTAGTGAAAGGGGTGTTTTATTTGTGAGGAAGCTGATTCTTCAAGTATGGAAAGCGACCCTGGCAGCTTGATGGGTTCAGGTCAGATTTAGCCAGTGACAAATTATGCACCTGTCATTATTCTTCTATGTATACTCCAGGGAATGAAAGAGAAATGAAGACTTGTTCCAGTTATTCCTCTGCTGTATTTTATATGCTATATAAACACATGTGGGTTTTGTTTTTGTTTTGGGGTTTTTTTTTTTTGTTTGCTTTTCAGATCTCTTCAATAACATGAGATGCAAGACAAACTGAAAAAAGAAAATATTGTAACTTTACAAATTCATTCATTGTTGTACCATCAGGTTTGAACCTTGCACGTTCGCCCACAAATAAAACAGGAATGCTCTTGCTGCTACTGAGGCTGGAAATGACTAGATAATGCATTTCACAACCATGCCAATGGTTATTTTCTTTCACTCATCATCTTTTGTTCACTACCAGTTATTTCAGTTGGCAGATGTGGTTTTGCAATCCTCTATAACTGTATCTGCTAGCATAGCATAGCTGAAAGTTCTTCCCAAGAGCATCTTTAGATATTTCTTATGTCCACTGCAGGTCTGTTTCCCATTAGTTATTTCCTTACAGAATAATTTCTTCAGTAAATGCCTCTTGTCCAACTGTGGAAGGCAATCTCTTTATCTGAGTGTGATAGAAAATGGTACTATACATTCCCTTTTCAGCTTCTGGCTAGCCTGGCACAAAAATGAAGTGACTCCTCAATAAGAGCTCAACTAACTCCACTGCAGATGTTTTTATAATTTCTTTCTACAATATTCTTCTAAATTCCTGGAGGGGTGGAATAGAAAAGAACCTATCAGAGGATATTGCTACCAAAGGGGCAAAAGGAACAGAATAATGTAGAATATGCTAGGGCAAATCAGTTTAGTGATACTAAATTCACACCGAACTACAGAATGATTTAAAATATTATAAGATATTCTCTGGATGCTTTGACTGTAGATATAAATTTGTGATACCCCAGAGATGTCAGTTATTAATTCAAAAAAGTTTTCCACATGAATTAGGAATTTATGCTTTTTTTTTTTTTTTTAATTTACCCTGGCCCTATATATGATCAAACAATATCTATTCAACGTGTAACGTTTTCACAACCACTTAAATAAAGGTATTTATAATTCACTTCAAGTAATCAGTTGTATTAGTGATAAGAGTTCAGTTCTTTTGCTAGAAATATTTTGCAACCCCATGCATATATACACAGAGTCAGAGTAAATAATTGCTGCAAATATGCTGAAAAACTGCTAAAATTTAGATTTTGCTAACAACTAATTTGATTTCTCTGTTACATTAGAATCATCACAAACACTAATTTACAGCTGGTAATCTCAACTGTTTATTCTCTTGCATGTTATTAAAGATGAGCATAAAAGTCTAAAACAAATGTTGAAATATTGAAATTGAAATTTCAAAACGTTGCTGAAGTTTTATTTTTCCAATATATAATTATTACCATAAGAAGGATTTTTTTTAAAAAAACTCCTGCTCTTTTTCAGGAAAAATCACTTAATCAAAAAACACCAGCCAGTTCTATAAAAACTATTGTGATTCATTTTCATTCAGAGGAGATAATTCATATCATAAGGAAAGCAGTTGCCCACTCCCGGGCAGCAAATGCATGGAGTACTACATAGCACAAGACAGAGCATTTGGATCTCTTCTGCTTAATGGAAATAACAGCTGGGATACATTCTAACAGCATCCAGGCTGGGAAATACAGGTGTGGATCAACTTTTGGAAGAGTTACCCAGCAGTGCCATTACAACAGAGACAGGCAGCGTTACCCGCTTCCAAGTCCTTTGGTGAATCAGAGTTGTCAAGTGGCACCTCGTACTTTTCTGATGCGAAACTCTCAAAAATGTCCAACAGTTGGGTGCTGTCAAGCATTTTGCTGAAAACTGAAGTCCTTAAGCAAGAAAGCCTAATAGGATGTGTATAAAAATCATGCTAAGTGTTACTAAGGATGTGACAAATCACGGGATAGGAATAGCTTCAAAGCCCAGCAGCATGTGCCAGTCTGTGCCCTGATTACTGATTAACATTCGGAAACATTTCAGAGAGAAGCCTGACTCTAGATGGAATTGGAAGTGATATATGTTACGTGAGATGTACATTCATTTTCATAAGTGACTCTTCAGAGAGTTTTGAAAATTCCCAGAGGGACCTCCCTCCAATGATTTAA
Organism: Tragopan temminckii; assembly: GCA_028571105.1. Classification (NCBI taxonomy): domain Eukaryota; kingdom Metazoa; phylum Chordata; class Aves; order Galliformes; family Phasianidae; genus Tragopan; species Tragopan temminckii. Next base: position 19,673,575 of record JAOWBP010004015.1, read on the forward strand.
CAAAATGATCAAGGATCAAGGCACCTAGAATTCACGAACAGCATGACACTACCTCCCTTTCATGTCTGACATCCTAAGGACAAAGAAACTATGAAAGGTTCACAGCCGTAACAAAACTGAGAGTTGTTAAAATACAGCACTGTAGCGGTAATGATGACAGTTAAAAGGGAATTAGTATGAACTCAGCAAAAACTTTCCATAAAACAAATTTTTCTAGAATAATTACTCTCTAAAACCTTTCAGTGTTAATCAGTGATACTTTTCATGCGTCCCATATTCTTCCATTATGACTCCAATAACACAGCAGTATATCAGTTGAACTATTATTGTTTGATACTCAGATCAGTGGGGCCATCCTCATGTCCATTCCTTTTGTTATACATTGCCTGTAAGACTACCTAGCTATTCTCAGATGCCACTGGTGTCTACTTTCTTCAGGTTATGCTCACATTTAGATAATGCACAGCATAAACTGATGCAGTGTCATGACAGTGATAAAAAGACATCTGTATTATGCCACATTCAATATCCCAGAATGCTGGAAGGGAGGACTGACATGCTGCACTAGCTGTGGTTTACCATGAAGATCCTGAAGTTTTGCTAGAAGAACGTTTCCGACTACTAAAGAACTCTCTATATATTCATCAGTAGAAATATAATGAAAGCATGGACAGATATAAGAACCCAGAAGGATAAGATGACACTGACAAAAATGAACTAATAGTTTCTCAGCATCTTGCAAACAAGTGGACACAAACAAAAAGGATGAAATAAAGTAGACAGGGATGCTAATGTCCATATGCTACTGTAAGAAAAATTACTTTCAGGGATGGGCATCTGGGGCCCACAGATGCCAGGTTTGTTTCATGAAAGGCCATGGCAGCTAACAGTGCAGTGACAGGATGAAAAGCGATGGAAAACAGCTGATCCTTGAGTACAAGCCACAGCAGCAAAATGCAATTCTACCTTGGAATGCTGTTGCCAGAACAGGTTAGGACAATATGATATTAACTTTAAGACAACGAAAGTACGTTAAAAAGCTTGACTATCAGACAGATGCTTATAACTCCCATATTCTGCAGTCTAAGTTTGTTAGCAATGCAATATATGCATATAATAATTAAGCACTCATTTCTCTGCCACATATAGAATTGAATCCTAAGCTCTCTTCCCACATCCCTGTTGCTTAGCAGTTACTAATACCATGTTCTCTGATTCAGTACAAAGCTTCCCAAATTTGGCCTCAGGTCTGTTCATTGGACTCTTGAATGCACTTATTTGCCCAATTAAATTGCTTTAGTTGTTGAGAAGGTGAGAATATATTTCAACAAGTCAGGATAGGTAACAACAGTTGCACTCAACTCCAACTGAAGTCTATGAAAAGCACTTAAAAGAGAAAAAAAAAAAAGGAAAAAATTAAAAAGATAGAATAAAAATTGATCTGTTTAGCATTACTAAACATTAAGCATGGAAACACAATGCAAGTAAGGATTGCAAACTTGGACCCTGACTCAATACAAATATATATTTATATAATTTGTTTTAAACAAAGATGAGACACCTATCAACAGATTAAAAGACTCTAGTCCCCAATACTTTATTTACATTCTATTAATTTTATTGGTTTCTTTATTCTCCCTCAAAGAGAAGCTTACACCTGGAATTGCTATCAAGTCAGGGAAAAACCACTTCAAACTGTTTACATTCAGATTTGCACTTTCTCAAAAATGCTTGGACCCGGACTCATGCTCATCTCCTTTTATCCTTTGTAGGATCTAGCACAATTTCTGAACAAAGAATTTTTAACTTACTTCAACGTACAAAATCCAGTCTGTATGAAAATAAGAGAAGAATTCTCCTTGTCCCTAGTGACCTTGGGATAAAAGGAAATCTACACAATAGCGACTGCAGCTATACTGTATAGATTATATATAGTTTTACTCCTCTTTCCATTTTACTATATCACTATCTTCTCCTATATTAATGGGAATGGCTTGCCAAACTTACAGATCTGGCAAGCATATTATATTTGGAAGGTACTGTAAAAGCAGGTATATTTTTAATGTTTTACCATCTGCTTGGTAGGATATAGACAAACACATAATGCCAAACATTGCAATTTTCAGTGAGATCTCTTTTGGTAACCTCTGTCTAAAATTTGATTACTGTATTTGGAACATTGATTTAGCAATGAAAGTAATGACAATGCCATCATTTTAAACTTTCATGCAGGAGCAATGAAGAGATACACTTAAGTTCATGTTTGCCTAGTCTTCCCTGTCTGCTTTAAATTATGAAATGCATTATTTAAGGAGAGTGACAACAGCTCTAATTGCAAATAAAAACAGGGTGCATCCTTGCAAAATGTCCCTGTGAGACATTACAACTAAGCCCAGTACTATAAAAACAGCATATAAAATCTGATAGATTATTAAAAAAGCCCAGTGACAGATTTCATGGTCTGTTCGCTCAATATTGCATTTCTGAAGGAAGCATTCTTGTTTAAATTTGCTCAGCTAGGAATAGAAATGCTTACCATTATTTGTGTGTACGTAAAAGATCCTGTGATAGACTAACACCTCACTGTACTGCAAAAACACAGCAAAAGACTTGCCTAGCAACAACGGATGGGTGATCTGAATATTATAGATACATTCTGTGCCCATTTCTTTTGCAATTTTTCATTTCACATTTCTCACTTCGGACAATTCCTGCCGAGTACCTGATACTTGTATTTCCTACTGGATTCAGACGTACCACAACAGCTCTTATTGACCCACCGTTTGATCCCACCACTATAGCTTTACTAGCTTTACTTGTTCTTGAGGAAGAGTACCTTTTTTGTCTAAAGTTCAGCTCTGGCAACAATCTTTAATTGTTTCTACCACACCATGAGTATTTTCACTTCTATCTTTCAGAGATTGCACAGACATTCCTTAGAACCACCAAAAACCTTGAAAACAATTCCCCCCACTTTGCACTTGTTTTTAGGTCTAGTTGTTATTGCTGCACAAGCTAGCTGATTTTGTTTCTAATAGCATAAAAAAGTTGACCAACAATATCAACAGTAGGATGAGGCTCAATGTACTACACAGCTACTGCTGCCCGATAGCAAATCTACTTTATTCTCCCTTCATTTATTTTGTCTGAAGTGTATCTGTTGCAGTTTAACCCAGCCAGCAGCCGAACACCAGACAGCTTTTTGCTCAACCCATCCACTTCCACTCGTAGTGGAGATAAAAACTATTTACTAAGACAGAGAAGAAAGAGAGAAAGAACAGTAATGATAATGAAATATATATGTATAAATACACATATGAAGAAAATCATCTCTACCCCAGCTGACACTAGGACAGTGTGCTTCCTTACAGGTTTAAAGCTTCAACTTTCCAGAACACATGACAAAATAGGCAACGTTCTCATAGCATCTCCCAACAAGTGTGACAGACCAATGACTTTGCTTTCCTTCTTAGCTGTCTCTCAATCATCAGGAATAAAATTGGGAATAAGATTCGTTTATCAGTCAGCATTCAACTGTATGTTCTTTACGTCATAATTTATCTCAATTTTGTCAAGATTCTGACAAGTTGCCTATTGTTACATGGTGTCTTACTCTAGCTCTGTCCATTGATATGAAAGTCTTGAAATCAGGCAGATGGTTTTGTAAGGCAAAGACTGTTTTGCCTCAGGCTAAAAGTGTGTAGATTAAAGGAAAGGTTAATACAAAAATAATTCAAGGTAAGATAAAAATTTGACAGATGTGTGCAGTTCTTTCGCCAATTCATTTTCTACAATATCACTATAGTATTTATATATTCTAGATCATACCTATGTGAAACTGTACAAAATTTATCATGGGAGCGAAGATCTGAAATTAATTTCTAATCAGCAAAGAACATCCTGACAACATTGCTAGTTTAAATCCCCTTAGCCCATAGGCCAGAAATAACCACAGCAGCTTTGCTCTGAAAGTCCTCTGTGCAGATATTGTGAAGACCTCATGATATAGATTATCTGGCATGACAATATCACGTTCTTCTTATGGGGAATGTCAGTGTAGGCTTGTGAAATGATCTTTAAAAAGCAAATTAATTTTTAGAAAAATGCTATCATCTGCAGCAATGTAATCAAGATGTTGCATGAAAATTGCAATGTCTCCCAGTTTTAAAAGTGCAAGGAATAAAACTCTCTCCTTTATGCCTACAAGTTAAAAAGTTGTGCATATGTAATTAAAAATCTAGCAAGATGTGTTAAGCCTGTATATTTCTATTTGGGACAGAGGGATGGAGGAACATGAGGTAGATACCAAAGCAAGCAATATTCTAATGGAATAACAAATAAAAATATTATTCCAAATTTGCCCTACCAGCTGTGTCCCACTAATGCCAAAAGGGTCAATAGAAATATTTATGATTTAAAAGTATATCTTAAATTTCTTGTTTTACTGAAATAAGCGTTAGATAAATGGTTATAATGAGTAATAATGAATAAGCCTTACCCAGCTCTGACATTTGGTTTAAATAAACACCCACATCTGGTAGTTTACTCAACAACAGGATCATCATACACTATGTAAGAAAACTGTTTCTGAGAATATCAGATATTGGATGCTCAAAACAGGAAAAAACTCTCAAGTTCTTGCTGCTAGATAGCTCAGAATTGTCTTCCACATAGTGTCTTTTCCACAGTGTTTGGCATTATTTTAGAAGTGTTTTGTATGTCTGTAGTTTTATTTTAGAATTGTCTGAAATAAACCAAACGAGACTTCAAAACAAGATAATTTGGGACCTATGTTCTTTGTGATTATGCCTAAAATTTAACTAAAACAATTTTAACACAATAAAAGCAAAGTTTTTTGATAATGCTTTCTTAAGTTGCATCTCAGGTTTTGCACTGTCCTGCCTCAGGAAATGAGATAACTTGTACCACTTCCTTTTCAATACAAACAGTTCAGGCCTAGGTGTTTAGGACCACTATGCTGATCCTAAGTGCTTACCAGGTTTATTCAGGGGCTACAGGATCACAGCAGCTTGACAGTCAAACTGCAACAGAGGCAAAACTTTTCTGCCCACACAGTTTACATGTTGGCATTCAAACCCAGCCAGGGAGCTCAGAGCAGAGAGTAAGGACAGCAAGGAAACTTGCTTTGGAGTCACACAACTATAATATCTGACACCTAAGCTTGAATACAGATACCAAGATCCACCCAAAGGAGCCTAAGCTTTATATTCAGAAGTGACGAAATTTATTGGAAACTCACTGCCTTAGCAATGGAAGCCACATTTTGTAATGCTGAATGAAGCAATGTCTAAATACCTTAGAAAATCAGAGCCTCAGAACTGAAGCAGGTCTAAGAGCTATCTGGATAAACCCATCAAAGATTTGTAATCCTTCAGTCCCTTCCCATGCCCTTCCTTTCTGACCACAAATACTATCGCACTACTTTGACATTCCTCTGCTTGACTCAGTTTCACTCTCATTACTGGCATGCCACTGTTAAGTGACTTCCTTAGCGCAGACTTTGGGACTAGATCCTACCTTTCTTTGCCAGAAGGAAGATTTTGAACTCCAGCATTTTCAGAGGTTTTTTCTGCAGTCAGGCATATCTAATGGTAGCTATTCTGAACCAGTCAACATCTGCTTCAGTACTTTTATCTCATTTTTATCAGCTGTTCATAATGTCCACCACTTATTTTCTCTCATTTGCTGTCATTTTATAGGATATTCACTCCATTTCACTTTCACAAATACTGCTTGGACTGAGACTATAGTGAACATGTGCCTTTGGAATGTCACTAACCTGCTATGTTTTGTCTGGTTTACCGAGCATAATACTCAAAGTTTAATGTAACAGAGCCACGACTTCTATAGCTTTAAGAAAGCTGTCCGTGATAACCTTAGTTTTCCCTTTCAGCATGACTTCTAATTTGATCAAACCATGTAAGTATCTAGTGTGAAACAGATGGTGTGTGTTTGGGAAAGTTTAAAAAGGGAGCATAATATACTCCCTTTGGCGGGCGACTCTGAAATGCATCTGTTCTCTCTGCAGCAAGGCTCTTCTCCCTACTGCAGGCAGGCACTGCGAAAGCCTCCACGCACAGTGCTCGCAGTGTGCTGTCTGAATCATGCTGCTCACGTTACCTTCAAGTCCTGGGTCCCTTTTGAGCTGAATGCTAATCAAGGTGGTATTTTTGATAAAGGACAAGTATTTCAAAAATTAAGAGCTAGGCTTTCAGAAAACCATTTTGTTCGTGATCTCCGGACTGAGGTCTAGAATGTCTTCAGGATATTCTGTCTGAACGGCAGTAATGAAAACCACATCAGGTTTTAAGACAGACATACACAGCCTGCGGCCCACACAGCAATGTCAGTACAGGGGCAGGCAAGGCTGGAGCTGCAGCATCTGAGTTAGCAACACCCACCTTGCCATTTCCATCAGATTCTGAGCCCAGCAAGAGCCAAGAGACAATCAGAGACTTGAGCAGTCAGGGTGAGGGGAAGACCCCACACTGAGTGCCTTCTGTCACAGGTCACCTCTTATGAGGGGAAAAATGGTAAAGTTGGGCGTTCCATTTTCAAAAACATGAAGCTCTCACTAAAATGGTAACAAAATCATGTATTGCTTCTTAGCCCAGGTAATGGCTATGAACTTGTTTTGGAGTCCAAGGAGAGGGAAAAGGCAAGTCACTGGGTTAAATCAACACTCACACTAACATTAATGTGGTTTCCTTTGTACCTTCAACAATACAGATACAGTTTTAAAACTTAACCCCACACACAGTGTCAGAGCAATAAAAGAAGGTCAGTGCTTGGCTTAAAGATGGAAGCAGAAACATTTTTGGGGCCCAGTTCAGGGGATGAATATACCAAGTTTTAATGAAATAACCAGCAAAGAACACTAAGAATATCGCATCAACAATCACCTTCACATTAAAATACTGATGAGTCACAAGTGATTCTTCCTGAATATCCAAAGCTACTGTTTGCTGCACAGACACTGGCTTTAAGGAGAAACTGTACCTGTGATTCCAAATTCACCGTTTGAGAAGCAACATCCAGATCAGGAAACAAAATAGAGAGTCCATACCACAACACGACTAGCAAAAAGGTAATCTTGTATAGCACTCTTTATCCGGATTGCTGTTCTTCCTATGCAAATTCTGTTCCCAGAAGAGAGGGAGAATGAGTTCGTACATGGATTGCGTGAAGAACTCACTGGGATCCAGAATTCATCTATTTTATTCCCAGTATTTTGGGGCATTTCTTTAAATTCATCAGCAACTGCCCAGTGGGAAAAGAAGACAGATTTATACATCTGCTTCTCAGCAAAGCAAATTCTTGCACAGATACTAAAAAATTCCTAATTCAGCTAAGTGCTTTGTGCCTTGCAGTATAATAGCCTTTAAAACTGACTCATTACAACATTCTGTGACACTAAATGTATAATTTTGGTTTTGAACTTTACTAGTTCGAGCAACTTATTTTGTTTTGTGGCATTTCAAATCAGATCTTTTCCTCTCTCACATTTTAACCAAAGGTAGAGGAACTAGAAGCCTAATCTCAGCAGCACTTTAGAGCAGTAATAATCCTGTAAAATGACCTCTTGGTTACGGTATTCCCCAAATGCCATTTTTCAAAAGTCTCTTTTTAACGTAATATAAAAATTTAATTAAAGTTAATAAAGTGCTTTGAGACTGCTGGATTAAGACAAAAAATACAGTCAATGAAAAACTGTATTTAGTACTAGAAGTAGTTCACAAAAATTAAAAGGCAATGAGACAAGCTCCATTGTGAAAATTCAAAAGAATGGTACATTTAGTTATTCCCATTTTTATTTTCTTCTTCAGTTTTCAGGATAGAGGGTTAGCCATGAAATGCACAGATGTTAGTCATATACATAGCATATAAGCCAAGTTTCACAAAAAGCATTTGCCTGCTCTACAGATATTACTTCATTAATCTGAATGATTAAGCACTCCGTATTATCACTTTCTAAAAGCATATAGTAATTAAAAACTATGAGGAAGTTCTGGAAAATGGAATTCTGCACTTCATACTGTAACCCCCCAGTCTCACTTGTTATAAATACTTAAACAGAAAAAATAAACTTTATTATTTAAAGGCAAATAAAACTATGCTTCTCTCAAACTGGAAGGTCCCAAAGGCTTCATATTCTAAAGTCTTTCCTCTAAAAGATTTTTCCAATTTATTTTCAAAATAGAAATCAGCGGGACAAAGCACTAAAGGGTCCCTATGGAATGGAAGTGTGGGAATGATCTTCCCTTACTCTGTACTCAGATTTGTTTAACTACAGAATTGCAAAGCATTCGGCTATGATTGTGACGAATCAACTCAGCAAACAATGCTGTCCATGACCTTGTGGTCAGTATAAAACAAGACAATAAGAATTCAACACTTTTATCTAACTCTATTCAAATACAAGAACGAGAGGATCGGAATACAAAGTCAAATATATAAATCATGGCCAACTAAGCTGATTCTTCCCATTCATCTGTCCTAGCATCAAAACAACTACTTGTCTTTGGCAGTAAAGAGGGAAGCTCTAGGGCTCATTTGCAGCTGGGGATGTAGCACCTCAGCAAGGTGCCATGAGGGCAACAGACTGCTTACAAGGCCCCTGCCTCTCCTGCAAGCTAACACTGCTGTCCCTCTCCTCTCACGGCTCTTGGTGCATGGGCAAACCTAACTGTATTCAGTAAGCAGAAAGTCATCTTTCAGGGACAAGAAAGCTGAGAGATTTCCATAGTATCAGTAGCAACAGCTACTATATGGCACAAACAATATATGTGCAAGATCCCAAAATCTAAGTATTCTGTCCAGAAAAATGTTTAAAGGGTTCAAGATTTGCTCAAATAAATTTTAAGCTAGTTCCTGCCTAAATCTCACGGAGTGGGAAAACTTACTGTGATAATCAATCATCAAAATTCAGGACACCCTACATAAAGTTTGAATAGATGTCTATTCAGGCACCTACTCCTTGATTTCATAAGGATTATTTATGTAAGTACTGCAACATGTGACAACTTGTAAGTACAAAATGGTGACTGCCTTACACTTTCAGGCAATGTTAAGAGCAAACAAGAACTACATATCCTAATTAAACATATGCAACCCTGATGATAAGGATCTGGGTAATAAAAAAAGATCACTTTAACATACTGTTAAGACTCCGTCATTAAAAATGAATTTTGCATAAAGTGAGACACTTGCAAACATTAGCTTTCGAAAGAGTACCAAGATGAATTTGATACAGCTTTGTTGTTTTTACCAAAGCTACTTTCAAGCATTTATTGTTTGCTTGCCACGGAGGAATACTAGTGAGTTTGAAAGTGACTGAATCCTCTGATCCAGTAGTGCAAAATCCAGTATGCAATCTTTTGGGGAAACGCTGTGCCTCCAGTCAAAGTCAGCAGAGCAAAACAACTGGCTCATTTTATTTACAGGTTCAGATGTTTATCGATAACCCTCAGTTATGTGACTGATGCACAGCGTCGCTCATGAACATTACTATCAAACCCCTGAGTACTCTAGTTTTCAAGTCTAATGCTCAAGGAAAGTATTTGCTGCTGCAGTTTTACTTGTATCAGAGTAAATTGCATAATTTGTAAAATCTTTGGCAAAATGTTCCTTTCAAAGAACAGTAATATATAGAAACAATATGAATATAATTTGCTTTTAATTTACAGCTGCAATAGAAAGCCATATATGAAGTTTATTAATCTCTGCAATATTTCAGAGTTTCAAAGGTAGACTTTAGTTTTGCAAACATATGGCACAACTGTAGAATACAAGAAAATGTAAGATGGAAAAATCTAATTCTTGCACGTACTATCAGTATCCAAAAAGGGAGGGGGAGAACCAACCCAAGAAAACAGGTATATTTCACACACACAGGAATCATATTTAAAAATAAAAACATTTAGAGCACATGCCATACCATTAAACTTTATAGATAATTACATAGCAACTGAATGTTGATTATTAACTGAATATTAATTTGAATTCTTTGCAATGCATGTAGCTAAAAATGACTCTGGTATTAAAACCAGAGCTAAAGCCAAGCAAGTAGATGTTCTGTAAAAAATAAACCACTATTTCTTTGGTTATGACGGCAGAGGGAGAGGGAACGACAGAGAATAGCCATGACTACACCTGGCTTTCAGCAATCAATTAATGGCTGACAGCAACCCCAGCTTGCAAATGGACCAGCAATGCTCAAAGCTGCTCCTGAGTAGCTGCAAGTGCTGCAGCCAGTGAACCTGAGCACAACCACTGTCAGAATAAGATAGCAAATGCTGCTGCCACTTACAGAATTGAGCCTGTCAGAAACCTCATTTTGTGCCATGATGAGAATGTGATCTTCAATATTTTTCCTACAATACTTTCATATTCCAGTGTGAAAGACCTGTACAAGAAAAATTAATGACCTCTTGTTTGAGCTGTTCAGCTACAATATAAGAGTCAGAATCTACCCTCCCACTTAGGGCCTATGGGCCTTCTGACTAGAAAAGCCTTCCTGTGTCATTAAATCATACTTCCAAGGAATAAAAGACAGTACATTATCTTATCTACTTCAAAATTGTCTCAAACTAAAAATGAGGTAGATTTCCTCTACTATCGGAAGAATCTCTTTCCTAGTATTCAGAAAGACTCCTAACTTACAGTCTAAATTTATTCATTGACAGTGTTACCCATTTGTTTTTAGCTTGATACCAATTTTCCTTCTTGGACATCAATCCTATAATATATTTATAAGAAAAGTCCTATCCTTTTTCAGGCTTTGCTTTATTGGAATAGACAAACAAAGCTCATTCGCTGTGTTTGTTCTTTTGTTCCCTGACCTTCTCTGCAGCTGTGCCAAGGGTGGTCACCTTTTATGAAAATAGATGATAAAAGATGTACACAAAACTCCATAGTGTATCCTTTGTTATTAATGAATACATAGTGTACCCCAGTTCAGCCTGGAGAATGCCTTTTTCCACATGTGGACTAGATAGACAAGATATGCATGAAAAGATTTACGTTCCTTGAATTAGTAATTCTAAGCTAATAAGCTACCTTCTTCAATGAGCCGTGTACAATGGTTCCTACAATAGAGACAGCCACATAATCCACAAATGCCAAACTGAGAAGTGTGTAGGTGTAGATAATAAGATTTCACTTATTTGTATGTAATACAAATTGAGCTCATGATATTTTGTCCCTCCTGTCTAGCCTGAGTATTAATTGAATGAGTTACCATGTCTATTAACTTAAGAGAGCTGAGGTAGAAGCTTGCTCTTCTACCGAAGAGTATAAATATATTTGAACTACATCTTGAATGGACAAAATAAAAATTGACCTGAATTTGACTTCCTACAGACAACAGTGAATCCAGTTAACTCTGGACTACAGGTGAAACATATTCCTAAAAATACAATAGAAAATGCCTCAATAGATCAAAGTCAATAACCTTTTCAATCTCCTCACTTTAATTCCTAAACAAGCATTATAAAAGCATTCTGTACAGTGTTTCTCTAGGTTTTTTTGTTTTGTTTTGTTTTTTGGTGGGTTTTTGTTTTTTGTTGTTGTTGTTGTTGGGTTTTTTTTTGTTTTTTTTTTTGCATTTAATCTTCCCCTATAATACAGCTTGTCTATTTTTTCTTTATTGGAGATGAGTCATGTCACACTCCAGTCACCACTAAAATCCTACTCCTTGTACCTACATGTGTATTGACATATGCTCAGGTTATTAGATATTTCAAGTATAAATAAAAGAAAAATACCATAAGCCATTCTAGCTTTGTCCATTAACAACTGGTCATATAATCAATATCTGAGGTATACTGGAAGCATTAATTATTTAAAGGAGTAATGAAGATCATTCTGTTTATGTGTGCCCTTGTAAGTTTAAGAAAATTGTGGTCTGAAAATCTGGTTCATCACACAGCTCCTACTTGATCTGTTCCCAGAGATTTTTTTTTACTCTTTGAAATTAATTCTAAATTTAGGGAGACACTGAAACTCAAGACAAGATAAAATGCTATGAACCATGCATACCTTCTTTTTCAGTCCTTTTAAGTGCATATGTTATTGCCCACACACATCTAGCATATAATTGTTGGCAGCGATGTTTTTGGCTGGCACTTTCCTTAGTGGTTAAGGGTTTTTTTTATTGCTAACATGAAATGGTATGATTGCCTCAGAGACAGAATAGGGAGTGGGAAAAGTTCATACTGACACACTGCACTTTCCAAATTAAGTTAAATATCATCATATTCAGAAAATGCTTTGCTGAAAGATGTGGTCTGTACCCTTGCTAAAGGATCTTGGGCTCTTGTTGGTGTTTGGTAGTTTTACCAAACTGTACACAAGGCTAAGGGACAAAAATGACTCCATTATATTTCTGTCTGACACACTTACATGTGCCCGAGAGTAGATCTCTGAGATGAACATTTTAAAAGCTAGAGTGTCTCAATCACATTATTCAGTTACAGCTGCTGTGGATACTTGGTATTCCCTGGCAATCAGAGGGCAGAAATTGCACACTGAGAATCTGAAAAAAAAAAAGTTAGGGGTCATGTAGAACCCACTTCTGTGTGGTTTTTTTTTTGTTTGTTTTGTTTTTTACATTTACAGGCTTAAGGTCCTTTGATTAGACAAAAGATAGATAAAACTGGGAGAGTGACTGCAAATTTCCACATCATCCTGCCAATTTGCCTGAAGTCTAATCTGGAATCTGCTTTAAGATGTCAGAGGGAAGTTCATCATCATGCTCACTGAAGCTGCCAAAATAATGTAATTGTGACAGGTTTTGTTTCTTGTTGTTGCTTTTTTTTTTTTTTTTTGAATGTGAATGCCATCAGTTCCTTTCACACAGACTCCCAAACAACCATCAGATGATAATGTATTTCTGTCAATACAGACCCAAGCCAAATCTGAACTGGCAAGCTACAAATGAAAGATTATGTGTCTGTTACCTATCACCTGGGCTATCCATTTCTTCTTACTCACACTTATTCTTAATTTACAAATAAACTGCCATTCAATGCCAAAGAATAAAATTAGTCAGAGAAAAAAGGGAACACTTAAAATATGCACTTCATGTCCAATTTTATGGTAGCAATAAATACTGAAGACATGAAGTGGGGAGGAAATGCCTTGGGTACACTATTATTTTAACTACAAATGTTTTTTGTGAAGCATCAAGCTCAATTCAATATTCAGCCACCTCTTATGGTCCTTGGTGACATCCACTGTCATTGAAGTAGGACACTGGAGAAAACCTATTCTTGTAAGTTAAAGATTTTTCCCGAATGATAATTCTCCAAAGTGAACCCCCATATTTCAAACATGTCACAGCCACAATCCAACAACACTGTAAGCTCACGAAAACAGTTGTAATAACCAAAATGATTCCAGAAATAGTTATCATGGCAGACAATTTGATACCAACTGTGTTTTCAAGCTTCCTATGTAAGATGGCTCATTAGACTTGTCACCAGGAGATAACACAGAGGTAATGTCAGTTCCATGGTATTTTACTCAAATGCTCTCCAGGAAATGAAACTAGGACTACTGGGTTAATTTGTTTCCACCTGAGTGGACTGGATCCTTCTACAGGCTGATTTTATTTTAATGCATCTTGAGATTCAAAGGACTAAGATATAACTGGCATTAAAATGCTAATTTTGCAAGACAATTTCCATTTTGTGGATAGGCATCGTACACTGTATTTTAAAAATGTATCATCTGTTGAGGGCTGAATCTCTTCTCCAGGTACTCTAAATGCCTGCTGTTTTGTTTTGTGATTCAGCAAAGAGTTTGCTTAAAAAGACTAGGAAAGCATGGATATAGGAATGGCTCTTTGGACTGGTAGATACACTTCAGCATCAGATGAATGGGAAGCTTGGAAGGACACCTATTCAAAGCCGGTCACAAAGTATATTCTTAGATGAAATTAATTGAAATACTGAGTATGCAAAAAGAAAGTTACGTTAGAGTCTCCCAGGCATGTCTTTCTAAACAGCAAAGCCACCTTTTAGAAGAATTGGGTTTCAAAAATCTGCATGTTCTTACATATGATTCTCATGGCTTCCATGACACCATAAAACTCAGTATCATTAAAATCCTATTAAAAATGTTGTTGCCAGTAGGCAGAATGAAATGAAGGAATAATTGTGACTCCATGAATTTAACAGGTATATGAAAGGGATTTTTAAATGTAATGCTGTGTACATGGGGAAATTATAGATGCTACAGACCAAGGGGAAAAACAGTACCAGCATTTGATTATCTTGTGTACCTGTGTTTTCTGGCTCCAGCTCCAAGCAGGGAGCTTCCAAACCTCTCCTAGCAGAACAGAGTCCATACCGCTTGATTTAAATTGAAGATTTCTTAACCTGAACTCTCTTGGCTTTATCATTAGGATTGCTTCCTGCTGGGTCACTCAATCTTTGCCTCCAGTGGAGCTGGTGTGTAGCTATAATTGAGCCTCTTGCTGCCACCTGTAGCACTGAATCTGCTGAAACAACCCTAAGCCTACACAGTATTTTGGGAAACTGAACACAGTGACAGCAACCCACTGTGCTACACAGAGCTCACCTGACAAGTTTTTACAGAAAATTGAGTCTAAAGTAGTAGTTCAAGTACTGAAAAAGACCTGACAAAACCAAAAAAAACTAACCAACCCAAACCTATGTTGCAATGAAACAGAAGAAAGGAAACCAATCATCCATTTTAATTATTAAATGTCAAAGAAATAACTAGAGTTTAGCATCAATGCCACATACATCCTGACTGTGTACTATGGTTTTCAAAATTTCTGTCAGTGTTCTTACTTTAGCAGAACAATTCTATCTGTAGGTGGAAGCCTTTGTTTTTCTGTCACCTACAGCCCCATAACCACTGGGAATCTGGGCTATTAAACATGTGGTTTACAAAACATTAGTATTTCATATTCCTCTACCTTAATTACCAAAGGAATGCAATTAACTGATTCTCTCATGTACTGTGATACCAGCTATAACAAGCCTGATTCCTTTCTTATTGTGGGATAAATTATCAGTAACTTCATTAATGTCAATATTATATTGTGTAAAAAGGATGAATGGATGTAAATAGAGAAGAATTGGGACAATCTAATATTAGGGCAATATATTAGCAAAATATATCAAGACAAGGAATAACAGAAAAAAAGGTATTTTACTGGCCTAATACATTTTTAAAACATTTAGAAAAATGCATTCAAAACTGTATTCATTACATTATCTAAAATGCAAGACCTGCAGAGTTTAGTAAATGCTACCTAACGTCTCGGCAATCCAGTTCTGAAAGGCAGTACTAACCAACAATTGTGGTTCTATCTTCACTTGGATGGTATTTTCCCTCCACATTAATTTAAAATTTCACCTTAAAGTGCCTCTCTAAGCTGGGAGTGTGTTTGAGTTTTGTAATTAAATGTAAATATTCATATACATTCATACGTATAAATCTGTTTTAAAACCTATAAGAGAGTAATACCTAGTCTTTAAAATGTTACCTGGGAAGAAAAGGAAATAAGTAAAACTACATAAAGTAGTTTACAATAAGTAAAAAGTAAAAGGAAATGAATTTGAAGGTTTGAAGGTCATAGGTTAAATGTTTAATTCCTATGACTGCTGCCCAGTATCATTCCTAACAAAAGAGCAGTGCCACATCTTTCTGACTGGGGGTAGTCAGAAAGTTAGTCTCCAAAGGTCATTATCTTAAATGTGATGAGAATTTAAAAAAAAAAAAAAAAAAAAAAAAAAAAGATTACAAATAGCTTTTAGAGGTTGCAATTTGGCACATAGACAGTTAAAGGCTCTATGTGTTAATAACTTGTCCCTGATTTAGAAGATCTCCATTTATCAAGATCCAAACAGTACAGTCTGGTTGGAAGAGAATAAAAGTGGATAAGAACAAGAAATACCATCCCCCTCTGGCTACACACCACTGATTCTTTTGCACCTACCAAGTAGAAGGACTTGACAAGATATATTTGTTTTTCAGTTAATATTCATAAAAGGTGTGAATAAGATTCAGAACTTTTTAGTACAAAGCAAATCCAAACAAAAGGAATACTCAAATTAAAACTCTTTCATTTTTTCAAGACACAGCAGCCTTTTCTAAGCTTTATTAGAAAATTATCATGCCAGCTGTCTCTTTTCCCTGACTGTTATTCACACAATATGCCTCTCTCTTGTTTCTTTTCAGCTTTGTACATGTATAATAATGAGTTTTCTAGAATGGAAAACCCAGTGGAATATTAAAATTGCAAAGAGCAGCTCTTTGAGTTAATTTCACTAAAGTGCATCACAACACAATACAACGTTGTAAGAATGAATTTCTAATAGGAATTCATTCATGGAAAAATTAATTAAAGAAAATGTTATTGCTAATATAGCTTTTCATATATGTGCTTTTATAGACTAGCGATAGTAAAAGCTAAACATTTAAAACCTGAAGTGTTCATGATGAACTTCCTAGCCCATATAGCAAATGGTATCTTTTTGTGGTATCATAGCAATACTGACTTAAGAACTTTTTTAATGATACCGTTAAAGCACAAAGTTTGGTCAAGCTCACTTCCATGGGTTTATCATTTTACCAAACGAGAAACAACCTGCTTTACTCATCACCAAAATGACAGCCACTGGATTCAAGCTTTTCATAATGATATTCACTACAAAAAGGTAAGAATACAATGGAATATACTAATGAACAAAAAGAGAAGCTGTCAACACATAAGAAGATTAGGACAGTACATACAAAGAACCAGAAAGCCTTGATGAGTAAAGCAATAGAAGTGTGGTGAAATTAAGTGCAGCAAAGGCTATGCAGCTGGAGGTTACTAAGAATTTATTCCATAAACCACAAATACTGTAAAGTAGAACGCAGAAGAAAAAGACATTGGGTGATATGGATGAACTTAAAAAATGACAAAGGATTTCAGGTAGGGTACACAAGTATATTCACAGCCGAGATTAAGAAAGTATTCATAGAACAGCATAAAGCACTGTAAAGGTCCTATCTAGATCCTTGATTACAAAAATGAATTGGAAAATATGCAGATAATTATATTAAAATAATTAGAAAGGAAAATCCTATCAAATAAATGGAACCTGTGGGAATCAGCTTGCTTAGAAAAGCCAAAACATATTGAAAAAAAAAAAAAAAAGCAAAATAAAACACTAAATTGTTATTTATTGACAAATACAAAGCCAAGGAGAAGAAAAAGTAAAGGCTAGCATTGGAATAGAAGAAAGTGGTCACAAACAAAACCGAAATAAACTGCCTATGACTAAATTTACAGAAAAAAATTAGAAGGTTTCTAGCATTCTATCAAGCATCCCACAAACAGCATCCCAAGGATCTGGAACATGGTAGATTATGAAAAGGTTAAGTGACGTAATTGCCTGCGACAGAAGAGGACAAGGTAATATGCTATAAGAAATTCCTTCCAATCTCAAATTCTTAGATTCATATTAAACTATGCAAATTACACTCACTGTATGTCAAACAGCATACACATCTCTTTCTCTGATAAAGATAAAATATTTTCCTGGTTTTATGTAGTTCTTAATTAAAACAAGCAAAAAAATAAGTCTTCAATGCTTTAGGGTTGTTTTGTTTTGTTTTCCTAACAGCTCAACCTTGTCCAAAATGTTGGACATGATGCCACAATTAGATATCTGAATACTTACCACAGATACTCACTGCTAGATTACACATCCCTGATGTAACAAGACAACCAGAAACAATCCCAAAACAAAGGAGTTCAGAGTAAGATACTTCATGAAAAACATGGGTTTTTATCTCCTTAAGCCACAGAGATATAAAACTTGAGAGCTTACACGCCACATCAAAATACCTGATACATCCCATGTGAATATGTCTAAGTTAATGCACATAGGAAGAAATATATATTTTTTTAAGGAGCGTGCTCAGAGGAGATAGGAGGTACAAGACATCTTGAGACAGGTCCGGACTGTAGAAGTTAAGCAGATGGGAATGGCTCCCCAATGTCCTGGGCAAGGTAGCCAAAAGGAGATGTGCTGAGAAAGACTTAAGTCCCATAGAGTTATTCAGGATTTCTACTGATTCCAGACAACCACTTGGGAGCGTCTTGATTACAGACTCCATCAAATAGCATGAATGTTATGTTATCATCTATATTGAATTGTCTCAACCTCCCGGTACACGTAAGTACATTCCCAAATGCTCTGGATTCTACCTTGCAGGCTCTTCTAGATATACACACACAGATTTAACTTTCTGAATATTTTAAGCAAAGTTTCAAGTGTTTAGCTGTGTGCAGGAAAGCAAGGAACGAAGAAACAGCGATCAGAAGAGGATAGGCTGCTAGCACTTGAGAGAGCAAGACAGATAAACCATTTCCTGGCAAGCTGCTTCTCCCCTCTCCTTGGCCTGCTTTTTCAGTACATAAAGTGCTGTTCAGAATATCTGATAAATAAAGAAGAAAGTCAAATAATGGATAATTTTCCTGGAATGTATTACATACATTACTCATTCATATATCAGCATGATTTAAACCTGTTTGAAGTGAAAGTGATCTGAAAAGACTCACTGTGCACAAAGCTGCATATTTACAAACAAGTTCTACAGATCTGTATTTTAGCTCTATGAGGCTTTTTGTACCTTGTACTTTTATTTCAAGGTCTTTAGAAGTGCTCTTTTTTTTTATATTGTCTAAACATTAAAATCGAAGCTCCCTTAGGAAGAATGACTTGTGCTCTGAGCTGACTTTTTATCAATCATGTTAATTTGGAAATAAGCTATTGATTTGACTTTTTATTCATCATAGTCAAAAGTGGATTGTGTTAGCCCTGTCCCATTTGCCCTTAATTAACAACCATTGAATCCCCATATTAATTAGCAGCACAGAGCTGTTAGATATTTTACATCACTCTTCACTACAGTGGATAATTAAAAGTCCCATTAATAAAACTCTGGTATTCATAATTTTATAAACCTATTATGAAACAATAAACCTGATTACACTATAGCATTTTACATGCTTGTTTATTGATATGGTACTACTTTAATTTAAAAATTATTCACAGTCTTCTAAAGGTTTTTAAGTGGTGGAATTATTTTAATTCAACTAATGCACAAAACTTGTGAGATGATTGACTGAAATATTTCCTGAAACAGCCCAAGAAATAATTGTCACTACTGGAAATGAACAACATTTGGTTTGTGCTCTTTAGAGTTTGGATGATTTTGATTTTTGGTGCATTTACAAAACCACAAACCTTCATTTTTATTTATAACGCTGAACAAGAGGCTGATTGATTCCCACTTGTGCGCAGGAGGTGCAGTCCAGAAGACAGCAACTTTAAATGACAGCTACAGCTTAATTGGCATCATCCAAGGGAAGCTGTCCTGCTGAAGCACTGAACCATCATTTCCCTAAGGCACCTTGGCCTTGCCATGTCCCCAGTCAGCATCACTTTTGCATTTTCAGATGAATCGCCTCAGGGCCCTTTGCTAAAGGATCTATGCCAAGGACCTCTGAAACCATGAAGTTCGATGTCTTAAAACTTTTTGTCACAGTCTTTGATGCAAACTAAGTAGAAATTTACATTCATAAAAATCCGGACAGGTGACAATTGCCAAAGATGTTCAGGTGATGGTGACAAGGTATTAAAAGCTCACTTAATCCTGCTCACCTCGTACCACAGTACAGACTTCTGAAGATTTAAAATAAAATCATTGGGCTATTCATAAAACTTCTGTTAACGCAATTTGATCCATTTCAAACTCTTCTATCACAGGCTAAAAAGCGATAGGATTGTGATTTGTAAGGGAATCTACACTTCCTGAGTTGCAAAGGGCAGAATAAATCATAAATGCAACATTTTGGAAAGGGGACATCACATTTATTTTCAGTTACTTGCTCCAAACCTTTCTTCAAAAGAAGCATTTATCTCTCTGTCTCCCTAATAGTAGCTCCTTTATTTTTAACTGACTTTTAGAAAAGCTTAGTCACTGATTTCAAGGGCTTCTAAGATATCCTGTGAAATTTGCTGCCACATCACTCTTCTTATGTGTTTTCATTCTAAATTAGTCTAGAGTGCAAACTCACCAATTAGTTTTTTTCTTTTGGGAAAGTTTCAAAATATGGGGGTAAAAGCCTATCCCCCAGATTTTGAAACCTTCTGTGTGAAATAGACAACTCTGACTCGAAAGAGAACATTATGACATTTCATGCCAGCCCTGAAAAAGAAAATAGGATGACATTCTGGAAGTCAATACTTAACCGAAGAAATACACTTAAATTTCAAGTTTCAAGTTAGATCTAATTCTGCAACCCTGTTTAATTAAGCAATCTTTAGCTCTTTTCACTGAGGATTTGTTATTCCCTGTTGCATTCTCACTAGGACTAGTTAGATTTGCTGAGTTTAATTTTTATCACAGTTCTCTGGCTTTCTACTTGTCATGTACTCCCAGGCAAAAACCACCTGTTAAAAAAGCCCTACAAGCTTTCATTTGTAGTAAGAGGTTAAAAATTAGAGAAAAGAGGCAGAAATGTATGCCAACTCTGACATTCCCTCAGGAAACATTGCAAGTTAGGGAAATTTTTCAATATTATGAAGGAAAGGCTTGGGCTGTCATTTCTGTGGGAACTGCTGATATTCTACTGCTATGACTTTCATGAAAATGAAACTCTGTGTGGGTGAGAGCTGTATTTAAGTAGAGTGGCTGTGAATTTATAAAATGTAGACAAGATGTTCTGCTGCAATTTAAAAATTTACTAAGAATTTGCAACTGCAAACAAGCAGGAAAGACACCTCAATGCCAGCCTATCAATATGCAGGTGAAAGATGGTGAAAAGAGCATTTCCCACCTCTCTGTTCTACTCATTCTCTCAACTAAACACAGGCTCATGCCACAAGTTAGTGCTCAAGACTGTGCTAATGTAAGTCAAATACAATAAGAAATGATAACTTAATGGATCAGCATCCTGGAATGATGCACACCTTGAGCTGCGTCTTGTGGGAAAAAAAGATACATCTATACCATATTCTGCTTTTACAATTTACTGTTCCTATATTCAGAATTCAAGATGGTGACTCATTTTCCAGTACATTTTCAACACAATATGATATTGATTTAATGAAGTAATTTCCTGACCCTATCTTAGAGTTTTCAGTATCCAGGTACTCTGATGTTCTCCACTGCTCTCTATAATTCTTTGGTAGCACAGCTATGGGCACAAGCCATACGCCCAGGAAGTTATTTGTAATTTGAAAACTCAATACTACTTAAAAGCTTCCTAATATTTCCTACAAATACCTATCTCAAAGGATTTTAAAGTAGTTACATATACCAAACTCCTGAAGATGTTTTGTTTTGAAATCAGAATTGTTTTCATCATTTTCCTAAAGGAAGAATAAAAACATACTTCTCACTATTAACTGTTTAAAAGTTTTTAACTGCTACATTTCAAGAGTAGCTGAGAAGAACAGGAATCTTAGTAAAGAGAGTAGCTGACTTACAGGCACGAGTTTCAATCATCTATCAAATATCCATTTTTAAATGATCACGCAATAAATGTGTTAGCAGCAATTAAATTATAGGATTTTTCCTGCTTTTTTCTGATATTAGTGGAAACAAATACTAGTCAGTATGTGTAAAGCATCAGTTTGAGGACAGATTAGTATGTATGATAATCTGGTGAAAAAAAGAACTCGCCTCATTTTATGCTCAAAGCACGAATACCTAGAGACTCAACTTCATTCACTGCTATACTTAAAATACCTTCTCTATAATCAGTGCATCACACTGACACATGCTAGTCATGGATGCAACCCTCCATCTACAGAAACACTTCATTCATAACTGAAATGCAGCCACTTCAGATGCAAGACACTATCAGGCATTTCATAGAAACATGACATGACAGTACTTCAGAAAAGAAAGTAAAGAATTGAAACTTTTAAGGGAAATTCCTGGGAAGAATATAATTAGTTGACTTGAAATGTGGCCAAGGACTGAGTAACTTCTCCTTTGCTGGCTTTCCAAGAAACATTGCAAGACACCATCCACCTATATATTAAGCATACATGAAAGTAAATTGTAATAGCTATGTCTGTCTTCATGGGAAACAACTAAAGTCTTTCATTTACAATAAATGTCCTCTTTTGATCAAATTTCATGAACTCAGCAGTCATTCTGTGATTTGTCATATACTTAGTAAAAGATTATATTTGCAGCTGAGGAAAACAGTTACAGATTGGTGGGTCTACGATCATCCAGACTGATCCCTCTGCTTGTTCTTTTTGAGTCAAGAAAACTAGGACCACTGAAGTCCACAACAGATGCACATTTCCCCATCTAGCTATTTTTACTGCTCTACAGAACAAAAATTTAAGGCGCTGTTTTGTATTATTAAAAATGCAACAACAAAGATAATTCGAGTAACAGCCCCTGTTGTGATAAACAATAAACACAGAATAGAAATTAAAACAATAATTGAGAAACCTGGAGAGCTGTAATGACATTTTATTACAGATGCTATGGACTGTATGCCAACAAGATTCCAAACTGGTCTTCCACCCTATGCAACTATGTTGTCATTCACCCTCTCAGTTAATTCTCCATTATGAAGGGGTCCCTAAGTGAGAAGGAGATGGTGAAGGGAAGAAAAAATAATATATAAACTAGTTCAATAAGTACGCTGAAAATTTTCTGTTGCCCTAATCTGCCATCTGGGATGCTGGAATGCAAAGAAAAGAAGCATTT
Source organism: Tragopan temminckii (assembly GCA_028571105.1). Taxonomy (NCBI): domain Eukaryota; kingdom Metazoa; phylum Chordata; class Aves; order Galliformes; family Phasianidae; genus Tragopan; species Tragopan temminckii. Next base: position 19,696,366 of record JAOWBP010004015.1, read on the forward strand.
GGAGCTGTGAATACAGATCTGGTGCGGTGCGTATTGTTTCTACTTCTATGGATTCATCACTCTTCTACAAGCTAATGCAATCTACATCCCATAAGATTGTAAAGCAAGGATCAGGAATCATCCAGCAAAGCTCTTGCAGAATATTTTCTGTAATTTGCTATTGAGCTATGTAGTGCTATAGATTACAATCCCCTACCTAAAAAAAGCAGGCTTTGCTGGTTCCTGAACACAGTTCATTGCCTCAAATAGGTGAGAGTGAGTAAATCTTTCTTTTGCCTTCACATCAACAGTTCTTCCAGCTAAATTTTTCCATCCAGCATGACTTGTGATGAACTTTGATTCAGCTTTAACCCTTCAGCCAGTCTGCACAGACACCTCCATGAGAAATAGAACTACACACAGCGTACCCTTACATTGCTATAAAGACTCACAAAAGACCCACAACAGCATGGCATCTTTGTGAGTAGCAGTAGATCCTTGCAAGTTCTACAGATGTTTTGTGGTCACTGCAGAGGTGTGCATACGTAGGAAGAGAGAATCTCTGCCATCAGATGACTGAGGCTTAGCTATGCCTTCATTCTACACTTATTTTAACATAGTTTTTAGAAGCATCTGCACTTACTAAGAAATTCTGTGTTTCAAGGAGACATTTAGAAGTACACAGTTTGACAGCAGAAAAGTGTGCAGAAATCTCTCCACTGGTAAAGAACAGACGACCTTTTAATAAAATCTCTAGAAATAACCACATGCATCCCTTGATTTTGAACCACAGACTTTAGCTTCACATGAAGTTATTAAACACTTATGCCAAAAGCAGACCATAGAATCCCACCTCCCCCAGCAATAAATAAAAAAATTATAATAGGAACTAAAAAAACTAAAAAGAGATTATTTGCAAACTTCTATTTCTGTATTTTGACTGAGGACAATAAGCAGAGGACCACTTCCCTGAACAAATATTCAGTCCATCTTCCCTACACCACTTTCTCTCCCCAAAAAGTTTTATTTTCCTGTGCATCCTGTCTAAAAACATCCATCCTTGTTATGACAGGTCCAGAACAATTTCAGGTTTCACTGTCACATCCCAACATCTGCTTTCACAGCTGTCTCCCCATTGACACCATACTGCCAGCTGTACATTGTAGCTGCAACAACCTGGGGAGCCGGGTGAGCACTGCTGAATACCACTGCAAAGAACAAGATGATCAGGCACATTGTTGCTTCCCAGCAGCACTGAGGTCTGAAATACTGATGAGGCTCACCAATAGCACCATGCCACCTTGCAAATCCTTTCCTTTTCTCTCTAAATGTAAGCAGTAGTTTAATTTAAAAGCTCAAAATCCCTCTTTACTTTTTTTTTTTTTCCCTGTCTTGACCATAGAGCAGATACTAACAAAGAACAAATTATACTAGCTTTTGATCCAAAGCACATCCTTTAAGAAACAAAGCACCACTGCATTATGTCACTGTGGTTTATTTTCTGTGGCATTCAGCTCAGAATGTTCCTTCCGGAAATTTATAGCCACATTAAAATGAGTCCTTGTGAGAAGGTAGAAGAACAGGGTGAAAAAACAACAAAGGCAAATACAGTTTCAAGATTCTTCAAGGCTACAGATTTCTGCCAACATAGCTGCAGTGATCACGGATACAAACTGGCTCAGTCCCTGAAAAATTGCCTGCTACAGGAAGATTTCCCCAGCATCCTCATAACCTAGATCTTACAGATAAGCAGGAAGTGTGGCAACTTGGCTGCAACATTATCCTGAGAAAAAGTTTCTCCTACAGATGCAGACCTACCATGTTGAATTGCATTCATCACATAACATTCTGCAGAATAGTTATTCATTATATCCATACTTTTTGTCTGCTAATTTTAAAATTTCCGCTTCTCTAACTCAATAAAATACATTCTTCAAAGGAGTTAAAATACAATCTGCAGAAATGCACAGTAAACATGGCATTGAAGTCTATTCAGCAAATTTTTAGATTAATGAATGCTTGTCACCTTACTGCCCGTTGTCATTCCTCTCTTGCAAATGAGACTGCAAAGTGATATGGTAGGAAAAAAATGGTGAAAAGAGAGGTCAGTAGCAATGCTGAATCAGACCTTCCAGAGCATCCAAGTTGGTATCATTGCTACACAGTGCAGTGCCAAAGTGACTCATTCACAGTGGGACTGAGTGTCCCAGTACCTGCAGCCTATTTCCCATCCATCAGCTGGATAATCTACACTAGGATATTTGAAAGACCATTGTACTATTTTTCCATGTAAGAGTGAGTTTGGCTTTGAACACAGCAGTAGTGACTTTGCAAACGCTAATTTACCAATGATCTGAAGAAGTAATTGTATTGCTTTACTCTCCACTACAAACCGAGCAAAGGATTTACTATACTCATCTACATTGATATTTCTACCCTACAAACTTAAAAAAATCCATGATTTAATTTCAGGCAATTCTAAGCTGTTCATATTTCCCTTCTGCACAAAATTTGACTAAAAGCTACTTTCAGTATTCTTAGTTATCAGAAAATCACATAAAATGCTTAATTATAAATTTTGAGGTTTTAGTTTATCTGGAAAGCTTTTGCTTTCTTGAACATTTTTCTAGAATATTTACTAAGAAGGTGCTCCTCAAGGAAGAAATTTAGGACTAAGTTTCTATGAAGCATTTCTGAACCTTATCTACTTTAGCTGCAATTTGACTGCAACTCCAGTCTCTGCAGTGAAGAGATGGGCCTCTCAGATTATGGAGTTCATATGTCGGAGCCTCTACAAGCTGACTGCAGAAGATGGTAAAATATCAGGCAATCTTGAGATACAATGGAAGAACACCATTAAGGTGGAAATGTGTTTTTAATAAACTGACTAAATTTCCTTATATGCATCATAAGCTCTTGTATCCCCAAGAGGGCTTATTAGATCCAGATAAAATGTTTTAGAAAATTCCTATCACCTAACTACTTTAAGCTGCATTAATCATTTTAAATTCCACCCAAATCATGAGCAAAAAGTCTGCTCTCATCTAATGAATACAAATGCTTTCCCTTCCATAGCTAAATTTCTCAAGCTGAAGTTTTACAAACATTAATGGGAGATGTTCACAGAAAATCCATTAAACAAATAAAAGATTGTGTGTGCAAATTTCCTGTGCAATACGTGGGGTGGAGATTCAGCCCCTTTATTGCTTAGCATTTTCTTCTCAGATATCAGCGGTGGATTTTAAGAATTTCAAAGTCATTTTTGGACACTTTTTTTTTTTTTTTTTTTTAATCTCATTACTTATATTACTTGAAAATTATTTCCTTGTAAAATCATCCTGACACTTCCCCAGCTAAGCAAGAAGAAAAAAGAGGAATGGCACAAATCACACTGGTCATCTTAATTCATTTACCTGGGTCTCTGCATAGCATGTGTAGCACAGGAATACAGATGTTTTGTGTGAGATTAAATTCCCCTGCTCCAGCATTTGCTGTTATCTAAACAAACAGTACTTAATTTCAGCAGTTCTGATTGACTTTCAGACTCCAAAAACTCTGATCAGAAACTTTTTCTTTTCTTTTTGAAGTTCACAGACACTGTTCTTTCCCACTTGATAATTTATATTTCTGCTGAGCTTCCAGCAGATATCACATGATGCCAGGGGTACAAATGGGAGAAGCACGCAGATGACAGTTACTCATTCTACTCTGACCAGCTGTCCCACTGTAAGATGACACTAGCAACTTGATGAAAACAGCTGGCTCAAGCGAAATCTAGATCATACGATGTCAAATTAGTCAAGGATTAATGGTGAAGGCACTGTACTGGGATTTGAGAGTTCTCAGTTCCTGTTTATGCTCCATTTGTGACCATAAGTAAATTACCCAGACCCAGATTGCTGTGAGGTACACATTAAATTTCTAAAGATTTCAAAAATATTTGTGTTTCCAAAATTAAACTTCTTAGATCTGATTTTAGCCATACCTGTCAATACCAAGGCTGTGTTATTCATCCCAGCACTTGTCACTATGGGAGATTTGGGGTTTTTTTTTTCTGGTCAAGGCTACATCAGGCTCAGTGTCGCTGATGGACTCCTCTCAATTGGACCAGAAGTCTTAGCAGCCAGCATGCCATTCAGACTCACAGCAGAGAAACAGCTCAAGTGACTATTAATGCAAGATTCAGCAGAGTTTAGCACTGTGAGGCACCCACAAAATAACTTCTAAAATCTCATGAATGAATTCAGTTAGATGGAATACAAAATGAGAGACAAGCCAACCAACCTGGAAAGGACTCTGCCTTCTCAGTGTGAATAAGGTATGAACCCTCCATCACCACTTATATGGAAGATATGGAAACAAACACCTACACAAAGCAGGTTCTTCTATCCTTTTCTGACTGGGAGAACATGTTACAAATACCAACCACTTACATTCAGGAAAAAAACACCAGTTCAAGAGCTTCCTCTGCGTGTCATCTGGTGCTCTTGGGACTCCCTCTTCTCAAACACTGAGTGACTGGCTGACTTGAGTAAGTACAATATTTTTTTAAAGTTCAAGAAAGATCAGTTTTCAAATGCAAGGAATCCAGTAGAGATTTTATGTTTAACTCTTTTAAGCCTTCTGTAAAAATTCTAAACAGTATTCAGAGGTGCAGTACAGTTTTGACTTCATAACTTCTAAGTTTAGGCATACTTTCTGTATGAATAATATGAACTCCAATAAAACTCATCCATGCAGTAAGCTCACTGAAGCCAAAGAAATTACTGTTATGACTACTTCGGTCTACTGTCTCTTAATTAGCTTCTTTCACATTCAATTGACTGCGCTTTAGCTAGCTCTACAAAAGCAAAGATTATTGTATATAGAGAAATTGGTTTGCCACAGATATACCAGCTCTAAATCATACTGATCTCCCCAAAACAAGGAGTCTCTGCACACAGATCTCTCCACCTCTGCGCAGAAACAGAAGGTAGCTGTCCCATGGTTCAGGCAGCTGGGCTGTGCAGAAGGTTCTCTGCAGGACTGAAGATTTGCAGCTGGGTGGAAGCTGGCCACAAGCACAGGGCAGGTATGCGGCCAAACAGCCAGAGGAGAATGAATACAACCAGCATTTGTTTTTTCATCTGCACTGGCAAATTCTCTTTGAAGAACACCCTGGAGATACATGCCAGCTAGGAAGCATCTGATGCTGCAAGTCTCCCCTGGGGTAGGGAGAAAAAGAACTTCTGCAGTTGTAGCAGGGGCACGGGGACACTTATTGACCTTGTTGGATGTTAGGGATCTACAAAAATCTCAGAGAAGCAGAAAGGTATAAAGGCTATATCCCTAGAGTCTTATACTAGAGAGGAAAAAATATACATTTTCCCAAGCTGCAGAAGGTCAGTGCATACACTAATGAGAAGAGCCATGTGAAATTCCTTGGCCTCACCACAGATATTCCCCAAAAGTATACAAAGTGGGTCACACATGAATTTAGACAAGGATTGATTTCTTATATCAAATATTAAGTAGCCTGAGCAACTTTTTGAACACAAAACTCATTTGATCAAGCATTCATCAAAATGTTTGGGGTTAGCACCCAACATTTCAAATGCTCATACAAGCCTTCTCAAAACTTCCTAACACAACAAAACACATTCATGTTTCTCATTTCACATATCTCTTTCCAGTTCATCTTTCTACACATACCAGTAGTACCTGACATCTCTTCTTTCAGAGTTTTTTGTTTGCTTTCTTTTTAGTTTTCTGCAGATGTGAACTGAACCGATCTGCTCTCTCTTTTCCAGAGATCAACCAATCAATCTTCTTGGTTTTGAACTCTCCAGATATTGCCATGGTATGGCTCAACTCATTAGGGTCTGCTCTTTGAGCCCATCATACATAGCATTTGCTCACCTAATTTCTATTTTCCATTACAAAGATTCTTTTGTACTTAAAACTTCATATACATTGAAGATTAGAACACCGTGTGAAATGCAGTGCTTCACAGATCCAAACAGAGGTAGAAGCTTAGAGAAGCAGAACATTATCCAGGTAGGTGATAGGGGTTACTATTTTTCAATAGAATTGCTTCAACATTAGAGTAAGGATTCAGGATAAGTTTCCAAAATTATTCCGGAGAATTTCTATAATTTTTGTTTTTCCAAGCAAGCCTAATTCAATGCTTCCTTGTGCATATTTAAAATTAGAATGTGCCAGTACTTTAAAGTGTGCATACTCCAACGAAGACATAATATGTCATATAAAGGTTTTGCAAGACAACATCAAAATCAAATAGAACAAATGAAGTTCACTACTACTACTTAAGCCATGTCAAGGCAACGTGATTCTAGTAGAAAGAAATCAGGAAATGCAATTCTGGTAAATCAGGTACTGAATCATGAAATACTTCCTTTATATTTTAAATACATATATAAATAAAAAGAGTATAAAATTAAAAACCCTTTTTTTAAATCCTCCAGTCAGGAATATAACCCACAGAGATAAAGTACAAGACATTTATCTTCATTTGCAGGGATGACATAACACAACTTATTCAGTCTGCTTTGCCACTTGTGAATTCTGTCAGCACCCCAAACGTACAAAAAATCAACGCTGCTATTGTACTCATCAGTGCCCTTTTTTATTTCTTCTTCTCCCTATAATGTATACTTTTTTCATCTTCTAAAAGGCACAAACAACCTGTCAGATATAGTCAAGCATATGCAAACTTCTAACTAGACAGACAAAAATAATCTTTGTTCTTTTTCCCCCCATGTGCTCTGTGGGAGTTTTGTCTTGTTTGTATGATTGATCAGTTTACATTTTACTTCAGCAAAACTGTTTTTCAAACATACGCGTGCAGTTTAAAAGCAGAAGAAAAATATTTGACACAGACCTTTTATTGGCCAATGCAGATGCAGTAAAAATAACTTCAATAAGACTGTAAAGTGTATCAAAAATAACATTAGAAAGCTTAGGAGAAATGTTTTTTGCCACAGTACCTTGGTACCCAAAGTTGTATGCCAACAAAATTCCCAGAAAGAGAAAATGGGATTTCTAATAATTACTTAATTTCCTGTGTGTGTGTGCGGGGGGTGGGGGGAGGAAGGTCTCCTGGGGATTGAATGGCAAATGAAACATCAGAAAATTGGCAAAATAAGTTAAAAACAGCAATGATTGCATCACCTTTGGAAAAGGTCACGTTTCTCTTGATCACTCTAGTGTGCTATAATAAGAAAAGCACACTTGTACTTCCCATCTATTCCTCTACGTGTTTTCTCCTCACATATGACCTTACAAAAATAGTATTAGAATATACATATATTTTCTAGCTTTTGTATCAGAGCACAGTTGTTTGTTTCTTTTGTCAGCAATGAAGGTAAAAGTACTGTACTACTTGAAAGGCATTTCCTTGATTTTACACTCAGCAACCTTTAAAATCACTTAAGATCGCTTTTTATAACCTACCCTTAGCTTCAATCATTTTCCAACACCAAGTTTTTCGATTTGTGTTCCTCATACATCTCAAAATTCCTTGTGTATGAAAGTCAATGGGAGATTTAGGTATACACCGAATGCAGAATTAAATTAACTGTGCATTAATTACTTCTAATTCGCAGCAATTCTACAGTGATTTTACTGCACATGCACATTACTGACTACACACTTTCCCAGAACTTGCTTTTGCAAAACACTAACCTGAATTTCTTCAAATTTGTTATAGTAGTATTTATCAAACTGAATGAAAAACTTGGAGAATTTTGACAGTTGGAGGGTTAACAGCCATGAAAATGAATGATATCACTACAATACTGCAAACATTTTGTACAGATTTCCAAGGCTAAAATGGCACTTTGTCCTCAGCATAACATTTTTTTCCTTGTGCTAATCATAGTCGTCACTGCATACTCCTTCCCTGCTGAATGACGGGGTAGAGGATCTTTCATTCCTAAAATAGCTATGATTTTATGAGTGTGCTCATCAGCTAGTTTAGACAGTGTAATTTAACTGAAGTCAATCCCTGAGAAAGTATTAGGAAACAAATTAGAAAACATGGCGAGTAGCAACAATGCAGTGAGCTATCTCAGCCTTTTGCATTAACAGTATTCGTTGCTTCTGCAATACATTAACTAGCTTATTTTTCTAGGTAGGAATTTAGAAACCTCTACAAATAACTCAGTATCAATAGTAATCAACACAGCAGGAGCCAGCATCTTTAACATTCCTATCTTTTATTTTGGAATGATACTGTTGTTTGCCTTGAAGATTAAAGGAGAATCCTATAATTTCCAGGAAACAAGTAGGTTTGTTCTTCAGTGTGTTTTCCAGATACCCACCCCTCATTCTGACACTCTCAGTGACCTTAGGCATTTCAATTGACCTCTGCAAACCTCAGCCAGCTCAGCCAGAAGGCAGAATCCCTTTGAAAAGCAGATGTTACATCAGTGCCTAGTTTTCTTGGATAAATGCATTTAAATTAAAACAAAGTTATGACTGCTCAATGACCTTTCAGTACACTTAATGTCAAGGGCCTTTCTTTCAGAGACTAAGTGTCTATCTGGAATTGCTAATGCAATTTAAAAATAGGAATAAAGAAAAGAAATCAAATTGTGACTGCTCACATACAAACACAGAGGTAAGGACTGCATTTTCTTTCATCCCATATGCTTTAGCTGTATTGCAACTCTCCTTTTGGTTTATTTCAAGATAATTCATAATATTGCAATGTCTTACAGCTTTTCATTTGAAGTTATGTATTTATGTGGAATCTTTCATGCTGAATCATCTCAAAACACATCCAAACATACTCATAGGCAGAAAACTTGTAAAAAATTTGTAGAAATATGAATATAGTTTTAAAAAAAAAAAAAAAAAAAAGTTGACAAAAGAACAGTTTTGGGTATATTTAAAAAACCACCAGCTCTATTTAACAAGGACACATTTTCCCACAGCATTCCCAGTCCCTGCCATCTCAGCACAGGCATTTTCACCTGCCAGGTACCCAGTCCTCCAGCTGCACGGAGTAGCTGTGACCCACAGGAAGAGTGGATGGAGCAGGGCTTGGTGCAAGTGACTGACAGCCTCAGGGCTGGGGAGACTCTGCAAGTGGAGGCACCTGACCCAGTCGGAAGTAGGTGTTAATCAGCTCCTCAGTCAATGACTCAGCATGCACAAGCATATTTCAGTATGGTTCCACTGTAATCTCATCTGGATTTAAATCCTTTAAATCACTGCTTGCTCTTCTCAGGGTTATATCCCTCTTCTAAGGCAGGGAAGTACAATGCTCATCTTTTCTCCTCTCAAATAGAGCAAGTCAGGATTTTTTATTCATTTAGTATGTGAAATTGGTTACCAAACAGTTATTTTCTAACCACATCTACATGCCTTTATATGAAACTGTTTTTAGTGCAGCTCCCTAGGAAGCATCATTATAAACCTGCTGAAATTCTGCTTACTAATTTACCCTATTATTGAAGTGCTACTACTTGCAAGGAAAAATGTAGCACTAACATAGAAAGGTCACTCCAATTTTCTCATCAACAGTGCTCTGAAGTATGAGAAAAGGAGAAATTAAACAGAAGTTTACAAATTTCTACATCCAACCCCCCTAAGACAACAGTGCTTCTAAGCCCTTACTAATGATCTATCTATTGAGTGTTATGCTAAGGGTGCTAGCACATCAGCCTTAGAGGCAAGAGATACTAACTACACCCATAAATTCCAGAAAAGAATAATTTTGGTCCATGATTGCCTTTGTCCTCATCCTCATGCAACATACTTTTCCAGAACTAACTGTTGCAGGCTGATGTGGTTGAAAGCCTGTGCAGAAAGCATATTCTCACATATACCATGAGCCATTGTATGGGGAAGGAGGAAGTGAGAACAGAGCAGAAATGTCTGGCACTTTCCCAGTTGGCTGCTGCCAGCTTGCTTAAAGAAGAGCATAGTAGAAGGTTCCCTTCTCATCTGCCTCCGGACCTCCCAGCTCATAGCCTAATCACCTATCAATACAGTCAATAATAACAAAGTGTTACTGCATTTTTTCCTTCTTCCCCCTATTCTGTTCTATTCACTCACAGATATAAACAAACAATTTTATGAATTTATGGGCTGTGTTTAACCACACAGTTCCCCAGAGAGACTGAGGAAGAATCCCCGAGAAGACTAAGTAGGCCAAGCACAGGTTAAGAATCAAAAGTTTAATTCAATCTATAATATAATGCATAATATTTTAAACCATTTATCCTTATATTACAATGTTGGTCTGTTGAAAAATGTGCTATTGTCAATAATACAGGAACATAGTAGAGCTTCAACCACAGCTCTGAATTTCCTAATTAACAAAGAGTGTCATTTCCAGTGTTTGATGACCTCCTAGTATACAGTGGGTTTAACCATAAATAAACAAAAAAATAGTAATTATTAATAAAGAGGGATTATAAGTTAGAGGTTTAATATTATACTGCTACTATTAAACAAACGCAATTAGTGTAGTTTTAATGCATGCTCTTCATTATCTTCTGGTGGCTTGAACACTGAAAAATGAAATTGCATGGCCTTTAATAAATAAAATCCAAACATTGTTTATGCTTTCCAACTCTGCAAAGAGTAATTGACTTCATCACTTGAAAACATTATACATATTTTTGAATCATTCTCTGGAAATTAAGTAAATTCCCTTCAATGTGTTCAAGGCTTTATTTGATTTTCAGATACCTGAGTTGATGTCTGAGAATAGTCTGATCACCCATTCACTTAGACCAAAGCAGCTTACAAGAATACTGTCAAAAGACAGTATCAAAAGTTTTGTTAAAGTTGAGGTAAATAATCACTTCCCTCTATCATCCCCAGCTCCCATTATTTTATCAAAGAATGCAATCAGTAATGTCTCATTTACCTCTGGTAAATCCGCACACCATCCACTTCACACGCCCAGCACTGTCCTGCCAAAGAACCTGCTCCATGATTTTCCCAGGGACCAAAGTGATGTCACCTGGCATACGGTTCTTTGTGTAGACCTTGACAATTTTTGTACATGGGCAAAACATTTGTCTTTCTCCAGTCATTAAGAACTTCCCTCAGTTTTCATGACATTTCAGAGGTGATAGGCAATGACCTCTCAAGGACATATGCCAGCTTTCAGCACTTTGAATGCTACCCATCTGCTCCCACGGACCTGAACGAGTCAAGTTCCCTTAAGCAGCCTCTTGCTCAACCCTCATCCATTGCTGCTAACTCTCCTTGAACCTTACCACTAAACAGGCCCTAGAGGCCTAGAAGACCTTGTCAGCAAAGACTGAAGAAAAGGACGCAATGGTAGATAATGAAATTATTATTGACTGTAGGAGCCAAATCCAGGCCTGCACAGGGGGTGCTGTCATACTAACCACACAATTACCATAATGTAAAGGTGAGCATTAAGCTTAATGTATTTTTTATGCTGTCCACCTCTCACAACCTTATCACTTCCTCACACCAAAGTGATCAATCAATTTCATAAGCAATTTCTTCCAGCTTGTTTTTGAAATTAAATGGCAGGATAGCCAACACCATAATCCCCACATGCTCATTCATGTTCAGCTTCAACAATTCCGACATGCAGGTCATAAGGTTGAATTGAGAATAACCAACAGTTCATAAAGTTAATTTGAGAACATCCAAATCTGTAACCTGTGATCAGCTGAAGTAGAAACCTCCAGCTACACGAGTGGTACAGTATATTTACTCCACACACAATAGTCAGGGAACATACTCAACAACTTTTGCAGTAAATTTGTGATATGTACACAAATCCTTTGAAACAAAGCATAAACATTTTCTGTGAGAAGCAAAAGCAGCCAAAAGAAAACAGTCTGCTATGATCTACATCCATTTCATGTCTTCTAGATAATCACGCACATGATTTTGTCTTAATCTTGCCATCATATGTTTATCTGTGCTTGCTGAATGCTCAGGAATGAATACCAAAGCACTGTGACCATCAAATATTTGGATCTAGAATCATATATTCATTGTGCCTCTGTGGTTTTATTCTTCATAACAGCAGTCTGTCAAAATTGAGTTACCTATTTGTTTCTGCAATACAAACAATGCCAGCGAATTACTGCCTCTATCCTCTGCTAGGATTGCATAGTAAATCTGGACAGCAGATTGCCCTAAACAACTCACAATACGCTCTTCTTTTAGGCACTCACAAAAATAACTGAAGGGACCTAATTAGGACACTGTTGTTTGGACATATAGGCACAGTAGTAGCACCTATACTTAGAACAAATTGCAGCTTTCGTGGATTCCAAAAGCTAGCTGATCTCTAACTCTCTCCATCCTAGAAGTGTCACTTCTCTCTTAACAGTAGCATTTTAATGTTTCCACTTCTATTACCAACCTAGATGTTCTTTTCTACAGTTTCTGCATTTCCTACTGAAAAAAACATCATACTGAAGCTGTTCCCAAAAGGGAACTACATTGTTCCCAATTTCTCCCCAGAACCCTACAGTATTTGCTCATTAGTAATTTCTTCTGTAGATTCCCTTTTACACTTTTGTACTCTTTGTTAGATTCTACCAGACTGCTTGCCCCATTTTCTAATTCTGATGTTGCCATGGTATCATAGTAAGTATCAGAAGTAATGACTCTACAACAGCAGATCACCTTTTACTGAACCACCTTTCTACTAAAAAGGAAACAGTCCGCCTTGATGAGTATTGCTCTCACTAACCCTATTTAGAACGCTTATTTTATGCTTACAGATCAACTGGAATTTCACACACTAAGAATTTCAGATTTATCTTTTGCATCTTCATTACGATGTACACCTATGACACAAAAGAATTTACTAAAATATCTGCTCATTTGCCCTTTCTGCTTTTTTCTTATTTGAAGTCTTCCATCAACAGATATTTACCAATAAGCTAAGAATGAGTACACAAAGAACCTTTTACAATAATAACCCTTACTAGACTAAGAATATGAGAAAATCAGAAATTGAGAGCAATTCATGATTTAACTTGCTTATGCAATATATACAGTTTAATTCTTGGAGTGAATCATTTGTATTATTTCCTCACTGTAAAACTCAATTTAGTATCCATTAAAAACCCAGAATGGCTAGATTTTAACCTACTATTTCCTTAGCAATGGGGTACTACATGACTGACAATGCAATTACCACTGCAAAGTTTCTGTTATGCTTAGCAATACTTAAAATAGAACTTCAATATTTTCACATACAGCACTGCAGGTTTTGTAACTCCCTATTTTTGTGCATCTCCAAAGATCTTTACAGGTTTGAGAGAAATTTCTGTTACCTTCGTATTTGCAAAGAAGGGCATGAATATAAGACATTCTACCGTTACTGGCAAAGTACAGTCATACTTTCATAAACCTGTCTGAATATTAAGGACCTTATTACTTGAAAAACAAGACTCATTTTCAATGGATTTTAGGTCTAAAATTGCCTAATCTAATCCCAGGTAGTTTACATTCAAACTGCCTTGATATCCACTCCTTTCCCTTTACTACCATTTCACTTTAACTTGCCAGGTACTTCCAGACATTTTAGAAGCTACTGAAAGTTATCAGATTCAACCTTTACCCCTGAAATTCATTCCATGAATGTCAAGAATATACTGTAGTTTTTGTTCCACTACAACAAATTTTCACTTCACTTTTAGACAAAAACCTTCATTTTCACTTTTCATAGGTTGCATTTCCGTTCACTTGTCTGTTGCTACTGTGAGATACATAGAACATGGTCTTTCCTTTTACTGTTTAAAAGTATTCTAGAACATTATGAGCACTGAAAAAAAATAATAATAAAAAAAAAGATAATATTTACATTTCAGTCCCTACTTCAGAAAATAAATAATTTAGGAATTAATTCTAAACTCTAGATTTCAGTGAGGTGTTAATCAGGAATGGCAGATTTCTTTAGACATAGTCCACCTGAGCATTTGCAGTTTTTACTCAAAGTCAACCCCTTTTAATTTGTATAAAAAGCTAATTAACTATGACTAACCTCTTACACGTACAGACAGAAAGCACATAGCTTCGTCACTGAGCTAGCAGAACGTGCAACATGTAGTGCATAAACAAATGCATAAACAAACTAAATAAACAAATGATCTTCCTTAAGTTCTTAGTAGCAACTAACTACTATCAGAACCTTCTATATTCACTTCTATGTAAAGTTAAATATTTTGACAGGAAAGACTTAAGGCATGGAAGTCTAGCTGCTTGTCCCTGTAGGAGTCCTCCTTCCATACCACTCTGCAGGATTTCATCAGTAAGGCTTCTACCAATTTCCTTGCAAGAATACTCAGGCTAATGTAACTTATCGCTGACAACTTCCACCTCAATTTAAAAAAAAAAAAAGGAAAAAAATGGGATTTACAGAATTCTCATGAAACTGTTTTGATAATATATCATTTCAAAGGCACAGGCATGACTCAGCAATTCTGATGGGAATCCGTCAGGTTCTGATGGGAACCTGAGTTCAAGGTTCTGTTAGGACTGACGATTTGTTACCATATCTTCTTAGAAGGAAGCATCTAAAAGCTATCATAAGGCTTCTCTTACTATTACAAAACTCCTTTTTAATTACCGATCTGTCCCATAACAGTTTTTACTGGCTTTCATCACAGTCACTGACAAAGGTTCTCCATTCCATTACAGAGGATAGTGAGATTCCTTGCTCTTCTAATTGGTTTCAGCAGAAGAAATCAAAAACACAAACCCCACTGAGAAATTGTCTTCCATAAACTTGAACTTTGATACAGAATAGAACTACCACTTTAGCAATTGCAAAAAGCAAGCCCAGCTTATGCTCTTAGAGCAAGGTACAGGGCAACTTTTTTCGCTAATCAGTGCTGTTGGGCCTATAAAATAAAGGATAGAATTTCCCAGTATTTTCTGAGGATGCAAGGAAATATGATTAAGCAGCTGATATAGTTGAAGAGAAATTGCAAGTTTTTCTTGGCACATATGCAACCAGTCTTCTAGGTCAGAGAAGAAAGAAAGAAAGTGAATGGATGATTTAAGGAATTTTTGGTTTTTGTTTTGGTTGGGTTTTTTTTTTTTTTTTGGTGGAGGGGACGACCTTGTGGTTTTTTTGTT